>OZ026617.1:74925360-75347860 GCA_964020975.1 Hermodice carunculata
AGTATATAGAGCTGGCAGTAATATTCCATTGGGATAATGGCATGCAACGTTGTAGTACACAATGATTTGAGTGAATAAAGATGCAGATATTTTTGACATTTTCCACCTGCCAAAAACTAGGACACCCCTGCATTCCATTATACAACTTACGCTGCCATTTTGACAACTATAGTTTGTGTGTATCTTCAGCTGGTAGAAAAGAGTTCTAATGGTTTGTATCTTCAGATTTTACAAAACATGGGAAAATATTCACGTGACATGTGATTGATGTGTGTTGCATAAATAACTTGTGTAACTGAAACTGTAGTATGTGTTAAAAATGTTTGAGCTGTTGAACTATTCCTTGCGTGCATATATGTCTCTGTTTGGTGACGACCTCCTGAATTATTGGGAGTGGCCAAAGGGGTAATGCACAATAGAAAAGAACGTTACATACATGATTGGCATGTACTGATGAGATGGTCGCTAATGTGAGACTGTTTTACATTATGAAAATATCTTTTTGTTATCCGCTAATTTTAAGAGCCATCATCAAGAACGCCTATATCTTAAAGTTTCTAATGCCGTGCATAGCAGAAGTAATTGTTGCCATAAACGCAAAAACCCTGCTATGCGCCACCCACATGCGTAAAGGCGACTGATGGGGACCTTTTTACGTTTTTTTGCATACTAATATAACAAGGTCCAAAATGAGGTAAATTTTACATAACATGACTTCAAACATTTGAATACCAGATAACTGGGAACATTTCAATATCAGATAACTGCAATTTAAACATTAACAAGAAATACCACAGGAGAAACATCATACAATATGAGATAAATTAGGAAAATATCACACAACTGATACAACCCCTGAAAGGGCCTCACTGATGTAGAAAACTGACTCCTTTAAACTCGCGTATGAATATATGTGGCTGCCCTAGTACGCTGGATCGCATGGGTGACATGAGATCGTCTGCATAAAGAGTGTCACAGTACCCCCCAAAACTTGTGCGTTTCTTCATATTAAACACAGGTGTGTCATACTTACAATATTTTTGAACAAATCTAAGCTGACAAAGAATCAGGCTATTGTTTTTGTGTTTTGACATCTTTAATTATCAATGTGTACATGCTGTTCAAAAATATTAAATTTATGCACAAAAGAGCTTAGGCTTTCTGGGTTTTGCTCATGCGCTTGCGCCCAACTTCCGCCCAAATTTTGACAAACGGAACTCGTGGTTTTCTCTAAGATCGTTAGCGAATATTTAGGAAATATTAGGTACGAATATTTAGCAAATGTTAGGTGTGTACATTTGAGATTGTAAACCTGTAGCACACTGCCAGTATCTAGGCTCGCACACAGTGCCTGCATGTGGCACCATCGTCCTCAGGTCCAGGATACAGATTGAGGGCCAGATTGAGAAATGCAGGACTGCCAGCATGGACTGAATTTGATGATTCAGCCACAGGCCGTCCTCACTGGATGGCAATATTTTTTACATGAAAATATTTGAACAAGAGAAAATACTTTGGCAGTTTTTAACTCACTTGCGCAGCAAGCGACATGCATGATTGAACATGCTTGGGCTCTGTTATTTTTATGTGATTCATTCCAATAGATGGACACTAAGATGGTCAGAAATTGCATGATTTTTATTTTTGTGCACTTTTTATTTCAATTTAGGTGAAAAAATTTGATGCCGCAGGGGGTGTCAAGAGTCTGATCTTTAGTGCGGTCACTTTTTACCTAGCACGTGTATACAGCTTACTGTCGCCGTCCCGGTCAGGATTTTTCCGGTATGTACGTATATTTTTTCGTGCTTTCGATCATAAATTTCATTCTTATCTTGTTCTGTCATACAGATTGTTCCATTGAAACATTTCAATAAAATAAAAACAAAATTTTGTCAAAACATCAAAAACGACGCGACGAACTGGAGAGAGCGATCAAGAACACATAGTGTTTGCCCAAATCTTCGCTTCTTCACCGGTAACTAATCTGCGTATTTTCTTGCTTTCCACAAGAAATTTCTCTCGTGTTTTTATCTGTGTCTAGGATTGTTCGATCGGAGTCTTGTCGTTGAAACATGATGTGAAAATTTAGCATCGTGGTTCAATAATCTTTGCGGGAAAAACTACTTGTTTACCGTCCCAGCATTGTGGGCATGAGACATACACACAGGGATCAACCGTGACGACTTTGATTGGACAATGAGCGGCACGTGGTCAAATCCACCCAATGAAGAGCCTAGAAATGTCCTCAACGCATTTATAATGAGGTTAAATGAAGTCTCCATTCTTATTCTGGGCTATTTTTGGAGGGATACCCTAGGAATATTTATTCTTAGCCAATACGAGAGCTTGCTACACAGAAAGAGAAAAATCTGGGGATCCAAGCATTATAAACATAATGGCGGACAATGCAAAGCATCGTGACAGCAATGGTGCCAAGTCACCAAGTTTTGAGGTAAATTTGGAAGTTGTATCATTCAACATATCGCGAAAAAACGGCCAGTTGTTAGATTTTTATCCATTTGAGAACTTTTGTGAACCGCAAAATCGAAATAGCCATCCACAAGTATTGAAGTTTGTCTGTGATAGCAGGAAGTTGATGAAGGTTGGTTTGCGTTGCAAGCGGTTCGAATCAACAATTCTGGCAAACAATATTCAAATACATGTCGGGTATGCCCGACAACGGCGTGCTAGGGGTGTGCTGATATGCTCATACCAATAAAATTGTTAAAAGGTATTTTGGTGATGGAGCCAAAATGTGTCCCTATATTGTTCAGTGATGAAGCGCAGTGTACGATACATTGGGAGATTTTATTGTTTAATGTTAAGTGTTTGCTTGCATTCTAGGTTAGCAAGTAGATAATGTATCGACCATTGATGATAAAGTTGACTGAATTTTAGGTACTTGGGGTGTTCAACTCCGTTTTTGTCATTTTTGTGTTCAATTTGCCATATGGCATCAAATGTACTTTACCAGACGTTCTGCAAGTACCGATTCCATGAGGCTTATGCCTTATTTTACAACACGACAATAGAAAAATTGTATTAAAGTCATATTCAATGCACCTGTTTCCATTATATCTGGAAACTGGGCTATGGTTTACGGTAAAACACCATTTTTTCAATTTCTGAAAAAATACATATTTTCTCACCAGACTGCAGAGTATATTTTGTGACTGAAAACCCTGGCTGTTTGTTTTTAAATAAAAAATTCTGAGTACCAGCACATATGCAGTGTCTGGTGTCGCTCATCTGACTTGATTTGAGGTCGTCCCATATGTGAACATGGATTTTAATATACACCCTTACCTCCTGTACTTAAAAGTCGTTGTTGCCCACACCTCTGGAGAACACTTTCGATGACAGCTCTTATCATCAAATCAAAGAATCTCTCCGCAGAGGCTCTTTGATCAAACCAGGAATCACCAGACACCATCAGGACTTCCACTTAAAAATTTGTTAAACTGAACTCGTCCTTAGATCTATTTCAGAGGGATGGAAAGGTCACAATCAATTCCAATACCTTTTCCTCACAGCTCAAGGTTAATACATGGGTCTATGTTGCAATTCAAATCTACTTAATAGACACTTGTGTAATTATCCACCAAGTTTGTTCAAATAGTCAAGCTTCAATGATTTTTCATTTGGTTTTTATGAGTGCATTTGTTCATTTTTTGGTAAAATTTTCAAAGGTCCTATTCTATGAAACTGCTAAGCTAATATATTGAAATTGCATACGGACACATCTGGGCTGGAGAGCAAGACTTTCCCTGCACATGAGTGATCTTGACCTCAAGTGCAAAGTCGCAGGGCCATCTCGTTAAATTGATCTGTACGGTTGATACATTGAGAACTTCTTCAGCCAAGACTGATGTTTCATATGGTATCGGTCCTCTGTTAAGTACAAACGTAGACTATATATGTAACCTTGACCGCATTCCCGAGGTCACAGGGCCACTGAAATGGAATATGAATTACTTGAGAATGATTTGACCCACGCATGGGTGAACTCGACACTAGCCCTAGGTTATATGGCCACCATTGTTTCGAATTTATAGGTAAGCTGAGCTTGCGTAATTCAAAAAGCCCTCTTGTTCAAGGAAAGTTACCGCTGTAAAATGAATTTAAGTGCCATAGTATTGAGTGATAACTCTGCACAATTATTACAATGTTGTTACATTTTTAAAGTCCAATACTTTGCTGCAAGATATAATTACAAATTGGAAAACGTAAAAATGTTGCATTTTGAGGCTACGTATTACGAATTACTGCAATGCATTGCCCTTATGTTACCTACTAAACAAAGATACGTTTGACGAACAATAAATTGAAAAAGAATCAAATTCATACAAAATTAACTTCACAGAATTCCAAAGGTATAGGGATGAATGATACATTTGTAGGAAGCTGATGCTCAAGATTGACAAGAATATGCTTGGTGTCCCCTGTTGGCTCATTTTGCTGTGTGTGCTATCTCTGCCACCAGGTGGAAGGCCCGACCAAATTAAATGGCAAAGAGAAAATGGCTTGGGTAAGTTGATAGGTTCTGTACACACTTATACACACCGTTTTTAGACTACCAGTGTATTGCAAATTTGGAAGACATCTTTGATGAATTTTGAATGAGACAATAGAATTTACAATCAAGACCACATCCGTAAAGAGACCTTCCCTATACTAAGACCATGAAACGGCACTTCCTTTGTTTCTTAAATAAATCCTCCCCCGTATCATAATTATATTTGAAGTGCCTTGGTTCCTCTTCATAGGGAGATTCCACTCTATTGATTTTATTACTTTGGTAGAAGGGTACAGGTATTGTCCTGATATTCATACGCAACAAGTCCATATCCTCCTTGGATATCACACCAAACTCTTCTTTGCTTAATATGGCGAAGGATTGTGTTGGTACAGTTGCAACTAACCATAAATATGTAAAGTATCGATGCACTTTATTTTAGTCACCATCAATGTAGATTTATCTTACATAGATGTTTGGGTCCCTTTGGACCAGTAGCTTCGTGAGTATTGAAATTGTTATAGTCTTCTCTTTTCCCTTTTCTTAAATAGGGCCATCAGTTAGATGCCCGTGTCTCTTTTGTTATAAATTATATGTTCGTACCCAAATGACTTCTTAATCTTTCTGTGGAAGCATCGTATATGACAATGGCTGATGAACATTTCCGAGCAAGGATTTTTCAAAACCTGTATGGAATTCTAAAGATGATACCCAAATCACCGACTGTGTTACGCTAAACATCTGCAGAAACATTGATGGGGTCATATGTGTGTAAAGTTACACATTAAAAGTAAAAAAGAACCACTGGTGTGCTACTGATATATATATATATATATATATATATATATATATATATATATATATATATATATATATATATATATATATATATATAAACATATATATATCAATCAGTAACACACCAGTGGTTCTTTTTACGTTTAATGTGTAAGTTAATGTGTTGCGTGTTATATATATATATATATATATATATATATATATATATATATATATATATATATATATATATATATATATATATATATATATATATATATATATACATATATATATATCAGTAACACACCAGTGGTTCTATTACGTTTAATGTGTAAGTTAATGTGTTGCGTTTTACATATATGTATATATATATATATATATATATATATATATATATATATATATATATATATATATATATATATATATATATATAACACAATCATAAAAACGACAGCGAACCCCTAAAAACAGACCCCCCCCCAAAAAACCCCTGCCATCTAACTGCCTACTACTGACAAAGGATCCACACCACAGGGATTAAAATATGGAGGCAAAATCAACATTTTATTGTGCTTGTGACATGATGAAAATATTGTTACAAATGTATTTACCAAGGTGATGTATCTATAAGGTCAACGATATGCATATTTTCTACGTAAGTGCGGGAGCTAAACTGCAGGAGTAAGCCCTTATGCACCACAATTCCCCATAGAGCTATAGATTTAAAATGCAACCTGTATCCTTTAATTTCACATTCGCTTTGATAAAAGAAGCAAAAAGTATAAAATAAGGGAAATTCTTGCAGGCGTCATCAAATGCAACCCGAATGGACACCCACTGGGATGTGTCCGAGACACTGAATACTGTAGGCTTTTAAAAACTTTTTAACGCACTCTATCATGCAGACAGCTGTTCTGACATGACTGGGGAACTGCCTTAAGATAAAACTAGCTCTAGCTGAGTACATGGAAGGCCAGCTCTGGTCACGATATAGATTTGATTAGTTCTCTTATGTTTATTTATGTTAAGTGATCTGATAAGGGCTTCCATCCTGCCTGTGGGAAGACTGTTGATTGAGGCATAATTAATTAACTTGAACGGCGTTGAACTGACTACAAGAGATAGGAAAACCATGAAAAGAAATATCCCCGGGCGGAAGATTTGTTCTAATATTCGAGAGATACTGGTGATAAAACGTGGCGAGCTGGTGGATATAGCATAAGATACGATGACAGGTATATAAAATGACATCATCAGATGCCTTATTGTGTATTGATGTTTGCAATGACATTTTTTTCAGCGCCATTGGCTCTGGCACCAACTGCAGCAAAAGAGCACGGGAAATATATTGTGGTCTTTGAAAGAGATACTCATAGACGGACAGGTATGTTTGCTTCTATTCCTGCATTGCAATGGCTTTGAATTTTTTTTTTGATTTTGTGTCTGTAAAAGGACACGTACTTGTCTATGTTGCTCGAGAAATCACAAAACACGTGAGACCGTCAGTGATCCTTTTGCGTACTGATACTGTCCTGTACATTACACTGTAAATTCATTTCAATCACCGGTACCATGAAGTATGCATTTTTAGAAAGCGTAGAAACTCAAACTTTATGCTCTGACACATTGGTTATGTTTCTTGAAGGCAATGCTTTTATAATAACAAAGGCGTAAAAAAAGGTGGTCATCTTTTTTTGACCTAAAAGTTCGATTCAGTTTCTACATTTTCACATATTTCGGCATCTCATTTTAGAAAACAGTGGAAAACTCCGCAAATAAAAAGCGTGTCTTAAATTTTGAATTTTTTTTGTTATTTCTGAGATACATGTGTTTGAAGCTTGAGTGAAGACATATCAAAGGGAAGTTTAATGACTCTGGTTTAAAAAAAAAAAAAGAACGATACCGAATTTGTAACGTGTGAGACGAGTTTTTTATTTATTGCATAAAGTTTAAGTTTCCGGCGTTTTTGAAGTCCCTATTCTCAACATTAAATGAGGTGAATCGATATTTGTGTTCAATTATGATGATCTTTGGGTAATTGCTATATAAATAGTGCCACCATCTAACATTATAAAATCACGTTAAAAAACTATCCAATTTGCTAACTTTCCGAAAATGTATGCTGCACTATACTTGAGATTTTAAATTGTATGTAATATTTCATAAAAGTCACTGCTAACAAGGCCCATATCCTTTATTTTAACTTCCACTGTATATTACATCACACGCATACATACGTGCATACATACATACATATACACATATATACACACATACATACATACATACATTCATACATACATACATACTTACGTACATACATACATCCTTGCTAGATGCAACAAAGGACGAAATCCAACCCTGTATCATAAATATCTCCGAGAGCGAGCACATCATTGTCCAAGAGACGCTAATAATACAGATAAGGAGCACCCTATCATGCTGACTTCTCTGTCAAAAACTCTTTACTGCTTTTTAATACCCAACATTGCGTTAACGCTTTGTTTTAGTTACCAATCGTGCGACTAGGTACACGGGTGTGAGTGCCTTTTCTTTCCGGGCACAAGCCAGTGGTTTCACAGAAGTTGATAAGATATGGGGAGTGCAAACAAATAAAAGGTAGGTATGTGTATAGGTCGGTGATAAATGCAATGTATACGACCCAAGTAATTCTGGCAAATGAGAACCACAATCTGCAATTCAGGATTTTATATTTCACTAGAGTAAAAGGTATCCCTCTCTCTGTGTCCTCCTCACTCCTTAGAAAATACAGGATTCATTTTAATCATTGACATCATTAAAATACATCATCTTGTGGCTCTTTGTGGGCTGGGAAACATATTGACATGGCCGATTTTCTCCTATCGTCATTCAAATTTAAGCTACATGTATTTTTTAAAACGTGTGCGCATAAAAAGAGTGCGGAGTGACACGCTTAACTTTCAAACGCTTGTTGCTTTTTAGGGGACTCCTTGCTCTCCGCTCAACTCCACATGTACGTTACGTTGAAGAAAGCCAGATCTTTACGGAAGCTTCATCTGGTTGTGTTAGTTTTAAAAGCCAAGGATGCCTGAGATCAACCGTGCCAGAAAGATGGGTAAATGTCAACGCACCTTCTTTTAAATTATTGAACAAAAAATTATTTCTGTTATTACAGCATCATTGTACTGCAGTTGTTCACTGTAAATGAAAGTTGCACTCTGTGTCCTTTTTTCTCTTAAACAAATTAATGTTTTTTCCCCCTGTAGATCGATATACAATACAGATTAAAACTAGAAAAAAGGTTTGCTTCAAAGCAAATCTGTCTGTGTGGCTTCAAAAGTTTTAAATATTAAATGCTATAACTTTTGTCGTTTGGTACTTTGCATTCCATTAAGCTTGTGGCTGCATGAAAATTTCAAAGTCTAAATGACCTTAACTTTTGACCTTTACAGGTCACATGTAAATTTCAAAATGTACAGTGTTACAGTACCCACAATTTAAGTCAGATGAAAATTGACCAAATTATGGAAAGATGAAAATTTCAAAGAACCAAATGACTTTGACCTTTGCCCTTTAGAGGTTACATGTTCTTACATAACTGTGCAGTGTTGAAATACCTACAATATGAGTCCAACATGATTAGAATTGGATGGAAATTGGCCGATTTATGGCTGTTTGAAACTTTTAAATGTCCAAATAACGTTGACCTTTTACCTTTAGAGGTCACATGTAAATTATGAAAATGTGCAGTGTTACAATAGCTACAATCTGAGCCCAACATGATCAAAATTGGATAAAAATTGACGAAGTTAGGGCTAGAAGATAGCCACCATTGAAAGTGGCCTTTGACCGTGAAATGATCTTTGACCTTGGGATGACCTCTACCTGAAGTGAACCTTGACCTTTAGAATGAGAGTTTGACCTAAAATTGAACTTTGACCGTGAGATGACCCTTGCCATGCTATGATCGAACCCTTATCCACTCGGAACCACGTCTACTACTACTATAGTAAATAAGATACTGAATATTGAAAACTAGCCCTCATTTGCATAGTTTTGAAAAGCATGATCTCTCATTATAAAAAGGCAAGACTTCATCTATAGAAGTATATTGTGCCAAGTTTGTGGTTTTTACGTATGATACTTTTCAAATGAAATATCGGACAAATTTGCCTGTAAAGAAAGAAAGAAGAAAGAAGAAAGAAAGAACTTCCAGAAAAACAATCTGTCTGTGTTGGTACACAGACATAATGATCTTGACCTATGAATATGCTTGTACCCTTGTTTCGCATTTTGTAGAAATACCAAATTGAGGATTGCACACTTGAATGTTTTGTATGTTTGTAGGGATTAGACAGGGTAGATCAGAGGAAACTTCCCTTGGACCACACATTTATCCATGCTGGTAAGAGCAGGGGGTGGGGGTTAGGAGGAGAGCATATTCATTACATAATAAAATTATGGAATATCAAAACTATTTTATTCTGATGTCCGCTTGTAGACATAGGTATAATATAAATGGCGACTAAGCGTGAATAAAATATGGTTGCAGAGGAGCATTCTGCAACACAATGTGGCATGAGCCAGTAAACCTATGGAGTTTGCAGTATCTGAAACTAAAACATGCATGAAATAAAGTTAATGTACAGTGGAGAGTGTCTTGTAACAGGAACACAATTATGTTTGATAAACAAAGCTGTTTTCTTCATTATGTAAGTGTGTTTTTTCATTCCCAGATTTTTGCGAACCAAAATAAATCTTGAGAATAATGTTTTTCATATTCACACGATATAAAGGAAATCGACATATACATAATGCAAAACACGCAAGAGATAGAAAACTTCAGGTGCATGTATCTGTTGTCAACAGGTTCGCCACCCACAAATGACAGCAAAGTGGACGTTTATGTTTTGGATACGTAAGTTTCATGTTACTTTTAGGAGTATATAGCTCGATTGACATCTTGGTATTTCAACTATTGAACCGATTAAATGACATTTTATGGGAAAGAAAAGCTTTTTTTTCCAATGTAAAAAGCAACAGAAAGAAAATAATAATGATGATGATGATGATGATGATAATGAAAATAATGGTATCTTTTGACATAACACGTCAACGTCACTTATGAAACCAGAAATGCTACCATGCATTCATCACAGACAACACGTACTCTGAACGTAGATACATATTCTATTCAAGCAGCTTTTAATGGATTGAATCAAACTACATGTACATCCATGCGTCGTTCAGAGCAGCTGTTGTTGAGCGAACTAAAAAGCACAAAAGAAACTGGTTTTAACGTTTACTTATACAGGGGAATCAATATTACGCACCAAGACTTTCGTGGTCAAGCATACTGGGTAGGTGATGAATTTCGCATCGATGAACAAAGTTACAAACGTGATGACAAGTGTCTATACCGACGTTTTTGATCTACCTACTTAGTTTCGTGCTTATCGTAGGCAGTGTACATGTTGTATTACGTACTGCAGATAGAACAAACGCGTAGACAAAGCGAGTTTATTTTCTAGAATAATAATAAGTGAAAATATGCCGAAGTGACTCATGTCAATCTCCATCTTGTTTCTAAAACCATAACATATCAATTGACCTTAGTTTAAATAATGGTGGTAATCGTAATCCCAAAACGCGTATAGACATGCAGATTTATGCCATTCAACCTGCCGTCCTGCATATAGCAAAGTGAGTTTGCTTGTACACATTAAGACTTTTGTAAGTCTGGAAGCGCCCACTCAGAATATAACAGAGATAGAGGATAAGATTACAAGTATCTTGTAATATATTCAGTACGAGCAGCAGTCCTGGCTGAAATATTGCATGGCCATGGTTATATCATTAAATTTTGAGAAACCCCTTATGGTTGATCTATTGAATAGCAAATGGGGCAGTGACAAAACCCCCCCCCCAAAAAAAACCTCCTTTACTTGTAAAGGTTAACATTTATATTTACACCTTTTGTAAGTTTTATTGTATGGTGCACACTGTCGTTGTATCCGTGTAGGGGGCGAATGTTGCAGATGATCGAAATTTTGACAATAGAGGGCATGGCACGCACGTGGCAGGTGAGTTGTTGAAGATTTTATAGCTTTTTAAATGAACCAAATGATAAATTATTTCGTTATATATATATATATATGTGATCTTCAAAACTGTAGTCACTAATTACTTTAATGTGAAGCAGGTGTTATCCTATGTTTCTTTTGTAACGACAACTGTGATTAAGATTTAACAGCAAAGAACATGCTCTTTATTATTTCTCCAACCTCCTTGTGTGCTTCACTTTAAGTACAAATAAGTGGGAAGGATGTTTACCTTTCAGGCATAGTCACTAGAATTTGCCGGTCATGTCGGATAATAAGTGTCAAAATACTGGATCACAAAGGAGACGGTGGCACCTTGAATATCGTCAGAGGAATGACCTACGTCATACATATGAAGCACAAATTACGAAAACGCCAAGCAATTATGAAGTAGGTGTACACCTTAAATGATCTGTACGTGTTTACATACAAGTAGCAAATTCGGACATATTATCCTCCTTTTTAAAACTATACGTGTGTTCAGTACGGGAGGAATAAGCTGGTCACAAGCGTCGAATACCCACATGCTGTCGTTTGCATTTGCGATAGAAAAGAACGCTGTACCAACATTAGAACGAACCACTCGAAAATAGCGCAAGCCAAACGTACCGTAGTGGCATACTTTCCAATGAGCAAAATGCAAATTGTTATGATAGATATTGTGTATTGTCGTTTCTGTTGAAATAAGAACAAACCCTTCTTTGCAGCGTGTCGATACAGGGGCCTGCAAGTGCCACAATTAACGAGCAAGCCAAGGAAGCCCATAAGACTGTAAGTAAACAACATCTACATAAAGTATGTTAAGGTGACTCAGGTGATTTTCCAGAAAAACAGATGCCAGATTAGCGCTGCTGATTTAATCGCTAATCCTTATTTATAGTCATGATTCATATGAAGTTCAATTTGGTGTAAAAGCGTCCAATATGGCCTTTTTTGACTGGTCACACTGGTAGATCATAATAATGGAAGAAATGTAGCTTAAATCAAGCCCATTATTATCCTGTTTCAGGAAAAGTTGGCTATTGTGCTGATATCGATTTTTGATATGATTACCTTAGTGTCATATCACAATCATATAGTGATCAAAATCTTGGAAAATCTGGAGTTTCTAATACAGATGAATTTAATCTATAATAGTGTTATCACTAGCATCAGCCAGATTAACGATAAAAAATTACCGAATTAAACCAACAATCGAAAAGTTAAATATATGTAGACGAATGTACAAGAAGTATGTCGACTTAAAGTACATGAGAGGCAATTATCAATGTCGTTTCATACAAAAATGTCTAATGTAAATCAGAAGTACTGGAAATAATCGACTCCTTGCCTAATTTCTAAAATCAAGTCTTATAGATTCAAAAAGAAAATTCAACTGAAAATGTAATATGGGATGGGACCCTGGCTGCCCCTATTTTCTCAAATAATGCTCAGTTACCATTGCAAATCGGTATACACGACAAAAATCAATTTTCACTAAAGCTGTGGCAACTTGAAAAGAGCAAAAAGAACCATTATCCATATCATATTTGTCTTTTTTTCTAAGGGGATCACCGTTGTAGTCGCTGCAGGTAACAGCCATATGGATGCCTGTCGGTCAACGCCGGCCTCGGAACCAACAGCGTAAGTGTCAAGGACGCTGTTGTTAAACAGCTGAACAACAAAAGTGTTTCGAAGCCATCTGATCGATAACTTGTCCTCACGCAGTACAAATAAGATGTCTGCAAGCACCTGTTATATTATACCTTGGGTTCTCACTTGATTGTATAGCCTCTTCTTTGGGGACATCGAGACTTGTTTATTATTAAGAATATATCATAGCATTGATGACAATGGAATTTACCACTAATGAAGATCAACAGTTGAATCTATCTTCTGCTTTTGTATAACAGGAAAAACAAATCTCTTTGACTCTCTTCGATTTATAATCTACTATGGAGAAAAAAGTAAGCGGTCCCACTTATTTTACGTTGGGTATATTTTGGAGCGTGTGTGTGTGTGTGTGTGTGTGTGTGTGTGTGTGCAAAATATGGTAATTTTATTCATACCACTGTTTTGTCTTCCCTTTGGGATGCTGATGTGGTCCTGAAAAAGGATCTTTCTTTTCAAGGTGTATTCATATGGGCGCTTTAGTATCGGTTGTGGCCTCCACGCTTCTCTTAGCAGGTCTATTCCCCTTGGCATACTGTTGACTTTTTGGTCTCAGATCATGCTCATGTTAAATTCGCCCGGATTGTAATTCTGCAATCTTCTGAATTATGTCCATGCTAAATAATTTTGCACGAATGTCGAACTAAGAGCAATTGAACATTCGATACATGTAATGAAAAATTTGCAAATTACCCATACAAAACGTAAGATGGCAGATATGGAAATGTAACTCTACAATTATACTGATGTAAGTCAGCGACAGTAGCCACTTTTTTTTTGTAGAATTACTGTTGGCTGCACAACTCACAATGACTCGTTTTGCTTCTTCTCTAACCGAGGACCTTGTGTCGACATATTGGCACCGGTGAGTTTTTAAGTATCAAGAGCAATGCTGTGAGGTCAATCCAGATTTGCTTCAACCCTGGAATACATGCCGTTACTGCACAATTATTGCAGCATAAGAAGCAACATTTGAATATAAACACTAACCGTTAACTCGGACACTACCGTTATATTACAATAACACTGGGGACGATGAATGTATCACAACTTTCCTGACATTTGACTTAAACAAGACTGCTTCTTACAACACGCCGTGCTTAGTTGACCTTGTAGATATATAGAATTATGCCGCACCAAACATGAATTGAAAATTAGAAAACGTGACAGAAAGGCGTATAAGGCCACTAACACTAATGTCTGAAAATAATAACAATGTGAGCTCGAATTTAGGTTGTTGATACTTATATCATTTTCAAGTAGACAATGTAAAATCCATATTTTTTTAGTTTGAGAATACTGACTTAATTATTTGATTAATGTTTCGCCTAGAAAATTGAGTGACAACCTAAACCACAATAAGTATTAGGCTTCAAACAGATGAAAATATTGACGTCACCGTTTTGATGTGGAGAAAATTTTATATTTGCTCGGAAGCATTTTTCGATCTGAAGAACTGGCTATATCGATCATGCCTACCCGAAGTTATACCGTCCACATGTGGGACCAGACTCGTCTGTTGGTGGCTGGGTCACTTTTCAATTAGTTACTTGAGCTACTTCTTTTTCATTGATTCGTCACCACTAAAACATGTACAAACATTTTAAATCATATTTTGCGGTATTGCATCGCACTCTGAACCTCATGGCAGAGCACACCAAAAGTATCCATTGCGTTTTAAAGAATACATACATCATCGCTGTATTTTTGAGTTATCTCTGACAATTATGTGACTTAAAAACTTCAACAAAGCCCAACCAAACTTATAGAAATGTATTGGTAAATGGCGGTAAAATATGAATGTCATTCAGAAAGCTAAAACCCAAATGTATAAATAAGTAAAGTAAGCATCAATGAGCTACAAAACATAACACCTCCCCCATCCAAAAACAAAAAGTCAAGCAATCAAACAAAGTAACCACTGGTGTGCTTGGGTCGAGATAAGGAAACAAATATGTGTGAAT
Source organism: Hermodice carunculata (assembly GCA_964020975.1). Lineage (NCBI taxonomy): Eukaryota > Metazoa > Annelida > Polychaeta > Eunicida > Amphinomidae > Hermodice > Hermodice carunculata. Next base: position 74,940,357 of record OZ026617.1, read on the forward strand.
CTACTGGTGTCATTCGTCTCTTCAAAATACCAGTGTTTGAATTCGATTCCCTTCAAATTCCTAATGATACACTTGTGGTTGAAATAAATGCATTGGCTGCCTAAGGATTTCTGAGGGCAAATAGCATTCCCTCTGATATCAAGAGAGTGCAAAGCGATCTATTTGGTTCTTCTGCTAATATCCCTTTTGACATAAACATGAAATAGTAATAATAATAATAATAATAATAATAATAATAATAATAATAATAATAATAATAATAATAATAATAATAATAATAATAATAATAATAATAATAATAATGATAACAATAATAATTATGATGATGATGATGATAATAATAATAATAAGCAGCCAACTGCATTTGACAAATATACCTGATGTACCTGTGCGATGCTCACTTAACGTAAACAAAACAAAAAAAATATATAGAGTAAAACGAATGAATTAAAAAAAACCCAAGAACCAGTTTAACGTGCGCATAAAATAACTATTTGGATTGAAGTGGCTTTGTGCAATTTTACAAGAGCCACTATTGTGGCAAAAAAGTTCATAAACTGCCTATCTCTCGATTACCCTCTTTCTTTCTTTCTTTCTTTCTTTCTTTCTTTCTTTCTTTCTTTCTTTCTTTCTTTCTTTCTTTCTTTTTCTCTGTCTCTGTTTCTCTCTCTCTCTCTCTCTCTCTCTCTCTCTCTCTTTCTTTCTTTCTTTCGTTCCTTCCTTCTTTCGAAAGAAGAAAGAAGTGGCAAAAGTAGAAGCAGGCGATTTACCTACGTTCTAATGTCACTGAGCTTACTCTTGACTGACTGCAAGTCACCTCCCTATAACAACTGGAATAAAAAACATGCATCTTTCCGTTTGCATGTATGTATGTATGTATGTATGTATGTAAGTATGTATGTGTGTTTGTATGTATGTATGTATGTATGTATGTATGCATGCATGTATATATATATATATATATATATATACATATATATATATATTTATATATAACAATTAACGTTGATGCAATTTGAAGTTTGAGGTAAAATTATATGGTCCGCGCATTCTGACTTCACCTAAAATTACAGATTGTTCACTAGTCATGCTTGAGTTATTCTATAGTGAATTTTTCTCACAAAATCTTAAAGACATTTTCTCAAAAATGGTTTACACCTTTTTCCATAGCAACAAAATTCTCTCGAAACACAAACTCCATTGAGCTTTTAATTGAGGTTTAATACAAATATTTGCTTTTAAAACTTTTCACTTGAATTAAAAAATTAATAAAAAAAAACACAAAGAACCACCCCACGAAAAAAAAACAAACCAAACCAAACCAAACCAAACCAAAACAAAACAAAACAAAACACCCCCCCCCCCCCAAAAAACCCCGCAGTCATTAAAATCCAAGTCAATGAACTGTGACTTACTTAGAAACCTCCAGTGAGATGGACCCATTCCCATTGATTTACAAGGCTTATCTACCGGTTATAAGACGGACAATTTGAATTGTTCATCATCACGCATCACTCTATATAACGCCAAAGTCGGCACTGGCTGCTGATGTATCAGCCAGTCCTATCGCCAAACAGTCACCGTTATCACTCTCATTTTGGTGGATTTCAAGCACCGCAATAATCAAACTTGGAGCATAACGCGGGTAATTATGCCTTCCAAACGTACTGAAGAAACCTTAAACTACAAACAACAGTACAAAGACCTGAAGTAGAAGAGTGTAAGATTCCCCGAAAGAACCCATACGCATGTTTCTATTTACATATTTAAGCCAGCCATATGCAGAAAACGGACCCACGACCGACGCAGACTTATACCTAACTGACGACTCACTTGAAATGAACATTATGAGAAGAAGACTTTGTTTGTTTGTCTCACAAAAGGCATGTATTTATCAATTATACATGAAAATTGGCATTATTTCGGAAACGTGTATTTACCTTTTCTGCCATTTACAGGGTTCAGGTATTATGAGTGCTGATGTAGGAGGATATAAGAGAAGAAGTGGTAGGTTTAATTTTTCATAAATAACTGCATGCATCTTTTGGAAACGAGAGCCCTGCACGCTCCACGCGAACAAAAAAAAAAGTTTATATGATCGGTTTGGCGTCTCTCTGTTTTCATATAACCACCTTGCTTTTTGTGCCGAAAACCGGGAATATGCAGGAACTATTTCAGACTATAATGTGAACATTGTTGATGTTATTATTCCCCACACCGTCAATACAAAATTCAAGATCCAACAAATATATGTTGCAATTTATGCTTCTTTGTACATGGAGATAAAAGACAACTATCAGTTACTAAGACCTACAAAAACATAACACTGTTAATATACGTATATGGAACAAAGTACAATGAAAAAAATGGATACGATTAAAAAAATTATTTTTTTTAACTTGCATATACCTTCCATTTAGGAAGTACGCAGCACCAAAAAGACCACATGGAAAGGAATCTGCACTCCATTGAGAGAAACCTTTGTGGGGCAACTTGATTTACCAGCAACTAAGTTGGGTTGTGTTGACAGGTTGCAAATGGTCGACTGTTGCAAACCAAGAGAGAAAAATGGGCTAGGTTGTGCTCCGTGACGTAACCTCTGATTTTCTGTGGCTTTTCAGCTACAAATATCCACGTGGTCGTTCTGTTTCCATTGAAAATGCATATCAAATGCTTGGTTGCCCGCAACTTGGTTAGCAACCACCCTTGGTGCAGTTGTGCGGGTTGCGGCGACCAAGTTTGCAACATACCTGAAACAAGTCAACAACGAGTGCTTAGTGCATGCACTCGTTGTTGACTTGTTTCAGATTTTCGTTGTCAGTAAATCAAGTGCACCCTGTGAGTGCAATCGGACACGAAACCAATTTAGCAATCGACAGTCACAATGATGATGGCAGTAGCACTGGGAGCGCGGCTGGTCGAGGGCGAGTCTATTCCGGCACCTGGTCGGTCTGGGGTGCTCAATGTGACCAAACATTTTGTTCATGTTGGCCAGCTTGGACAGGCCGGGGGGGGGGGGGTTGTCTTCCATTAGCTGCGCTCTCAGTGTGGGCAACTTTCTTTAGTTATAAATTCTACATTTTAAAGACATCTTACGTTTTATACAGTATCATATTTTAATTGACACTTAGATTTATTTACAGTAATTATATTTATTCATAAGTGATATTGCTAGCTTACTTTCTCTGGTGCTATATCTTCCTTTGCCTTGAATTAATAACCCTTGAGTGGTCCACTATGGGAAATAAGCCGGGGTCTATTGATTTCGGCTTTCTAGAGCACCCGTTTCAGGGGCACATGGTTCACGACTGATTTGGACTTAAAAGTTCCACAAAATACTATTCTGTGATCTCAGCTGGTGAGCACATTGTATGTTTTTGTGTATGTTTAAATCGAAGCTATTTTTTAACCATGTGTATGTTATGTATGCCATGTATCTTTGAATAAAATCAATCAATCAATCAATCAATCAATCAATCAATCAATCAATCAATCAATCAATCAATCAATCAATCAGTACCTTATGTTTCTGTTATTCACCGAGTTCGTGTGAAACCAAGCATATCGTTATAAACTTAAACTGTTGCGATCTTGCTTGCCGAACATATCCAAATGAAAATATTTCTGTACTCGTGGAAATCAATACTTTGGCAACTTTCACGTTGAAGTGGAAAGAAGGAAATCAATATTTTATATAAGGCAAAATTTCATTTTGAAAACATTATTTCTCACAAGTTATTTAAAAGCTTTCCACAAATTCAACCCCAATCTGCTACAGTGACTCAGCATCTTCAGGTAAACAGCTTTCAGAAAAAGACGATCGTATAGAAGTGGACTTTGCGGAATGTCCTGTTAGCATCGATCATGTGTGTTGTTTGGCCAGCCATTTGAGCTACAATAGTTTCTTAATTGGTTAGTTTACAGATAGATTTTCCAAAATAAGCTTTCCAATCGGCAAAAATACAAGTGCTTTGCATGGAGTCGGCTTGACCACAAGGATCTCAATCTTGAAAAGTAAGTTGCTTCCCGGTGGAGAGCGCCACTATTCAAGCGAGACTCGTGAGGTCCTGTGATTGTTTGGAGAAAAATGGGGCTGTGCCACCTCTTATCAGTCTTAACAAGTTATTTTACAGACTTCCCATCGAGAGACGCGGCTATGTCCTGTCTTGGTCCCATCTACCACGTAGGAGAACAGGCAGTTTATATTCCTGTGGCTGCATGGTGTCTGCACAAAATTTGGAATGGCTTCGTTGTTGTATGGCTCACTAGGATCTGCATAATACGCGATTAGTTCGTAACACTCGGGATAGTCGCTTGTGATTCATCTTGTGCCCAAACATGGAATGCTTGTGCAGTTCCCTCGTAAATAGAGTTGGGAATTTTAAACTTGTCTTGGTGGTTATGAAAGAACGATTGGTATGTCAAATGTGTATTCAGAGTACTGTAAAAGGCATTTGAAAGGTCATACTCATAAGTTTATGCTGCCTTCAATAGTTGTGAAACTGCATTTGGATATTTTAAATTAATTCTGCTTTCAGGCACCTCGTTTGCGGCACCTCATGTGGTAAGAACTCGACGAATTAACCTTTCCGGAGACACCACGATGTCCCACAAAGTCGTGTCAGCGGAACCTGCTGTCTTTCGTTTGATACGTATTAGACGTCATGGTTTCTTTTCATGTGGTCATTTGGACCTAGCGTTGAAAGTACAACGTGACAGAAAAACAATTAAGAAGAAAACAAAAACAAAACGACAAACAGCATAGAGGGTTCCTTACAACCAATTTTGGTGCCAAAATTTTAACGCGAGAAAAACATATCAGTGATAATTACATGGATCGGTGTAAGGGTATATGTTTTTTTCGAATTCGTAAAATTCGTGACAAGACGACCATCATGATACTCCCTCTAATGTATTGAATAATAGATTAAAACGTGTAAAAGCTACCATCACCTAATGCTGGTAGGCAATAGTTAACTTACACATTGAGAAATATTGGCCGAACTTGCAAGATGTTACATGCAACTGAGCTATAAACCGGACACAGCAAGAAATAATCTCGCAGAGTCTCCGCCCCGAAAGCATAAGCCTTACTGCAAGGAACATGTAGTAACTCATTATATTTTTGTGTCTCCAGACAGGTGTGATAGCGGCTCATATGGAAACGACCGGCTTTTGTAAATCCCCTCAGGAAATAGCGGATTGGCTCTACAAGACGTAAGTGAGACCTATCAGTCAGCTGAGGTAATGTGATGGGTGGTTTTGATACGTCGTCCGTCTGATCTTCGGCTGCCACAATTTACAGTTCGACTTCTCCAAAACCGTAGATCAGATCCACTTTAAACGTGGTGGGATTCTATCTTGGGTGGGTCTCTATCAAGTTTGTTCAAATGGTCACGCTCCTCTAATTTCTGTTTTTCTATGATTTTTTTTGTTCATTTTTGAAAAAAAACTTAAAAAATTTGTAAACCTTCCCTGCCTCAAAATTACACAGGGACATTTCTGGGGACGCATATACCTTTATTTGGTCAACAGGTGACGCTGCTACATCTTCCATGTTTCTACTAATTGTGTGGTTTTGCGTTTTGCAACGTCCCCCAAACCGTTGCTCAGATTGTTCTGTAACCTGCTTTCGAAAGGGTTCAACAAGGTTGTTCCTCACCAGGTGGCGATATTCTGCATCCATGATTTTTAACGATTATTTACAATTGGGGTACCTGTTTGGTTAATTCATGCATTTCTGTTGAGTACCATGGAAGTTAACAGGAATCCAAAGGATTTTTTTTATGGCAAAACGTTTCTAAAACTTCAGTGAAATCGCTGTGCTAGTTGCTCCAAAATTGCATAGGGATACCTCTGGGGACCCCTAGACCTTAATTTGTTCAACAGGCGGTGCTGTGATTTTTTGTATGTGTTTACGTTTTTTGTTTGGTTTCGCTGCTTTTCACTACTCCAAAACTGTTATGCAGATTGTTCTGAAACTTGCTGGAAATGTAGCTAGTGGGAGGGTAAAACAAACTTGTTCATTCGATTTTTAACGAATTTGTAAATTCGGGTACCTGTCGGTCTGTGCATGCATTCCTATTGATCACATGCAAGTCAATGGGGATAACAATGGAAATTTGCATTTTCGACTTCTCCAAAATGACCAACCACATTCACTTTAAACCTGGTGAGGGTGTACCTGACATAGGTGTCTACTAATTCATTCAAATGGTGACGCTCCAATGATTTTAAGATTTTTTAGCAAATTTTCTTATGAATAGTTAAATAAAATCTTTTAAAAATCTCCAAAACCGCCAAGCTAATTGCTTTAAAATTGTATACAGGGGCACTTCCGAGGATCTCGAGACGTTAATTTGTTAACAGGTGGCGGTGCGTTTATTTTTTTTCGTTTTAAAGAATTTTTGTGTACTTTTACTTTTCCTGACCTTTGCAGAAAAATGTTAAGTTGGATCCTCTTCATAGTTATTCGGAATGTACATGGGCTTTATCGGCATCAAATTTGTTCACTACATGGAAGTGCTGTCATTTTCTGATTTGAAAAAAATACCGAAAGTCGGTAAAATTGATAAGGGGATATGATGATGTTAGCAACTTTGATGATGATCTTAAACAAAGACGACTTGATATCATTTAGAAATTCACAAGCCCGTTTCAGTCTGTGCGTGTAAGGTTAACTGAGCACATGGATGTCGCAATCCTGTTGTTTCATATACGGTTTGTGAACGCCATGTTTATGACTTGTATGATTGCTTCAGTCGTTGTAAATGTGTGTTGCGACGTGTGACCACCCGATTACCATTATTTTGGGTGAGATTTTGTTTTTTATTTATTCCTGTTGATTCTCTCAAAATGGAAATGTTTGATACTATGAACCCTCACTTGCCAGCTACAAGGTATATACAATCACAATCTTTGGTATAATGACACTCTATTAGTATTTTATCTATTGTGAATATCCGCTTCTGCTATAATTATTTTTTTCATCGTGAATGTGTGCTACTTTAACTTCTTGCTCTACTATTAGTCTTATCATGCAGCTTACGGCTTTCCTGTTTTCGGTCGTTAATTGTATAAAACATTTCCTAACGCGCATGAGGGATTGGTGTTGGGGAACACCCTTTTCCAAATTGGGTTACATATAATTATTCCTGTTCGTTTGCACTATTATCAGAATATGTTTACACTAAACCCAGACTGTAAGATGGAAAATTGTACAAATATGCGAATTCTAGGACAGCTGCGAGGAACTGCAGAAAGAGTACAATAACAGAGCAATTTGATTCGAGGTTCCAATTTCTAAGCAATTAGGCCTCTGTACTTTTCATGGTTTTTATTTATCATAATTGATCGCTTTTGCTGTATACGTTTCTCGCTAAATGCACTTTTTGTTCCTTTTATAGAAGTACAGCGGGGCAGATTAAAGGGTTACCACCCAAGACACCAAACAAACTTCTATTTTATAACTGCAATGAAACAGCATAACCGACAGATCAGAGTCACTTTATTCCTCTGCTTCAATCGGCCGAACATACCAGGATACGTCTACACTTTGTTCACATAGCATGTAAATAGTATACAGATGTATTGAACAACATTTGCATGCTTTTGCTCATCTTATGGATATATGTACGCCTCATTAGAATTGAGATACTGTGTAGAACGTGGAACCTACTTAACATGGAACGTGGAACCTACTTAACGTGGAACCTACTTAACGTGGAACCTACTTAAATTTCTCTGTGAAAGTCTGACAAAAATCATCTCTACTTTCAAAGCATAAAAAAATTGTCGCCTAATGTTATTAAAGCTATATGCATTGTTTATTAACCATATAATGGACAAAAACAGCAGCATAATGACATCAAGTTCATCATCTTACTCCGAGTATCATATATCTGATATAAAGATGTACATATCTAATAATAAAGGATAGAACAGTGCACTGATGCCAAGCAGTTGGCGTTGAAGGGCGCTTAAACAGCTGTTTTGGCGAGTGCAAAGTATAACCAAAGTGCGGATGTGATGGTGTAGATTTTTTCTGTAAATATAATTTTGGATCATTCTATTCCGCGCACAGATGAACATGTGGATTCAGAAAATTCAGAAACAGAAGGGCAAGCGCACTAAATCTCCAATGTTATTCATAGAGGCGAAAGACCCTTGGCAGATATATATATATATATATAAATATATATATATATATATATATATATATATATATATATATATATATATATATATATATATATATATATATATATATATATATATATATATATATATATATATATATATATATATATGTGAGACGTAAGCCCCCTCTAAAACGGCCCATGAAGTGGCATGCTTTCTGTTTAGGGGAACAGGGAGATTATTATTAACTTGCACTTAATGCAGTTCCTCAAACATTTTGAAAATGATTTTTCAAAGAATCAAGTAGTTCTTGTGTTTGTTACAAAGAATGAACCTATACGTATAACCAATGACAACATATAGAATTTGAGAAATAATTTATTGTTATTTGTTATTAATTCATTAATCTATTTTTTATAATATTGTTTATTATAAATTAATAAATGTTAGGCAGGCAAAGTCCTTGTATCTGATTCACAGTTTCCACTTTATACAATTATTGTCATTTGTATAATAAATCTATTGCTGACGATAGTGGTTTGTTTATTTGTCTATTATAGGTACTACAGTGAAACATAATTACAATAAAGCTTTATGATACCTTCTACTATCAAACAGTCCTACACCCCCTACCCCCCAAAAAAGCCAAATTCGCAGAAAGTGAGACCCGCGTTTTGTATTCGCTTCTTACAGTTTATTTTGTCACATAATTTCAAAGTATAAATGAAAAATAAAAAGTGGAATCCATTTCTTTCTGAAAATTAGGAAAATTGTACATTGACGTGGGCAATTGCTGTATAAACAAAAGACAAGTGACACAAGTGACAATCACAAACCCGTTGCTCCACCATATGTACCTTTCAATACTATATACTGTGTTGGACCCTTTTTTTAGTTATAATGTTTTATGGCCTATTTTGTGGACACCTCTGCTGAGTTGAAGTATATCCTTAATCGTATGCATGTAAAGTAAAATACTCTTCATATACCCAGACATTTTTCATGACCAATTTTTGAATCTTTTCATAATCTCTTCTTCATCTTGCAAGAACGTTTCTGTCAGTCTCCTCCCAACCCTACATGAAATTGTTTTCTGAAATGCCGACTTACTGCTGCATATTAGATTTGGTTCCCATTTTAAGCCGAATAGGTGTAGTGATGTTTTCAGTATTTTGCTGCAGGTTATCTTTAGGTATGGCTACGCTTCATATATTAATGATGATTTAATATGCATGTGAAGTGGCAGTAAAATTTTTTATTGATATACACAAAATTTAATTTGAACTTTGTAATTGCACATTTACTGCAATGACCGAAGATGTGGTGCCTAATATTTTTGCTGTTTGTTTTCCCTATAGTATTATTCGCGGAAACAATCTGACTAAAATACTTTCTTTCGCCACATAGAATCTAGATATGTCAATATTCCAGGCTTGGTATTTTTTATCCATAGTGAATGGAGTTTAAAAAAATATATATTTTTACAACAAGAAGCATTGTTTGTACTCACATTTATTTGGACATTATGTTTCATATTTAATCTCGAACAGAGAGATATAATTATTGTTAGAAAGCTGCCAACTGAAAATTGTGTGGACCTACCTTCTTCATTTGGTGTTTTCGCAGCTGACTGACAAGTCAGGAGAACCAAATGTGGCTTGCTTACCATGCTATTTTTATCTCTGGCACAAATGATAAATTTGTATTTTGTAAGGCCTTTATAATATTTTATAAAATATATATATTTAACTTCGGCTACACATAAAAACATAAATGTTTCACTCGAGACTATTTAAACAAACAGGAACAATTTCTATCGACATTCAACATGAAATTTTCTAATGGATATGCACGTTTCCCAAGACTTTTCACAGTTCCAAAACTTCACAAAAGTCCACACAAGTTCCGATTTATTGCAGGTTCGAAATTAAGCTTAACTAAACAATTGTCTGTTTTTTTTTGTCAAATGGTTTGAAAAAGATACCAGAGTTTTAGCTAAATTACTGTAATGGAATAGAAGCAACTTGTGGTGTAGAACACATTTTGGATTTTGGCCAAGTCCACAGTTTTGTTAGAAAAATTTAATGATGTAAAAAATGAATTACCATACAAACAAAGTATGTCATCTTGGGATTTCCTGCTACACACACAGCCATTCCACATATGGATCTGAAACGATGTGTTAAAACACTTATATACAAAACATACCAGAAAAACAATTAAAAAAAAATTGATCATTATATTTGAGAATGAAATTATTTAGTAATAATGTGGAAGATGGTCAGTGTGCATTTGGCAATGAAGACTTTGATAAATTGTAGAAATTTTTGATAGATAACATTTATGTAAAATTTGGAGATTGTGTCCTTAAGCAGTTCAAACAATGCATTTCATCCCCATACCCAAAATGATTAAAAATTGAAGGAAACTACAGAAAGTGACTCAGATTGTTCATACTGGGATATAATGATGTTTAATGATGATGACGAATCAAAGTTTAAACTTGATGACAAATGAGATCAGTTCCAGTTTAATATTGTTAACTACCCTCACATGGATAATAATTTTCCTACTGTGCGTGGTTATGGCGTTTATGTGTCGCGGTTGATTGCATTTGGAAGAGTATATACTGATTTTGACAACTTCGAATTCTGCCATACATTTTTATGTAATAAATTGGAAAACAGCGGTATTCAAAAATGAAGTTGATTTTTTTTGAGAAATTTCGGTCAAAAATGAGTCCTTATTACACAAACATAAGACGGATTTGAAAAGCTATATAAATGAGGTTGTGAGCGAGTATTAATTGTACTCAGCACTTTAATGGTATATGTATGGAGCAGGATACCTGTTAAAGGTGAGAGTTGCACGCATCAATAACTTATCGGCTTTTACGGAAATCATGTCAATAATTCATTACTGGGCTTCAGAAAACGAGATGCGAGCGTCAGCATTACAAAGTATCGATAATGACGTCGGTGGATCAGGCAGTACACAGTGCCTGGTCGTTAGGTCCCTCTAGCGGCCATTTACTAAACCAGTCTAGAGGGGCGAGGCGGTACTACCTTGAACAAATAAACGAAATTATCTGCCGTATAGCCTTTCTTTTTGTGAGACACTGTTTCACAACTTTAACTATAATTATTCCCAAGATTTTTAAATCGCCATTGAACCAGTGCCGTATCCTATGGCAGAGACGTGGTGCCTACGGAGAGTGATTGTTGGATTGTTGTGCGACAACACCAAAATGGGAGCAGGCTTTGCCAACACGGCGTTTTGGGGCCCCGGGGGGTGGGTGGGAGGATAAGTGTGACTGGAAACTGCGATCTGGAAGGCCCCAAGAAGCGACCTGGTGACTGCACAGTGTGCAGATATAAGTACGGTGAGACGCAACATGCGCAGCAAATATTACACACTTTGGGATGTTTATTTAGTTTACCCTCACACCTATCAAGTTTTTCTATTCCGCGGAAACCCACTTCCAGCCCCAGAAACGTGTTTGGCAGGTCCACGTTCCATCGAGGTGTTAACGATGCAAGTCGGTGAATCGTTATCATTCATTACACTCTGCCGACAACGTTTTCTGAAGCCCAGTTATGCATTATTGCCATGATTTCCATAAAAGCTGTTAAGTGTGAGACTTTGGTGTAAATAAAACTGCGAAAATTCCCGTGGTGCCTGAAAAAGGCAATGTCTGCCCCCATGTGCGCATGCGCAGTAAGGGATGACGAAGAAAATCAACTTCGTTGGATAAATACTGGTCGCATAAACAGCGTATAGGTTACCGGCAATGAAGGCAGGGCCGAACACGCTCAAACCAACTACACAAGTGGTAGTTTTAGTGTACTGAGTAACTTAAATGATGAACTGTTCGAAAGTCAATATGACACTGATAGAAATGAAGTTAGCTCTATTGTGCAAGTATCGAGTCCTAACAAAACGATTGAAGCTGAAGATAGCTATATTATCTCAAGTGTCAATGAAATAGACGAAACTGAAAATAGTTCTACCCAATTTAAAGATTTCCGCAAGAAACATCCCAAAAATATCATTATTGGTCACTTAAATGTAAATAGTGTCAGGTACAAGTTTCCTGAGATAGCGGACTTATTTAAAAATGGTTTTCTCGATATATGTGGTCTTTCTGAGACAAAGCTAGACGAAAATTTTACCAACTCACAATTTCATGTAGACAATTTTTCGTTTTACAGGAAAGATCGAAATGGAAAAGGTGGTGGTCTTTTATCCTACATAAGGTCTGACATTCCGCATAGACATAGAGCTGACTTAGAATACGCACATGATGGTATCGAATCAATGATATTTGAAGTTCATGTAAAAAAGGAAAAAATGGATGGTTGCTATAGTTTATCGGCCCCCCTCTGTCAATACTGACCATTTGTACGATGCTATGAATCACATCACCACTGCTCTCGAGCAAGAAAGTAGAACATTTTTCATTTTAGGTGATCTCAATGTAAATCTGCTCAAGGACAATAAGGAAAAGCATGATTTTGTCAATTGTCTTGATGTGTATGACATGAGCAATTTTTTAATCGCTCTCCAACCTGTTTCAAAGGTGAAACTCCTACTCTTTATTATTGATGTCATTTTAACTAATTTTCCGAGAAAAGTCGCAGAATTCACATCTATTGACACAGGAATAAGCTACTTTGATTATATGATTCTTACAAGTACAAATTATTCAACTCCCTCGACCTGTGAATGCGGATATCAAATACCGCAGTTACAAGTCTTTCAATGATGGAGATTTTATAGTCGATTTAGAGGTAGCCCCATTTCACGTGGCTGGGGTTTTTGATGATATTGATGACGCTGTTTGGTTCCACGACACTTTACTGAAAGAAGTAATTGACCGACACGCGCCACAAAAGAGTAAGCGTGCCAGGCCTAATCAAGCTCCTTACATAAATGGGGAGCTCCGTATAGCTATTAACGTAAAGCGCACACTACCTAAACTAAGTAAGAAATACAAAAGTAAATGGGAGGCATATAGAGTTCAAAGAAACAAAATGACATCCCTCCGTAAAAAATCTATAAAACAATATTTCAGTGACCGATGTGGTCCTTCAAATAATAAACAATCTTTTTGGAATACTATAAGACCGTTTTTGACCGACAAAAATAAAGGCGGCAAAAATGGCACGATTATCCTTATGGAAAATGATAACCTGTATAATGCTCCAGATGACATATGTGATATTTTCAATAACTTATTCGCCTCTGTTGCTGATCAAGAGCAACAAAATGCAAACACCCCACCAGATTATATGCATGGCGGAACAAAAGCTATCTCCGACAGAATGAAGGACAAGTCCTTAATCAAGTGGAAAAACTCAATCCCAAGAAGGCAACCGGGCCAGATGAAAGTTGGTGCTAAGGCCCTGGCCCCTTCTGTCACAAACATCATAAATATGTCAATCAAATCTGGAAAATTCCCCACTGATATGAAGCGGGCCGACGTGTACCCCATTTATAAAAAGTCTGACTCCATGAACAAATGTAATTATTGTTCAGTCAGTGTACTATCAAGTTTATCTAAAATTTTTGAAAGTCTAATGAACGATCAGATGGTTCACTTTTTTAACGATATACTAAGTTCTCTTCTTTGTGCTTTTCGAAAAAATTACAGTTGCCAAAATCTACTCTTTAAAATCATTGAAGATTGGAAATCCGCTTTGGTTAACCATGAATACGTAGGTGTGATTCTAATGGATCTATCGAAGGCTTTTGACTGCCTACCCCATGATCTACTTTTAGAGAAACTTCGATCCTATGGTCTGTCTGAACATGCTTGTAAATTATTAAGCAGTTATTTAAGTGACCGAAAGCAAAGGGTCAAGTATGGTGGCACTTCCAGTAAGTGGGCAGACTTACTAAAGGGGGTGCCACAGGGTAGTATACTTGGCCCTTTGCTGTTCAATATCTTTAACAATGATTTGCTTTATGTTATGGAAGGGCATTGTAGTCTGTATAATTATGCCGACGACAACTCCTTATCATTCCATGATCATGACTTACACAATGTAAAATTGTCTTTGGAAAATGCTGCTAATATAGGTATCAAATGGTTTATGGAAAACCGCATGAAGGCAAATCCTGACAAATTTCAGGCTATGATTTTATGTCCACGTTTAGACTGTCAAATCGGAAACGACTTCTGTTTTGAAATTGATGGTGTTACTATAAAACCGGAAAGATGTGTCAAATTACTAGGAGTCAAAATTGACGATAAGCTTAAGTTTCATGATCACGTTTCTCATATTTGTAAGCAGGCTGCTAAACAAATAAATGTGCTACGTAGGTTCAGTAATATCCTTACTGAATAGGAAAAGCTCCAAATCTTCAATGCATTTATTCTTTCTAACTTTAATTACTGCCCGCTAGTATGGCACCCATGTGGACCTACGTTATCTTTAAAAATGGAAAAAACCCAAGAAAGAGCCCTACGTTTTGTCTATAATGATCCCGTATCTGCATATCCGAATTTACTTGAAAGGGCTTAAAAAACCTTCTTTGTATCTCAGTAGAATAAGAACACTCTCTATAGAAGTCTACAAAATCCTAAGTAATTCAAACCCATCGTTCATAAACGACATGTATGTAAGAAAAGAAACAACTTTTGATTTACGAGACAACAACAAGCTACAGCAGCCTGACTACAATACCATAACATACGGTAAAAATTCTCTCCGATACCAAGGGGCCAAGCTGTGGAACAACTTACCCCCACACATCAAAGCATCTACTGATTTAAATCACTTTTAAGACGTTAGTCAAGGCATGGCTTGGCCCCTCCTGCTCTTGTTCTATGTGCATCCCATGTAAAACCAGGGTTCAGGAAGATTATAATTCTTCCAAATTTAAGGAAACCTTGTTAGACCGGCTGTATTTAGTCTCATTGTGAGTTCATTGTATATACCATCTCATCACTTGTCATTGTTTCCTCTTTTCATGGTCGAACAACAGTGCTGTTGCGCTAATGGTTTTTTTATTTGTACAATTCGACTTGAAATAAAGATCATTATTGGATAATTTATCGCTCTGTAATATCCTGTATTCACATGTGTTTATGGTAAGAGCTCGCTGACACTCGCTAATAATGATGATAATTTGGATGTGACCACGCTTTCAAGTTGTAAAGACTGTAGGTTTGGATTGATGAATTACCTTGCTTTTTAAAAAAATTCATGTTTTTTATATAGAGCTCGCTCCGCTCGCTATTAGGCCTATGTTACGAAGAAAACGGAGACACCTAAGTGGGTTCCAGCGAATCACTGGCAGTACAAGTGACATGCTGTATGATGTAATCTTATATATGGTTGTGCAGACAACCACGACAAACCTTGCTCAGTAAAATAATTTACAATAATGACCTTTAGGAGGAGAAAAATAGCCCATAAGGTCTGCTCTTCCATCACAACAGTTAAATAAATCTTTTGAGTCTTTGTGGAAATTAATTCTAAATGTATGCTAGTTCAGGCCACCAGAACTAACGCCTCCAGTGGACACCATGATCGAGTGTGCCATTGTTTGTAAGCCAGTGTCTTATTGTGTAAAATTCGATATGAATAAAGAATTGGTCAAGGACCGAGGTTTTGTCTTTTAACCGGGTCCCTGACTTTATGTGTCTATTCATCGCAGCTCACAAAGAATGCCGCTAAGTGTAGAATAAATTTAGTTCATTGTAGAAAACAGTCAAGTATCTAAAAGGCAAATTATTTATTCGGAAATTCTTTTAGCTTTAAAGTAAAGCTGGCAAGTGTTTGTATTAACCCTTTTTGGCAAGTTTACGTGGCTTAGTCCTTGGAAGATGCACATATTTATTTGTTATTTACTGCATTTGTAATATAATAAATATATTTCACTGATGTTGGATAATTAATATCAGATGTGAGTAAGAAGTTTTAGGACAGTTTTACAGATCTGACTTGCATGAAGAAATAAGCTGATGGATGGCTAAAATGACACATATTGTTGACAGAAAAAACCACTATTAACGACACTGTCATTGTTCGTATTTGTCTTAGTTCAGAGGCCTTGATGAACGAGCTGTCTTACAAGATCGTGGCTGATGTGGCTCACCTGGCCTGAATGGTACGGGTCTTGCTGCTCATTGTCTTTATCCGTGTCACTTTTGACTTGACCTGATCTGAGTTCAATTGGCCTACGTATGTAGGCCCAAGATATTATGTATGCATTTCAACATGTTACAAAAACAACCCAACTCCTATATCTTCATTGTTTTGAGAAATATAAGGTCTTTGGTCTGGAACTCCAGCAGGTTGTTCTCGCAGTTTTGATTTACAATGGCAAGGTAATCACCCCTTGCGTGAAAGAAAATCAGTCTTCAGACTTGTATGAACCAGCTTAGCCTTACGCCACACAGTCCACAGGAAAACTGCACAAGTTTTTCAACCTGAAGTTTGTCTGCGGGATTTTCAAACACAACCATTAGACTTTATTGATACATGCCGATCTTTCTGCGTAAGTATCTCTTTCTAAACTGTGATTCAGGTCAAAATGACATGTCTATGGATAATTAATACGGTATTCAGCGAAGAAATTGGTAGCAGAGATCAGTCTTAGCTGCAGAGCATTTTTTCATTTCGAATCTACATGTGCAAGGTGAGAAGGTTTGACAGTTGCATTTAATATACGACAATGTTTGGTTCTTTAACTGTACCTTAAGCGTGCGTGAAACATTGATCATGTTTATCCCTACGCATGGTATGCATCACAATCATGATATGGTTACCTTAGCATGCACTTTATTATAAGGCAAGCATGTACAGAGGAAGGTATTGCGTCTGGTAACAATTTACTTGAAACTATCGACCAGCAAGTACCGTTTACCAACATTGCACATCATTAAATGTGTAAAGGAGCGCTGTACGCACCAAAGACGGAAATATGGACACTTACATATTTCATACACAAAATTACCTGTAGGCACGGAAAATGAAAAGGCATGTTGAACAAATGGATCCCCGCGTGTCTTTTGCTGAAATAGGACGGAATGAATTGCTTTAGCATTGGCGAATGCAGCGCATAAATTACATTTGAAGACAATCCATCTGAATCGTCAGCAGTCGTACTTCAAAGCTAATTCACAATCATGAACAGTTAGAGCCGAATTTGACATTGGAGTTCCACTTATAGATATTACTGGAGGCAGTGCTGCTACATGTGCAACACTATTCATTCCAAAGAAATATATATCGCAAACAGTCATAGAAATAGTTGTCTCTCCAATCCTTATGTTTAATGATAACAATTTGCTATTCCTTTGCCATTCGGAATAGTCTCCCCCCCCCAGAAAAAAAAATAATAAACAAACAAACAAAAAAAAAGAAACAAACAAACAAACAAACAAACAAACAAACAAACAAACAAACAAACAAACAAAAAGAATTAAAAAAAGGGGGTGGGAAAAAAAACAAGAAAATAAATACCTTCCCAACCCGAGATATTCATGGTCAAAGCAGGGCACCTGATTGTACTGCCGCCCGCTGTCATTTTGTCTTGTGGCAATAGCATGGCTCCCCAAGACGTGTCAGATTCTTACTGGCCCAGTCTGAATGAAGGGAAAGGGGAGCGATGTACATTATATATATATATATATATATATATATATATATATATACATATCAGAGGAGTCCCATATAAGTGTTGTACACTTGCTCTCCAATCCGATTTCGTACGAAATAAAATATGTTTAAACCAAAGCATGTACATAAAGCATATCAAGTTTAGCATCATAATGGTAAAACCCTCCTTAGAACTGCCTCGCCGTTAAGGTTACTTAGCATACGCATAAAACACATTTCACCCTTCGTAAAATGTGGACATGTGGTATGTCCTATAAAATGTTTATTCTTCAGCTTGATGCGGGACCTTTCTCCTTACTTCATATATATATATATATATATATATATATATATATATATATATATATATATATATATATATATGTATATATGTATATATCTATCTATCTATCTATCTATCTATCTATTTATATATATGTGTATACATATATATATGCTTATATATACACATATGTATATATACATATATATATGCATATATATACACATGTATGTACACACACATATATATATACATACACACAGATATATATGTATATATATATATATATATATATATATATATATATATATATATATATATATATATATATATATATATATATTCATTTATTTATCCCCACAACTGATATATTTGAAAAAAAATGAAAAAAGGATTTTTATGAAGGCAAAAACGTGTGTGTGCCTTACAAAATTGGAATAATTTAAAACGTTGGGACTTACGTTTACTGCCAATACGAGGTAACTGTATTCATAATAAATGCAGCTAGTTGCGGACCCCTTGAGAGGATAGAGAATGGAAGGTAGAACCTTGTACCATACAGGGCCAAATATGCATATGTCATAAACGTTGACAATTGAGGAGGCAATTATAAGTTTAAAAATTTTAGTTACACTTATTTTTGAAATATACTGGAAGCAGCAAGTGTCAATTATGGGGGAAATAGTATTTCCAAATGGTTAGCATTCCCCGCTTATGTACCCACATCAAGCCGGAGCGCAGTTTGTAACACAGCGGAATTTTGTAACAACAATTCTATTCGTGATAACAAAGGGACAGCAATTAGCAGAAATTGATATTTTTGAAATATACTGGAAGTCAATTGTTTGGGAGAAATAGTATTTTCAAATGGTTAGCTTTCGCTGCTTATGGGCCCACATTACACCCGAGCGTAGTCGTGTCGCAGGTTGTTATACCGCGGAACTTTGTAACAATTCTATTCGTAATAACATAGGGACAGAAATTAGCAGAAATTGTTACGATTCGTGATAAATTGTGATTAAATGTAATAAATTATGCAATTTGTAATAACATCTTAGAACAAAATGTAATAAATCTTTAACAAATGTTATAGAATGTAATAAATGAGTAGAGCTACCTTTCAATGGGATAAAGGGTTTTGTTGAGACGACCCCTTTGACATTTTTTCTTGGCAATTTGTGATTTTGATTGTTTTGAAAATTGAACAAAATAACAGTTGGGAAACGCGCTCTACCTGCATAAGAAGGAAAGAATAGACAAAATCCAGGGATCAGGAGACATTTCTCTATCTACGCTGTCGAAGAGAGAGGCTCGGCAGGAGAGTTTTAAATATGACAAGAGAAGACGCCAAGGGTACAGTAAAGCGTGTTGAAACACACGGTTTTTCTCAGTTTTCTGATACCCTGCAAAAACATGACTCATGTGACATTGTTTGCAGCCTCTCACCTGCTGGCATAAAGTTTTGGCCTGCACCATTTTTGAATCGGCGCTAGCCGATTGCCCATATAATATTAGATTATACAGGACTTTCATTGTCGCAAACGAGGGGACGGTACAGAGCATGGTATGATTTTTCTGTATGATAAGTATATAGAGCTGGCAGTAATATTCCATTGGGATAATGGCATGCAACGTTGTAGTACACAATGATTTGAGTGAATAAAGATGCAGATATTTTTGACATTTTCCACCTGCCAAAAACTAGGACACCCCTGCATTCCATTATACAACTTACGTTGCCATTTTGCACAACTATAGTTTGTGTGTATCTTCAGCTAGTAGAAAAGAGTTCTAATGGTTTGTATCTTCAGATTTTACAAAACATGGGAAAATATTCACGTGACATGTGATTGATGTGTGTTGCATAAATAACTTGTGTAACTGAAACTGTAGTATGTGTTAAAAATGTTTGAGCTGTTGAACTATTCCTTGCGTGCATATATGTCTCTGTTTGGTGACGACCTCTTGAATTATTGGGAGTGGCCAAAGGGGTAATGCACAATAGAAAAGAACGTTACATACATGATTGGCATGTACTGATGAGATGGTCGCTAATGTGGGATTGATTTACATTATGAAAATATCTTTTTGTTATCCGCTAATTTTAAGAGCCATCATCAAGAACGCCTATATCTTAAAGTTTCTAATGCCGTGCATAGCAGAAGTAATTGTTGCCATAAACGCAAAAACCCTGCTATGCGCCACCCACATGCGCAAAGGCGACTGATGGGGACCTTTTTATGTTTTTTTGCATACTAATATAACAAGGTCCAAAATGAGGTAAATTTTACATAACATGACTTCAAACATTTGAATACCAGATAACTGGGAACATTTCAATATCAGATAACTGCAATTTAAATATTAACAAGAAATACCACAGGAGAAACATCGCACAATATGAGATAAATTAGGAAAATATTACACAACTGATACAACCCCTGAAAGGGCCTCACTGATGTAGAAAACTGACTCCTTTACACTCGCGTATGAATATATGTGGCTGCCCTAGTACGCTGGATCGCATGGGTGACATGAGATCGTCTGCATAAAGAGTGTCACAGTACCCCCCAAAACACTTGTGCGTTTCTTCATATTAAACACAGGTGTGTCATACTTACAATATTTTTGAACAAATCTAAGCTGACAAAGAATCAGGCTATTGTTTTTGTGTTTTGACATCTTTAATTATCAATGTGTACATGCTGTTCAAAAATATTAAATTTATGCACAAAAGAGCTTAGGGTTTTGCTCATGCGCTTGCGCCCAACTTCCGCCCAAATGTTGACAAACGGAACTCGTGGTTTTCTCTATGATCGTTAGCGAATATTTAGGAAATATTAGGTACGAATATTTAGCAAATGTTAGGTGTGTACATTTGAGAGTGTAAACCTGTAGCACACTGCCAGTATCTAGGCTCGCACACAGTGCCTGCATGTGGCACCATCGTCCTCAGGTCCAGGATACAGATTGAGGGCCAGATTGAGAAATGCAGGACTGCCAGCATGGACTGAATTTGATGATTCAGCCACAGGCCGTCCTCACTGGATGGCAATATTTTTTACATGAAAATATTTGAACAAAAGAAAATACTTTGGCAGTTTTTAACTCACTTGCGCAGCAAGCGACATGCATGATTGAACATGCTTGGGCTCTGTTATTTTTATGTGATTCATTCCAATAGATGGACACTAAGATGGTCAGAAATTGCATGATTTTTATTTTTGTGCACTTTTTATTTCAATTTAGGTGAAAAATTTTGCTGCTGCAGGGGGTGTCAAGAGTCTGATCTTTAGTGCGGTCACTTTTTACCTAGCACGTGTATACAGCTTACTGTCGCCGTCCCGGTCAGGATTTTTCCGGTATGTACGTATATTTTTTCGTGCTTTCGATCATAAATTTCATTCTTATCTTGTTCTGTCATACAGATTGTTCCATTGAAACATTTCAATAAAATAAAAACAAAATTTTGTCAAAACATCAAAAACGACGCGACGAACTGGAGAGAGCGATCAAGAACACACAGTGTTTGCCCAAATCTTCGCTTCGTCACCGGTAACTAATCTGCGTATTTTCTTGCTTTCCACGAGAAATTTCTCTCGTGTTTTTATCTGTGTCTAGGATTGTTCGATCGGAGTCTTTTCGTTGAAACATGATGTGAAAATTTAGCATCGTGGTTCAATAATCTTTGCGGGAAAAACTACTTGTTTACCGTCCCAGCATTGTGGGCATGAGACATACACACAGGGATCAACCGTGACGACTTTGATTGGACAATGAGCGGCACGTGGTCAAATCCACCCGATGAAGAGCCTAGAAATGTCCTCAACGCATTTATAATGAGGTTAAATGAAGTCTCCATTCTTATTCTGGGCTATTTTTGGAGGGATACCCTAGGAATATTTATTCTTAGCCAATACGAGAGCTTGCTACACAGAAAGACAAAAATCTGGGGATCCAAGCATTATAAACATAATGGCGGACAATGCAAAGCATCGTGACAGCAATGGTGCCAAGTCACCAAGTTTTGAGGTAAATTTGGAAAATGTATCATTCAACATATCGCGAAAAAACGGCCAGTTGTTAGATTTTTATCCATTTGAGAGCTTTTGTGAACCGCAAAATCGAAATAGCCATCCACAAGTATTGAAGTTTGTCTGTGATAGCAGGAAGTTGATGAAGGTTGGTTTGCGTTGCAAGCGGTTCGAATCAACAATTCTGGCAAGCAATATTCAAATACATGTCGGGTATGCCCGACAACGGCGTGCTAGGGGTGTGCTGATATGCTCATACCAATAAGAATTGTTAAAAGGTATTTTGGTGATGGAGCCAAAATGTGTCCCTATATTGTTCAGTGATGAAGGACAGTGTACGATACATTGGGAGATTTTATTGTTTAATGTTAAGTGTTTGCTTGCATTCTAGGTTAGCAAGTAGATAATGTATCGACCATTGATGATAAAGTTGACTGAATTTTAGGTACTTGGGGTGTTCAACTCCGTTTTTGTCATTTTTGTGTTCAATTTGCCATATGGCATCAAATGTACTTTACCAGACGTTCTGCAAGTACCGATTCCATGAGGCTTATGCCTTATTTTACAACACGACAATAGAAAAATTGTATTAAAGTCATATTCAATGCACCTGTTTCCATTATATCTGGAAACTGGGCTATGGTTTACGGTAAAACACCATTTTTTCAATTTCTGAAAAAATACATATTTTCTCACCAGACTGCAGAGTATATTTTGTGACTGAAAACCCTGGCTGTTTGTTTTTAAATAAAAAATTCTGAGTACCAGCACATATGCAGTGTCTGGTGTCGCTCATCTGACTTGATTTGAGGTCGTCCCATATGTGAACATGGATTTTAATATACACCCTTACCTCCTGTACTTAAAAGTCGTTGTTGCCCACACCTCTGGAGAACACTTTCGATGACAGCTCTTATCATCAAATCAAAGAATCTCTCCGCAGAGGCTCTTTGATCAAACCAGGAATCACCAGACACCATCAGGACTTCCACTTTAAAATTTGTTAAACTGAACTCGTCCTTAGATCTATTTCAGAGGGATGGAAAGGTCACAATCAATTCCAATACCTTTTCCTCACAGCTCAAGGTTAATACATGGGTCTATGTTGCAATTCAAATCTACTTAATAGACACTTGTGTAATTATCCACCAAGTTTGTTCAAATAGTCAAGCTTCAATGATTTTTCATTTGTTTTTTATGAGTGCATTTGTTCATTTTTTGGTAAAATTTTCAAAGGTCGTATTCTATGAAACTGCTAAGCTAATATATTGAAATTGCATACGGACACATCTGGGCTGGAGAGCAAGACTTTCCCTGCACATGAGTGATCTTGACCTCAAGTGCAAAGTCGCAGGGCCATCTCGTTAAATTTAGCTGTACGGTTGATACATTGAGAACTTCTTCAGCCAAGACTGATGTTTCATATGGTATCGGTCCTCTGTTAAGTACAAACGTAGACTATATATGTAACGTTGACCTCATTCCCGAGGTCACAGGGCCACTGAAATGGAATATGAATTACTTGAGAATGATTTGACCCACGCATGGGTGAACTCGACACTAGCCCTAGGTTATATGGCCACCCTTGTTTCGAATTTATAGGTAAGCTGAGCTGTCGTAATTCAAAAAGCCCTCTTGTTCAAGGAAAGCTACCGCTGTAAAATGAATTTAAGTGCCATAGTATTGAGTGATAACTCTGCACAATTATTACAATGTTGTTACATTTTTAAAGTCCAATATTTTGCTGCAAGATATAATTACAAATTGGAAAACGTAAAAATGTTGCATTTTGAGGCTACGTATTACGAATTACTGCAATGCATTACCCTTATGTTACCTACTAAACAAAGATACGTTTGACGAACAATAAGTTGAAAAAGAATCAAATTCATACAAAATTAACTTCACAGAATTCCAAAGGTATAGGGATGAATGATACATTTGTAGGAAGCTGATGCTCAAGATTGACAAGAATATGCTTGGTGTCCCCTGTTGGCTTATTTTGCTGTGTGTGCTATCTCTGCCACCAGGTGGAAGGCCCGACCAAATTAAATGGCAAAGAGAAAAAGGCTTGGGTAAGTTGATAGGTTCTGTACACACTTATACACACCGTTTTTAGACTACCAGTGTATTGCAAATTTCGAAGACATCTTTGATGAATTTTGAATGAGACAATAGAATTTACAATCAAGACCACATCCGTAAAGAGACCTTCCCTATACTAAGACCATGAAACGGCACTTCCTTTGTTTCTTAAATAAATCCTTTCCCCTATCATAATTATATTTGAAGTGCCTTGGTTCCTCTTCATAGGGAGATTCCACTCTATTGATTTTATTACTTTGGTTGAAGGGTACGGGTATTGTCCTGATATTCATACGCAACAAGTCCATATCCTCCTTGGATATCACACCAAACTCTTCTTTGCTTAATATGGCGAAGGATTGTGTTGGTACAGTTGCAACTAACCATAAATATGTAAAGTATCGATGCACTTTATTTTAGTCACCATTAATGTAGATTTATCTTACATAGATGTTTGGGTCCCTTTGGACCAGTAGCTTCGTGAGTATTGAAATTGTTATAGTCTTCTCTTTTCCCTTTTCTTAAATAGGGCCATCAGTTAGATGCCCGTGTCTCTTTTGTTATAAATTATATGTTCGTACCCAAATGACTTCTTAATCTTTCTGTGGAAGCATCGTATATGACAATGGCTGATGAACATTTCCGAGCAAGGATTTTTCAAAATCTGTATGGAATTCTAAAGATGATACCCAAATCACCGACTGTGTTACGCTAAACATCTGCAGAAACATTGATGGGGTCATGTGTGTGTAAACTTACACATTAAAAGTAAAAAAGAACCACTGGTGTGCTACTGATATATATATATATATATATATATATATATATATATATATATATATATATATATATATATATATATATATATATATATATATAAACATATATATATCAATCAGTAACACACCAGTGGTTCTTTTTACGTTTAATGTGTAAGTTAATGTGTTGCGTGTTATATATATATATATATATATATATATATATATATATATATATATATACCCCCCCCAAAAAACCCCCCTGCCATCTAACTGCCTACTACTGACAAAGGATCCACACCACAGGGATTAAAATATGGAGGCAAAATCAACATTTTATTGTGCTTGTGACATGATGAAAATATTGTTACAAATGTATTTACCAAGCTGATGTATCTATAAGGTCAACGATATGCATATTTTCTACGTAAGTGCGGGAGCTAAACTGCAGGAGTAAGCCCTTATGCACCACAATTCCCCATAGAGCTATAGATTTAAAATACAACCTGTATCCTTTCATTTCACATTCGCTTTCATAAAAGAAGCAAAAAGTATAAAATAAGGGAAATTCTTGCAGGTGTCATCAAATGCAACCCGAATGGACACCCACTGGGATGTGTCCGAGACACTGAATACTGTGGGCTTTTAAAAACTTTTTAACGCACTCTATCATGCAGACAGCTGTTCTGACATGACTGGGGAACTGCCTTAAGATAAAACTAGCTCTAGCTATGAGTACATGGAAGGCCAGCTCTGGTCACGATATAGATTTGATTAGTTCTCTTATGTTTATTTATGTTAAGTGATCTGATAAGGGCTTCCACCCTGCCTGTGGGAAGACTGTTGATTGAGGCATAATTAATTAACTTGAACGGCGTTGAACTGACTACAAGAGATAGGAAAACCATGAAAAGAAATATCCCCGGGCCGAAGATTTGTTCTAATATTCGAGAGATACTGGTGATAAAACGTGGCGAGCTGGTGGATATAGCATAAGATACGATGACAGGTACATAAAATAACATCATCAGATGCCTTATTGTGTATTGATGTTTGCAATGACATTTTTTTCAGCGCCATTGGCTCTGGCACCAACTGCAGCAAAAGAGCACGGGAAATATATTGTGGTCTTTGAAAGAGAAACTCATAGACGAACAGGTATGTTTGCTTCTATTCTTGCATTGCAATGGCTTTGAATTTTTTTTTTTTGACTTTGTGTCTGTAAAAGGACACGTACTTGTCTATGTTGCTCGAGAAATCACAAAACACGTGAGACCATCAGTGATCCTATTGCGTACTGATACTGCCCTGTACATTACACTGTAAATTCATTTCAATCACCGGTACCATGAAGTATGCATTTTTAGAAAGCGTAGAAACTCAAACTTTATGCTCTGACACATTGGTTATGTTTCTTGAAGGCAATGCTTTTATAAAAACAAAGGCGTAAAAAAGTTGTCATCTTTTTTTGACCTAAAAGTTCGATTCAGTTTCTACATTTTCACATATTTCGGCATCTCATTTTAGAAAACAGTGGAAAACTCCGCAAATAAAAAGCGTGTCTTAAATTTTGAATTTTTTTTGTTATTTCTGAGATACATGTGTTTGAAGTTTGAGTGAAGACACAGCAAAGGGAAGTTTAATGACTCTGGTTAAAAAAAAAAAAAACGATACCGAATTTGTAACGTGTGAGACGAGTTTTTTATTTATTGCATAAAGTTTAAGTTTCCGGCGTTTTTGAAGTCCCTATGCTCAACATTAAATGAGGTGAATCGATATTTGTGTTCAATTATGATGATCTTTGGGTAATTGCTATATAAATAGTGCCACCATCTAACATTATAAAATCACGTTAAAAAACTATCCAATTTGCTAACTTTCCGAAAATGTATGCTGCACTATACTTGAGATTTTAAATTGTATGTAATATTTCATAAAAGTCACTGCTAACAAGGCCCATATCCTTTATTTTAACTTCCACTGTATATGACATCACACGCATACATACGTGCATACATACATACATATACACATACATACATACATACATACATACATACATTCATACATACATACATACATACATACTTACGTACATACATACATCCTTGCTAGATGCAACAAAGGACGAAATCCAACCCTGTATCATAAATATCTCCGAGAGCGAGCACATCATTGTCCAAGAGACGCTAATAATACAGATAAGGAGCACCCTATCATGCTGACTTCTCTGTCAAAAACTCGTTACTGCTTTTTAATACCCAACATTGCGTTAACGCTTTGTTTTAGTTACCAATCGTGCGACTAGGTACATGGGTTTGAGTGCCGCTTCTTTCCGGGCACAAGCCAGTGGTTTCACAGACGTTGATAAGATATGGGGAGTGCAAACAAATAAAAGGTAGGTATGTGTTCAGGTCGGTGATAAATGCAATGTATACGACCCAAGTCATTCTGGCAAATGAGAACCACAATCTGCAATTCAGGATTTTATATTTCACTAGAGTAAAAGGTATCCCTCTCTCTGTGTCTTCCTCACTTCTTAGAAAATACAGGATTCATTTTAATCATTGACATCATTAAAATACATCATCCTGTGGCTCTTTGTGGGCTGGGAAACATATTGACATGGCCGATTTACTCCTATCGTCATTCAAATTTAAGCTACATGTTTTTTTTAAAACGTATGCGCATAAAAAGAGTGCGGAGTGACACGCTTAACTTTCAAACGCTTGTTGCTTTTTAGGGGACTCCTTGCTCTCCGCTCAACTCCACATGTACGTTACGTTGAAGAAAGCCAGATCTTTACGGAAGCTTCATCTGGTTGTGTTAGTTTCAAAAGCCAAGGATGCCTGAGATCAACCGTGCCAGAAAGATGGGTAAATGTCAACGAACCTTCTTTTATATTATTGAACAAAAATTTATTTCTGTTATTGCAGCATCATTGTACTGCAGTTGTTCACTACACATGAAAGTTGCACTCTGTGTCCTTTTTTCTCTGAAACAAATTAATGTTTTTTTCCCTGTAGATCGATATACAATACAGATTAAAACTCGGCAGGAAGATTTGCTTCAAAGCAAATCTGTCTGTGTGGCTTCAAAAGTTTTAAATATTAAATGCGATAACTTTTGTCATTTGGTACTTTGCATTCCATTAAGCTTGTGGCTGCATGAAAATTTCAAAGTCCAAATGACCTCTACAGGTCACATGTAAAGTGCAAAATGCACAGTGTTACAATACCCACAATTTAAGTCAGATGAAAATTGACCAAATTATGGCAAGATGAAAATTTCAAAGGGCCAAATGACCTTGAACTTTGCCCTTTAGAGGTTTCATGTTCTTACAAACATGTGCAGTGCTGCAATACCTACAATTTGAGTCCAACATGACTAGAATTGGATGGAAGTTGGCCGAATTATGGCTGGATCAAACTTTTAAATGTCCATATAACGTTGACCTTTGACCTTTAGAGGTCACATGTAAATTACGAAAATGTGCAGTGTTACAATAGCTACAATCTGAGCCCAACATGATCAAAATTGGATAAAAATTGACGAAGTTAGGGCTAGAAGATAGCCACCCTTGAAAGTGGCCTTTGATTCTGAAATGATCTTTGACCTTGAGATGACCTCTACCTGAAGTGAACCTTGACCTTTAGAATGAGAGTTTGACCTAAAATTGAACTTTGACCTTGAGATGACCTTTGCCATGCTATGTTGGAACTATCATCCACTCAGAACCACATCTACTACTACTATAGTACATAAGATACTGAATATTGAATACTTTAATTAGCCCTCATTTGCATAATTTTGAAAAGCATGATCTCTCATTATAAAAAGGTAAGACTTCATCTATAGAAGTATAATTGCGCCAAGTTTGGAGTTTCTACGTATGATACTTTTCAAATGAAATATCGGACAAATTTGCCTGTAAAGAAAGAAAGAAGAAAGAAAGAAAGAAGAAAGAAAGAAAGAACTTCTAGCAAAACAATTTGTGTGTGTTGGCACACAGACATATTGATCTTGACCTGTAAACATGCTTGTTCCTTTGTTTCGCATTTTGTAGAAATACCAAATTGAGGATTGTACACTTGAATGTTTTGTATGTTTGTAGGGATTAGACAGGGTAGATCAAAGGAAACTTCCCTTGGACCATACATTTATCCATGCTGGTAAGAGCAGGGGGTGGGGTTTAGGAGGAGAGCATATTCATTACATACATAATTATGGAATATCAAAACACTATTTTATTCTGATGTTCGCTTGCAGACATGGGTATAACATAAATGGCGACCAAAACGTGAATAAAATATGGTTTCAGAGGAGCATTCTGTCACACAATGTGGCACGAGCCAGTAAACCTATGGAGTTTGCAGTATCTGAAACTAAAACATGCATGAAATAAAGTGAATGTACAGAGCAGAGTTTCATGCTAGAGTGTCTTGTAACAAGAACACCATTATGTTTGATAAACAAAGCTGCTTTCTTCATTATTTAACTTCATTCCCAGATTTTTGCAAACCAAAATAAATCTTGAGAATAATGTTTTTCATATTCACACAACTAAAGGAAATAGACATATACATAATGCAAAACACGCAAGAGATGGAAAACTTCAGGTGCATTTATCTGTTGTCAACAGGTCAATTTTGTTTCTAATGCAGGTTCGCCACCGAAAAATGGCAGCAAAGTGGACGTTTATGTTTTGGATACGTAAGTTTCATGCTACTTTTAGGAATATATAGCTCGATTGACATCTTGGTATTTCAACTATTGAACCGATTAAATGACATTTTATGGGAAAGAAAAGCTTTTTTTCCAATGTAAAAAGCAAAAGAAAGATAATGATAATGATAATGATAATGATGATGATGATGATGATGATAATAATAATAATAATAATAATATCCGTAATTATATACGTATGTTTAATGCCAAAGTTAATATATTGATGTCTCAATTCAAGCATGTGTATGCCACCACAAGATATAGTTTATTCAAAACGTATTGTATGTCTCTGTACGGTTGTCAACTATGGGACTTTTCTGGCAGGGAGATAGATCTTTTTTATACCGCATGGAGAAAAGCAGTAAGACTATTATGGAAGCTTCCGTACAGATGTCACAATAACCTGCTACACGTAATTTGTAAAGACCTAGACATCGAAGTTCAACTCCACAAGCGATTTCTCAAATTTTTCTATCAGTCATTTCACAGTAAAAACAGGATTGTGAGTACCCTGGCTAAACTGGCTGCTGGGGGAAGTCGTTCTACTGTCTGTAACTCTTTGAATTATATCCTTTCCAAATATGCTATCTCCAAAAATAGTTTCCTTTTGTATAATTTAAATGATTTAATGGTGACTCTTAAGCAACAGATGCCTCAGCCATCATCTGAAGTAAATGCTGCAGCAAAAATTATTCGTGAGGTCTGTGAAATAAGGGACGGAAGCTTGATAGCTAACTTATCGCAGGCCGAATGTCACGAAATCATTGAACATTTGTCAACTAACTGACCGCTCGTTCGCCGAGTTGTCATAATGACTGACTGAACTGTTTTGACATTATTGTCTAATGTGTGTGTTCTTTTTCCTTTTTCTTGTCATATAGTGTACTACTGCTTTGGTGTACGAATAAAGATATATAATAACAATAATAATAATAATAATAATAATAATAATAATAATAATAATAATAATAATAATAATAATAATAATAATAATAATAATAATAATAATAATAATAATAATAATAATAATGGTATCTTTTGACATAACACGTAAACGTCAGCAATGCTACTATGCATTCATCACAGACAAAACGTACTCTGAACGTAGATACATATTCTATTCAAGCAGCTTTTAATTGATTTAACAAAACTACATGTACATTCATGCGTCGTTCAGAGCAGCTGTTGTTGAGCGAACTAAAAAGCACAAAAAACTGGTTTTAACGTTTACTTATACAGGGGAGTCAATATTACGCACCAAGACTTTCGTGGTCAAGCATACTGGGTAAGTGATGAATTTGGCATAGATGACAACAGTTACAAACGTGATGACAAGTGTCTATACCGACGTCTTTGATCTACCTACTTAGTTTCGTGCTTATCGTAGGCAGTGCATATGTTGTATTACGTACTGCAGATACAACAAACGCGTAGACAAAGCGAGTTTATTTTCTAGAATTATAATAAGTGAAAATATGCCGAAGTGACTTATGTCAATCTCCATCTTGTTGCTTAAACCATAACATATCAATTGACCTTAGTTTAAATAATGGTGGTAATCGTAATCCCAAAACGCGTACAGACATACAGATTTATGCCATTCAACCTGCCGTCCTGCATATAGCAAAGTGAGTTTGCTTGTACACATTATGACTTTTGCAAGTCTGCAAGCGCTCACTCAGAATATAACAGAGATAGAGGATAAGATTACAAGTATCTTGTAATATATTCAGTAAGAGCAGCAGTCCTGGCTGAAATATTGCATGGCCATGGTCATATCATTAAATTTTGAGAAACCCATTATGGTTGATCTATTGAATAGCAAATGGGGCAGTGACCAACAAAAAAAAATTACTGGTAAAGGTTAACATTTATATTTACACCTTTTGTAAGTTTTATTGTATGGTACACTCTGCCGTTGTATCCATGCAGGGGGCGAATGTTGCAGATGATCGAGATTTTGACCATAGAGGGCATGGCACGCACGTGGCAGGTGAGTTGTTGAAGATTTTATAGCTTTTTCAGTGAACCAAATGATAAATTATTTCGATATATATATATATATATATATATATATATATATATATATATATATATATATATATATATATATATATATATATATATATATATATATATATACATATATATATGTATATATATTTGTAATCTTCAAAACTGTGGTCACTAATTACCTTAATGTGAAGGAGGTGTTATCCTATGTTTCTTTTGTAACGGCAACAGATTTAAGATTTAAGAGCAAAGAACATGTTCTCTTTATTATTTCTCCAACCTCCTTGTGTGCTTCATTTTAACTACAAATAAGTGGGAAAATGTTTACCTTTCAGGTGTAGTCACTAGAATTTGCCGGTCATGTCGGATAATCAGTGTCAAAATACTGAGTTACAAAGGAGACGGTGACACCATGACTGTCGTCAGAGGAATAACATATGTCATACATATGAAGCACAAATTACGAAAACGTCAAGCAATTATGAAGTAGGTTTACACCTTAAATGATCTATACGTGTTTACATACAAGTAGCAAATTCGGACATATTATCCTCCTTATGAAAACTATACGTGTGTTCAGTACGGGAGGAATAAGCTGGTCACAAGTGTCGAATACCCACATGCTGTCGTTTGCATGTGCGATAGAAAAGTACACTGCACCAACATTAGAACGAACCACTGGAAAATAGTGCAAGCCAAACGTACCGTAGTGGCATACTTTCCAATGAACAAAATGCAAATTGTTATGATAGATATTGTGTATTGTCGTTTCTGCTGAAATAAGGACAAACCCTTCTTTGCAGCTTGTCGATACAGGGACCTGTAAGTGCAACAATTAACGACCAAATCAAGGAAGCCCATAAGACTGTAAGTACACAACATCTACATAAAGTATGTTAAGGTGTCTAAGGTGATTTTCGAGAAAAAATAGATGCCAGACTAGCGCAGCTGATTTAATCGCTAATCCTTATTTATAGTCATGATTCATATGAAGTTCAATTTGGTGTAAAAGCGTCCAATATGGCCTTTTTTGACTGGTCACACTGGTAGATCATAATAATGGAAGAAATGTAGCTTAAATCAAGCCCATTATTATCCTGTTTCAGGAAAAGTTGGCTATTGTGCTGATATCGATTTTTGATATGATTACCTTAGTGTCATATCACAATCATATAGTGATCGAAATGTTTGAAAATCTGGAATTTCTAATACAGAATAATTTAGTCTATAATAGTGTTATCACTAGCATCAGCCAGATTAACGATCGAATAATTACCGAATTAAACCAACAATTGAAAAATTAAATATATTGAGACGAATGTACAAGAAGTATGTCGACTTAAAATACATTAGAGGTAATTGTCAATGTCATTTCATACAAAAATGTCTAACGTAAATCAGAAGTACTGTAAATAATCGACTCCTTGGCTAATTTCTAAAATCAAGTCTTTCAGATTAATAAAGAAAATCAACTGAAAGTGTAAATATGGGATGGGACCATGGCTGCCCCTATTTTCTCAAATAATGCTCAGTTACCATTGCAAATCGGTATACACGACAAAAATCAATTTTCACTAAAGCTGTGGCAACTTGAAAAGGGTAAAAAGAACCATTATCCATATCATATTTGTCTTTTTTTCTAAGGGAATCACCGTTGTAGTCGCTGCAGGTAACAGACGTATGGATGCCTGTCGGTCAACGCCGGCCTCGGCACCAACAGCGTAAGTGTCAAGGACGCTGTTGTTAAACAGCTGAACAACAAAAGTGTTTCGAAGCCATCTGATCGATAACTTGTCCTCACGCAGTACAAATAAGATGTCTGCAAGCACCATACCTGTTATATTATACCTTGGGTTCTCACTTGATTGTATAGCCTCTTCCTTGGGGACATCGAGACTTGTTTATTATTAAGAATATATCATAGCATTGATGACAATGGAATTTACCACTAATGAATATCAACAATTGAACCTATCTTCTGCCTTTGTATAACAGGAAAAACAGATCTCTTTGACTCTCTTCGATTTATAATCTACTATGGAGAAAAAAGTAAGCGGTCCCACTTATTTTACATTGGGTATATTTTGGAGCGTGTGTGTGTGTGTGTGTGTGCAAAATATGGTAAATTTATTCATACCACTGTTTTGTCTTCCCTTTGGGATGCTGATGTGGTCCTGAAAAAGGACCTTTCTTTTGAAGGTGTATTCATATGGGCGCTTTAGTATCGGTTGTGGCCTCCACGCTTCTCTTGGCAGGTCTATTCACCTTGGTATACTGTTTTGTTTCAGATCATGCTCATAATAAATTTGCCCCGATTGTAATTCTGCAATCTTCTGAATTACATGTATGTCCATGCTGAATAATTAGCACAAATGTCGAACTAAGAGCAATTGAATATTCGATATATGTAATGAAAAATTTGCGAATTATATACCCACACAAAACGTAAGATGGCAGATATGGAAATGTAACTTTACAATTATACTAATGTAAGTCAGCGACAGTAGCCACTTTTTTTGTAGAATCACTGTTGGCTGCACAACTCACAATGACTCGTTTTGCTCCTTCTCCAATCGAGGACCTTGTGTCGACATATTGGCACCGGTGAGTTTTTAAGTATCAAGAGTAATGCTGTGAGGTCAGTCCAGATTTGCTTCAACCCTGGAATACATGTCGTTACTGCACAATTATTGCAGTATAAGAAGCAACATTTGAATATATACACTAACCGTTAACTCGGACACTACCGTTATATTACAATAACACTGGGGATGATGAATGTATCACAACATTCCTGACATTTGATTTAAACAAGACTGCCTCTGACAACACGCCGTGCTTAGTTGGCCTTGTAGATATATAGAATTATGCCACACCAAACATGAATTGAAAATTAGAAAACGTGACAGAAAGGGGTATAAGCCCACTAACACTAACGTCTGAAAATAACGACAATGTGACCTCGAATTTAGGTTGTTGATACTTATATCATTTTCAAGTAGACAATGTAAAATCCATATTTTTTTAGTTTAAGAATACTGATTTAATTATGTGATCAATCTTTCGCCTAGAAAATTGAATGACAACTTAAACCACAATAATTATTAGGCTTCCAACAGAGGAAATATTGACATCACAGTTTTAATGTGGAGAAAATTTTATATTTGCTCGGAAGCATTTTTCGATCTGAAGAACTGGCTATATCGATCATGCCTACCCGAAGTTATACCGTCCACATGTGGGACCAGACTCGTCTGTTGGTGGCTGGGTCACTTTTCAATTAGTTACTTGAGCTACTTCTTCTTCTTTGATTCGTCACCTCTAAAACATGTACAAACATTTTAAATCATATTTTGCGGTATAGCATCGCACTCTGAACCTCTTGGCAGAGCACACCAAAAGTATCCATTGCGTTTTAAAGAATACATACATCATCGCTGTATATTTGAGTTATCTCTGACAATTATGTGACTTAAAAACTTCAATAAAGCCCAACCAAACTTATAGAAATGTATTGGTAAATGGCGGTAAAGTATGAATGTCATTCAGTAAGCTAAAACCCAAATGTATAAATAAGTAAAGTAAGCCGTTAAGCCTAATCAATGAGCTACAAAACATAACACCTCCCCCATCCAAAAACATAAAGTCAAGCAATCAAACAAAGTAAGCGCTGGTGTACTTGGGTGAGGTAAGGAGACAAATATGTGTGAATCTACTGGTGTCATTCGTCTCTTCTATATACCTGTGTTTGAATTCGATTCCCTTCAAATTCCTAATGATACTTTTGTGGTTGAAATAAATGCATTGGCTGCCCAAGGATTTCTGAGGGCAAATTGCATTCCCTCTGATATCAAGAGAGTGCAAAGCGATCTATTTGGTTCTTCTGCTAATATCCCTTTTGACATAAAAAAACATGGAATTATGCTCTACAGAGTTTCCGTTTAAGAAGGCATTGACCTGCATTTGTTCTATAAAATTGAGGGGTCATGCATTGCTATTATAAATATAGCCGCGAAATCACAAAGAGTAATCTGTTCATTGAACTTGATAGAGACATGTGTGACATAAATTTCTTTGAAGTGTGCACAAAGTTTAACGGAAAAGTTTTGTGAACAAACCTTCTCAGCTTTTTACAAAATATCTATAATTTATACTGCGTGACCTATACATGAATAAGAAACTTGACAAGGCAGCTGAGTTAAATCCAAATCAAGTTTTAAGATGCAGCCATTTTTTTTAAAGAAGCAGCCTTCAACACATTTCTTTATTGCATTTAAGAAAGTGTCCAAATATTATTTTAGCACAAACTTTGGAAAATCTTGATAGCGACTAACCAAAGGTAGATCCCCTAGAACTTGGAAGAAGATGCAGTCAGAGATTTGTCAGTCTTTTCAAGATTTTCCCGGTAAGATTCATTGAAAGCAGAGGTATGACTAGTAAACAAACTCACCAGGAGTTTCAATGAACTGATAATAATAATAATAAAAAAAAATCAAAAAAAAAAAAATCAGCCAACTGCATTTGACAAATATACCTGATGTACCTGTGCGATGGTCAATTAACGTAAACAAAACAAAAATGATATATAAAGTAAAACGAATGAATTAAAGAAAAAAAATCAAGAACCAGTTTAACGTGCGCATAAAATAACTTCCTGGATTGAAGTGGCCTTGTGCAATTTTACAAGAGCCACTATTGTGGCAAAAAAGTTCATAAACTGTCTATCTCTCGATTACTCTCTTTCTTTCTTTCTTTCTTTCTCTCTTTCTTTCCTTCTTTCTTTCTTTCTATCCTTCCTTCTTTCGAAAGAAGAAAGAAGTGGGAAAATTAGAAGCAGGCGAAAGCCTATTTACCTACGTTCTAATGTCACTGAGCTTACTCTTGACTGACTGCAAGTCACTTCCCTATAACAACTGGAATAAAAAAAACATGCATCTTTCCGTTTGTATGTATGTATGTATGTATGTATGTATGTTTATATGTATGTATGTATATATATATATTATATATATATAACAATTAGCGTTGATAATATTCTGTAATTTGAAGTTTGAGGTAAAATTATATGGTCCACGCATTCTGAATTCACCTAAAATTACAGACTGTTCACTAGTCATGCCTGAGTTATTTTATAGTGACTTTTTGTCACAAAATCGTAAAGACTTTTTGTCAAAAATGTTTAACACCTTTTTCCATAGAAACTAAATTCTCCGGAAACACAAACTCCATTGAGCTTTTAATTGTGTTTTATGCAAATATTTGCTTTTAAAACTTTTCACCCGAATTAAGAAAAACAACAAAAAACACAAAAAACAAAATACAAAATAAACAAAAAAAAAACAAAAAAACAAAAAAACAAAAAAACAAGCAAAACAAACACCCCCTCAAAAAACCCCAAGCAAACAGAAAACCCCCGCTGTCATTAAAATCCAAGTTAATGAACTGTGACTTACTTAGAAACCTCCGGTGAGATGGACCCATTCCAATTGATTTACAAGGCTTATCTACCGGTTATAAGATGGACAATTTGAATTGTTCATCATCACGCATCACTCTATATAACGCCAAAGTCGGTAAGTCAAATTGTTCTTATCTGAACCTGTACTATGAAAATTTGGTAATTATGGTTTGTTTGACAGGTATTCTTCTTTGATATGAAGCTCTGCATTTACAAGCAAAACTTCACATATTTAGCTAATTCATCAATTGCCACGTTCATATTTATTCCCATTGATTTACAAGGCTTATCTACCGGTTATAAGATGGACAATTTGAATTGTTCATCATCACGCATCACTCTATATAACGCCAAAGTCGGCACTGGCTGCTGATGTATCAGCCAGTCCTATCGCCAAACAGTCACCGTTATCACTCTCATTTTGGTGGATTTCAAGCACCGCAACAGTACAAAGACCTGAAGTAGAAGAGTGTAAGATTCCCCGAAAGAACCCATACGCATGTTTCTATTTACATATTTAAGCCAGCCATATGCAGAAAACGGACCTACGACCGACGCAGACCTATCCGACAAGTCACATGAAATGAACATCACGAGGAGAAGCCTTCATTTGTTTGTTTCACATAAAGCATGTATTTATCAATTGCACATGGAAATTGGCATTATTTGTGAAATGTGTATTTACATTTTCTGCCATTTGCAGGGTTTAGGTATCTTAAGTGCTGATATAGCAGGCCCCGCAGCATATCAGAGAAGAACTGGTAGGTTTAAGTTTTCATAAATAACTGCATGCATCTTTTGGAAACGAGAGCCCTTCACGCTCCACCCGAACAAAAAAAAAAAAACAAAACAAAAACAAAACAAAACAAAACAAAAAAAAAAAATGTTCATATGATCGGTTTGGCGTCTCTCTGTTTTCACATAACCACCTTGCTTTTGTGCCGAAAACCGGGAATATACAGGAACTACTTCAGACCATAATGTGAAAATTGTTGATGTTATTATTCTCCACACCGTCAATACAAAATTCAAGATCCAACAAATATATGTTGTGATTTATGTTTTTTTGTACATGGAGATAAAAGACAACTATCAGTTATTAAGACCTACAAAAACATAACACTGTTAATATACGTATACGGAACAAAGTACAATGAAAAAAATGGATACGATTAAAAAAAGTAATTTTTTTCAACTTGCATATACCTTCCAATTAGGAAGTACGAAATACCAAGAAGACCACGTGGAACGGAATCTGCACTCCACTGAGAAACCTTTGTGGGGCGACTTGATTTACCGGCAACTAAGTTGGGTTATATTGACAGGTTGCAAGTGGTCGTCTGTTGCAAACCAAGAGGGCAAAATGGGCTAGGTTGTGCCCCGTGACCTAACCTCCGATTTTCTGTGGCTTTTCTGCTACAAATATCCACGTGGTCGTTCTGTATCCATTCAAAATGCAAATCAAACGCTTGGCTGTGGTGGTCAATGTGACCAAACATTTTACCTGGCTGGACTGGGGTGGCCAATGTGACCAAACATTTTGTTCATGTTGGCCACCTTGGACAGGCTGGGGGGGGGGGGGGGCTTGTCTTCGATTAGCTGTGCTCTCAGTGTGGGCAACTTTCTTTAGTTATAAGTTTCATATTTTAAAGATTTCCTATGTTTTATACAGTATCATATTTTCAATGACATTCAGATTTATTTACAATAATTATATTTATTTGTAAGTGATATTGCCACCTTACTTTCTCTGGTGCTATATCTTCTCTTACCTTGAATTAATAACCCTTGAGTGGTCCACTATGGGAAATAAGCCGGGGTCTATTGATTTCGGCTTTCTAGAGCACCCATTTCATGGGCACATGGTTCACGACTGATTTGGACTTAAAAGTTCCACAAAATACTATTCTGTGATCTCAGCTGGTGAGCACATTGTATGTTTTTGTGTATATTTAAATCGGTGCTTTTTTTAACCATGTGTATGTTATGTATGCCATGTATCTTTGAATAAAATCATATCAATCAATCAATCAATCAATCAATCAATCAATCAATCAATCAATCAATCAATCAATCAATCAATCAATCAATCAATCTATCAATCAATCAATCAGTAGCTTGTGTTTCTGTTATTCACCGAGTTCGTGTGAAACCAAGCATATCGTTATAAACTTTAACTGTTGCGATCTTGCTTGCAGTACATATACAAATGAAAATATTTCTGTATTCGTGGCAATCAATACTTTGGCAACTTTCACGTTGAAGTGGAAAGAAGGAAATCAATATTTTATACAAGGCAAAATTTCATTTTCAAAACATTGTTTCTCACGAGTTATCAAACAAAAACAGCTTTCCGCAAATTCAACCCCAATCTGAATTGGACTTTGCGGAATGTCCTGTTAACGACGATCATTCGCACATTTGCTAAACTTTCAGTGCGACTCCTCGTCCCGCTCTTCCACCAGCATTCCGTTTGAGGGATCATTCCTTGTTAATATCATGCTTATAAACTGAAACTTTTTATGAAAGCGATGTTATTGTCAATGTACGTGTGTGTTATTTGGCCAGCCATTTGAGCTACAATAGTTTCATAATTGGTTAGTTTACAAATAGATTACGGGAAAATAAGCTTTCATGAGGTCCAGTTGGAGAAAATGGGGGCTGTGCCACCTCTTATCAGTCTTAACAAGTTATTTTACAGACTTCCTATCGGGAGACGCGGCTATGTCCTGTCTTGGTCCCATCTACCACGTAGGAGAATAGGCAGTTTATATTCCTGTGGCTGCATGGTGTCCGCACAAATTTTATAATGGCTTTGCTGTGGTATGGCTCGCTAGGATTTGCATAATATGCGATTAGTCCGTAACACTCAGGATCGTCGCGTGTGGTTCTTCTTGTGCCCAAACATGGAATTCTTGTGCAGTTCCCTGGTAAATAGAGTTGGGAATTTTAAGCGTGTCTTTGTGATTATGGTAGAACGCTTGGTTTGTCAAATGTGTTTTCAAAGTACTGTAAAAGGTATTTGAAAGGTCATACTCATTAGGTTATGCTGTCTTCAATAGTTGTGAAACTGCATTTGGATATTTTCAATTAATTCTGTTTTCAGGCACCTCGCTGTCGACACCTCATGTGGTAAGAGCTCGACAAAGTAACTTTTCTGGAGACACCACGTTGTCCCCCAAAGTCGTGTCAGCGAAATTTGCTGTCTTTCGTTGGAAACGAATTGAGCGTCATGGTTTCTTGTCATGTGATCATTCGGTCCTGCCGCTGAAAGTGCAACGTGACAGAAAAACAATTAAAAAGAAAACAAAAACAAAACGACATACAACATAGAGGGTTCCTTACTACCAATTTTGGTGCAAAATTTTAGCGCGAGAAAAACATGTCAGTGATAATAAGATGGATCGATGTAATGGTATATGTTTTTTTTTTCGAATTCGTTATATTCATGACAAGACCACCATCATGATACGCCCTCTAATGTATTGAATTATAGATTGAAACGTGCAAACAGTTACCATCACCTAATGTTGGTAGGCAATAGTTAACTTACACATTGAGAAATATTGGCCGAACTTGCAAGATGTTACATGCAACTGAGCTATAAACGGACACAGAAAGAAATAATCTCGCAGAGTCTCCGCCCCGAAAGCATAAGCCTTACTCTAAAGGAGCATGTAATAACTTGTTATATTTTTGTGTCTCCAGACAGGTGTGATAGCGTCTCATATGGAAACGACCGGCTTTTGTAAATCCCCTCAGGAAATAACGGATTGGCTCTTCAAGACGTAAGTGAGACCTATCAGTCAGCTTAGGTAATGTGATGGATGGTTTTGATAGGTCGTCCGTCTGTCCGTCCGATCGTCGGCGGCCACAATTTACTCTTCGACTTCTCGAAAACCGCAGGTCAGATCCACTTTAAACGTGGTGGGATTCTATCTTGGTTGGGTCTCTATCAAGTTTGTTCAAATGGTCACGCTCCTCTAATTTCTGTTTTTCTATAATTTTTTTGTTCATTTTTGACAAAACCTTAAAAAATTTGTAAACCTTCCCTGCCTCAAAATTACACAGGGACATTTCTGGGGACGCATATACCTTTATTTGGTCAACAGGTGACGCTGCGACTTCTTCCATGTTTCTACGAATCGTTGTGTGGTTTTGCGTTTTGCAGCGTCCCCCAAACCGTTGCTCAGATTGTTCTGTAACGTGCTTTCGAGAGGGTTAAACAAGGTTGTTCTTCACCAGGTGGCGATGTTCTGCATCCCTGATTTTTAACGATTCTTTACAATTGGGGTACCAGTTTGGTTAGTTCATGCATCTCTATTGAGTACCATGGAAGTTAACAGGAATACCAAAGGATTTTTATGGCAAAACGTTTCTAAAACTTCAGTGAAATCGCTGTGCCAATGGCTTAAAATTGCATAGGGATACCTCTGGGGACCCCTTGACCTTAATTTGTTCAACATGCGATGCTGTGATTTTTTTGTATGTGTTTACGTTTTTTGTTGGTTTCGCTGCTTTTCACTTCTCCAAAACCGTTGTGCAGATTGTTCTGAAACTTGGTGGAAATGTAGGTAGTGGGAGGGTAAAACAAACTTTTCATTCGATTTTTAACGAATTTCTTATTTCGGGTACCTGTCGGTCTGTGCATGCATTCCTATTGATCACATGCAAGTCGACTTCTCCAAAACGACCAACCACATTCGCTTCAAACCTGGTGGGGATGCACCTGAGATAGGTGTCTACATATTTTATTCAAATGGTGATGCTCCAATGGTTTTATGATTTTTTTAGCGAATTTTCTTCCTTTAAAATTGTATACAGGGGCACTTCTAAGGATCTCGAGACCTTAATTTGTTAACAGGTGGTGGTGCGATTGTTTTTTTTTTGTTTTGAAGAATTTCTATGTGTTTTCACTTTTCCTGACATTTGCAGAAAAATGTTAATTTGAATCCTCTTCATACTTGTTGGGAATGTACATGGACTTTATCGGCACCAAATTTGTTCACTACATGGAAGTGCTGTCATTTTGTGATTTGAAAAAAATACCGAAAGTCGTTAAAATTGATAAGGGGATGTGATGATGTTAGCAACTTTGATGATGATCTTAAAAAAAGACGACTTGATACCATTTAGAAATTCACAAGCCCATTTCAGTCTGTGCGTGTAACGTCCGCTGAGTACGACAATGTCGCAATCCTCTTGTTTCATATACGGTTTGTGAACGCCATGTGTATGACTTGTATGATTGCTTCAGTCGTTGTTAATGTGTGTTGCTACGTGTGACCACCCGATTACCATTATTTTGGGTGAGATTTTGTTTTTTATTTATTCCTGTTGATTCTCTCAAAATGGCAATGTTTGATACTATGTACCCTTACTTGCCAGCTACAAGGTATTTACAATCACAATCTTTGATATAATGCCACTCTATTAGTATTTTATCCATCGTGGATATCCGCTTCTGCTATCATTATTATTTCCAATGTGAATGTCTGCTACTTTAACTTCTTGCTCTACTATTAGTCTTATCATGCAGTTTACGGCTTTCCTGTGTTCGGTCGTTAATTATATAAAACATTTCGTAACGCGCATGAGGGATTGGTGTTGGGGAACACCCTTTTCCAAATTGGGTTACATATTATTATTCCTGTTCATTTGCACTATTATCAGAATATGTTTACACTAAACCCAAACTGTTAGATGGAAAATTGTACAAACATGCGAATTCTAGGACAACTACGAGTAACTGCAGAAAGAGTACAATAACAGAGCAATTTGATTCGAGGTTCCAATTCTTAAGCAATTAGGCCTCTGTACTTTTCATGGGTTTTATTTATCATAATTGATCGCTTTTGCTCCATAAGTTTCTCGCCAAATGCACTTTTTGTTCCTTTTATAGAAGTACAGCGGGGCAGATTAAAGGGTTACCACCCAAGACACCAAACAAACTTCTGTTTTATAACTGCAATGAAACAGCATAACCGACAGATCAGAGTCACTTTATTCCTCTGCTTCAATCGGCCGAAGATACCAGAATACGTCTGCACTTTGTTCACATAGCATGTAAATAGTATACAGATGTATTGAACAACATTTGCATGCTTTTGCTCATCTCATGGATATCTGTACGCCTCATTAGAATTGAGATACTGTGTAGAACGTGGAACCTACTTAAATTTATCTGTGAAAGTCTGACAAAAATCATCTCTACTTTCAAAGCATATAAAATTGTCGCCTAATGGTATTAAAGCTATATGCATTGTTTATTAACCATATAGTGGACAAAAACAGCAGCATTATGACATCAAGTTCATCATCTCACTCCAAGTATCATATATCTGATATAAAGATGTACATATCTAATAATAAAGGATAGAACAGTGCACTGATGCCAAGCAGTTGGCGTGCAAGGGCGCTTCAACAGCTGTTTTGGCAGGTGCAATGTATAACCAAAGTACGGATGTGATGGTATAGATATTTGCTGTAAATATAATTTTGGATCATTCTATTCCACGCACAGATGAACATGTGGATTCAGAAATTTCAGAAACAGAAGGGCAAGCGCACTAAATCTCCAATGTTATTCATAGAGGCGAAAGACCCTTGACAGTCAATATATATATATATATATATATATATATATATATATATATATATATATATATATATATATATATATATATATATATATGAGACGTGAACCCCCTCTAAAACGGCCCATGAAGTAGCATGCTTTCTGTTCAGGGGAACAGGGAGATTATTATTAACTTGCACTTAA
Source organism: Hermodice carunculata (assembly GCA_964020975.1). Lineage (NCBI taxonomy): Eukaryota > Metazoa > Annelida > Polychaeta > Eunicida > Amphinomidae > Hermodice > Hermodice carunculata. Next base: position 74,984,247 of record OZ026617.1, read on the forward strand.
TGCAGTTCCTCAAACATTTTGAAAATGATTTTTCAAAGAATCAAGTAGTTCTCGTGTTTGTTACAAAGAATGAATCTGTAAGTATTACCAATGACAACATATAGAATTTGAGAAATAATTTATTGTTATTTATTATTTATTATTAATTCATTAATTTATTTTTTATAATATTGTTTATTATAAATAAATAAATGTTAGGCAGGCAAAGTTCTTGTATCTGATTCACAGTTTCCACTTTATACAGTTATTGTCATTTGTATAATAAATCTATTGCTGACGACAGTGGTTTGTTTATTTGTCTATTATAGGTACTACAGTGAAACATAATTACAATAAAGCTTTATGATACCTTCCAATATCAAACAGTCCTACATCCCCTACCCCCCAAAAAAAGCCAAATTCGCAGAAAGTGAGACCCGCTTTTTGTATTCGCGTCTTACAGTTTATTTTGTCAGCAAAATTTCAAAGTATAAATGAAAAATAAAAAGTGGAATCCATTTCTTTCTGAAAATTAGGAAAGTTGTACATTGACGTGGGCAATTGCTGTATAAACAAAAGACAAGTGACACACATGACAATCACAAACCCATTGCTCCACCATATGTACCTTTCAATACTATATACTGTGTTGGACCCTTTTTTTAGTTATTATGTTTAATGGCCTATTTTGTGGACACCTCTGCTGAGTAGAAGTATATCCTTAATCGTATGCATGTAAAGTAAAATACTCTTCATATACCCAGACATTTTTCATGACCAATTTTTGAATCTTTCTATAATCTCTTCTTCATCTTGCAAGAACGTTTCTGTCAGTCTCCTCCCAACCCTACATGAAATTGTTTTCTGAAATGCCGACTTGCTGCTGCATATTAGATTTGGTTCCCATTTTAAGCCGAATAGGTGTAGTGATGTTTTCAGTATCTTGCTGCAGGTTATCTTTAGGTATGGCTACGTTTCATATATTAATGATGATTTAATATACATGTGAGGTGGCAGTAAAATTTTGTATTAGATACACACAAAATTAAATTTGAACTTTGTAATTGCACATTTACTTGAATGACCTAAGATATGGTGCTTAATATTTTTGCTGTTTGTTTTCCCGATAGTATTTTTCGTGGAAACCATCTGACTAAAATACTTTCTATCGCCACATAGAATAAAGCTGTGTCAATATTCCAGGCTAGGTATTTTTATCCATAGTGAAAGGAGTTTAAAAAATTCTCCACATTCCAGAAAAGGATGTAGAATATTTTTAAAAGAAGAAGCATTGTTTGTACTCCCAATTATTTAGACATTATCTTTGATGTTGAATCTCGAACACAGAGATAAAATTATTGTGAGAACGCCAACAAGCACAATGGGAGATAAAAAGATATTTCTAATAATTTCTGCGTTTTATATATTTTGGTTCTGACTAACACGGAGAATCAAAGGACGCTATATTTGTTTTTTTAGCGTAGCAAAACCACAAGTTCTGCCAACTGAAAACTGTGACCTACCTTCTTCATTTGGTGTTTACGCAGATGACTGACAAGTGAGGGGAGCCAAATTTGCCTTGCCTACCATGCTATTTTTATCTCTGGCACAAAAGATAAATTTGGATTTTAATTGGTTTGGCCTATATGTTTTGAAAGGGAATAAGGTCTGCAGTTAATGAAGAATCTATTTCAAAAATTGACAGGACTGGTTTAAATCCACCAGTTGCCTTTAATGGGTGACCGTCGGTCTTGAGTCAGGTTTGAATTATATTTCTTCATCTTGGTATTGGAAGATGAATGTTGATGTTTTCCTAGCTCTCGAATTCCTGCTTTTTGGTATTTTTAACTTTCCTTTCATGGTTGGGATGAAATTTGTGAATGTGGGTCATGTTTTTCTGAACATATGTTAAAGCATTCATTTGCTATCTTGTGCAGGGGGCTGAGTTCCTTGATTGATAGTTATAGTGGAGGCAGATTGCTTTTCTAATGTATCGGATTCAAATATCACGAGAACAATGTATGCTACTTTCTTTTTTGGCTTTTTTTAACAGCTGACTGCCAAGTCAGGAAAACAATATATATATATATATATATATATATATATATATATATATATATATATATATATATATATATATATATATATATATATAAAATGTTCGGAACGAGCGGGACTCGAACCTGCAACCTTTGGCACCAGTCGCCTAACTGAAATGCGAAACGCACATATCCACTCGACCAAGTCCCCATTCCTAAAAAGAATGGTTCAGTGGAGGTAGTTATGTGCGAGTGCCATATCAACACGGTAATGCAGTATATTTACTGAGTCGGCATTTATTTCCAGAATCGGGGACTTAAATCCACCAGCATTAAGGAAATGCCGAATATATATATGTATATATATATATATAAATATATATATATATATATATATATATATATATATATATATATATATATATATATATATATATATATACTGTAGTTCTAGAAATTTTCGCGCGTGTTTAATTTCGCGCAAACTTATTTTTTCTGAAATTACAGAATTTTCGCGCAATCCAATGCCAAAATATGTAGTGAAATACAATGCAACTTATTTTTGCGCATTTAATTTCGCGTTTTAGGTGGTAGCGCAAAAAGCGCGAAATTATATCGAGCGCGAAAATTTCTAGAACTACAGTATATATATATATATATATATATATATATATATATATATATATATATATATATATATATATATATACATATATATATTTATATATATATACACACACACACATATATATATATATATATATATATATATATATATATATATATATATATATATATATATGTGTGTGTGTGTGTGTGAGTGTGTGTCTCAGCGGTCTGTCACTTGTCAACTTTGAGTCCTTCCAACAAATATTCTTGAGTATCACCCAACACTTGTATTTACTATAGTGGCCTGTGGCATTCAAGCTTGGGTCATGATCTACTATGTGAAGCAATCAAGACCTAGTACATTAGCTCTTACTTCCTCTGTCCTGTCAAAGCAACATGATGAGAGTAGATAGCTAAAAGATTATCAAAATATGAACTGAACGTATAATCTTGTTTTTCTCTTTTCCTTTTGATAAAATAAAAAATGCACTCTGGTAATATATACAAATCTATCCTCCGTTTTTGTCTGCGCTTTTGTGAACAATACGGCTGTTATAGTAGATAAAGATTCAGCAATAATCAATCTCAAACATTATATATCTGTTCTGGTACCGGAACGTAAAAAATTACATGCAATTTATACCACATAACAAATTACAAACACCCCTCCAATAACATGGATAAATGTTCTGATTGTCATGCACGAAAGATTCAGTGATTTAACAGACGTGCTGTGTGGTTAGTGAAGACTGAAGATGTTGAAGCAGAATGCATGTAAAATGTGCAAAAAGTGCGAGGAATTTTACACAATAGACCTCTTTAATCCATTAATTCAGTGACAAATAGAAAAGCATATTCCTCGACAGTGTCAAGGATGATACAGTTTTTTGGAAAATGATAAGACATTGACTTTTGACTTGAGATGGTTCTCTTAATATCACAGTTCATGAGAAATTCCGAAACAGGACTTATGACATAGAAAAGACGGGGAGAGGTCACTGAAAATGCACATTCAGCTACGTCAGGTCAAATAACTTTCGGGAAATCAAAAGGATGCTTTCTGAAGGGCTGTCAGTGAATAGACAAGATAATTTCCAACACAGTGAAGGGCCAATAACGTCATTGGGATTAACTGCGATCCCAAATGGGCAATTTACGCCAGGGTCATTCCGCAAATTTTAAATTATTTTCGGTAAACATGCAAGACAGCCCATAAATCAGTGAATCAACACTATGGGTTGTATCATATACATTTGCAGAAACATGATTTTTTGCATTAATCTACTAATCTTATTTACAACAAAACTATTAACCCGTCACAATGCGTCATATATTAGGCTACAGTGGCGTTCTATGTGGTATTGTTCTTTCTTTCCTCTTTTTTTTTTGGGGGGGGGCTTCTTTCAATGCCAATTTCAGGCTGCTTTCCTTGCCATGTTTGTGCGCATTGCGCCCAAAGCGTGCGGAACAAATCTGTTATAAAGCAAAGTGTTCTGAATGGATCGAAACTCTTTTCCATGCCAGTATATTTTTTTAAAAAAGAAACGCTGAAAATGGCCAAGCTGGAGGCTTATATGATACGTAATTTATCGAACCAGTCTGTGTACTAAACTCAAAGAGAGTATAATTTTTAGGCACTGTAAGCTTATAATCTGTTAAATATATGAACTTTAAATCAGGAGTGATCGGTCCCGAGTAGCTTTAGCTAACTTGAAATGTTGACACTGAGTGAGCATGCAGGCTACTATGTAGGGGTACCCCTGCAAGTGTACTTTTATGTGGCCTGTCTCTGGCGGCCAAAGAATAATTGCAGTGATACTTTTTGAATCAGTCTCATGTTCAGGGTACGTACTGACATTTTGATGACTGCTTTTTGTTTCTAAACAGTTATGCAGGGATTTTAAATGAAAAATACTTAAATACCAAAAACACAATGATCGTTGCTTCATACGCCATATTGGATATTTAATGCATGTTTTACTCTGGCTGCTGATTGGCTGGATCATTAGAAATGCAACTCCGGACCGAGGCTGCTGTTTGTAAGTTTCGACTAATTACTGGGTTGTGCGGCTTAGACTGTAAGATGTTTCACTCTTTAAATTTTCCCCCTTTGAGGCACTGTAGTTTAATGGGCCTTATATTGTTAGTAAAAGTTCAATGATTTTATCTCTTAACACTGTCTGAAACAGTACAGGAACTAGTTTCTAATTATAATAAATATTTGTTAGAGGTATACTTGAAAACCTATCACAGTTGCAGTGCATGGTAAATTGCTTCCCATTGGTGGTCACTTTTCTATCCCTGGGAATACTTTGATGTTAAGACTGGAGGAAAGAAAAGCTTTCTGGGAGTGTCAGCACACATTTGAATGATACTGTGAAGTATAAGAGATCACTCTATGGCTATGCTAACATACTTATGTATCAGTTATCTAACAAGAACATGAACTTGGAAAAAACAACGTAAAGAAAATGTAAAAAAAGTCAAATGCAGTGCACAGTTTATCATTTTTGTTACAAAATAATCTTCTAAAACGAACTGTACCAACAGGAGTAACAGTGCCACATGTGTCGTGTAGTTCTGAACCCGAAACATTATAATTCAATCTCCCTGTGCTTCGTAGTCAATCCAGTCACTGCCTATGTCTAAACCTATAACTTAACTAGCATGTCATCATGTTTGATTCAAAACTTAGGAAATGTTGTAAATTGGATTCTTCACCCAGTCATAATTCCATCATTTAATGTCTATAAAAAGTTCAGACTCACCTTCTGGTTAATATAAATGCTTGGTCTTTACAGTGCAGCCTTGTCTATTTTTGTATCTGTGCAAACACGGATATTCTGTTTCCCCTGGTTTTCTTTCTTTAAATTACTCTTTCATGATAGAGCTAAAGACGATTTGAAAAAATACCGTGAAAGATCAAGATTACTGAAGCTATCCCGACCATTATTTTATATTTCTAGTGATGTTCTTCAAGTATTTGGTAAGGCTGAGGTTAACTTTGAAAAAAGGGGCAATATGCCAGTTTTCAGTGTCAATTTGATCATTCATGATTGTTTTGTGGGGCACAATACCCTATCCTTGAGCAATCCACTACTAGATTATAATAGGTCCATATTTAAATGGAGTGGTCAGAGGTTGATAGTGTAGAGATACCAAAGGCAAGTACCTTTGCCTTGGCTGGCACTGCAGAGTGTTTGGGCAGTTGGAACCAGAGTGATAGCTCAACATTTCAAAACTTTATATCTCCCAGACTGGAAAGTTTCAGTGGTGTAGAGAATAGAGATGTATTTTATCAAAACAGTAAGTCTTGCAGCCCAAATGCTTTAGCGGAAGTGACTGATGACATAGTAGACTCTCCCCTGTTTCATCAGGGACCCAAAGAGACACCTTCTACTGGGAGAAAGGTCACAAATATATGTGTTGACTACATCCTAAATGATGGGGTGATTGTGTTACGTAATTCCTAATGGGTATCAGAAGTTTGCCTAATACAACTATCAACAGACCGTACAACTTCTTTTTGTGTCAATCATAGGACCTGAACTGTAAAGAACCAATATACCTGCTGAATGATGCAAGAAATGTTCACCAGCTAGGTGGCATGAGCGTGTATTCTGTCTGTAAAATTGAGATGGCAATTAAACAGTTCAAGGTTGCTGAAAAGGATAGGACAAGGAATCATTTAATGGCCTTCATGGTTTGTATAATTTTGCATGGGTAAGTTTCGCCTTTCAAATATACCGTGTATGTTTAACAGATCATGGCGATGGGACTGTCAAACCATTTTGGTACGTTTGCCAGGAGGCTCATTGAAGTGGAAATTGCTTCTGATTCACCACAAGAGTATTAGAAGGACTTAAATACTGTCAGTGATAAGGTAGCGCTATCAACCACTAATTGAACACATGAAAATGCCACCTTGGCAAGCCTCAGAGCCAGCTTATAGAGTACATTGTAACACTGAAGGGCATACACAGTGACCCTGAGAAGGTGAGGGTCATTGTCGAAGCGTTACCACACAACACAGTAAAGCACATAAAGTCATATGTTGGGATAGTTACTTATTATCAAGAAAAACATTCAAGGGAATGACAGGCTGATAGAACATTTGGGAAACCTGAACTGTAAGAATCAGCCATTGCAATGGGGACCAAAACAGCAACAAGCTTTCGATGGTCTCAGATAATTACTTAATGTCATCTGAGGTCATGGCATACCCCCGCACTGGTGTGTCATATAAGGTTAACACATATGTTTGGATTTGTATAGGGGGTATAGTGGTCCAGAATGATGATCAGGTCTCAAGAAGGTGACCCAGTACATTTCCACACCAACTCTCAAGAGGTTTCTGTATGACCAATAGACATGTCAGTCATAGATACTACTCACAGCACTGACCCAGATACAGAGTATAGAAATAAGGCACCAAACAGGATCCCCTTGGAAGCGGATTTTTAAATCCCCAAAAGATTTAAGAAAAAAATGAAAATAGGTGATTTCTGACCTATTTTCTGAAGCTCAAGCAGCAAACTCGAATAATGAGGATCATAGCTGATCATAGTGCAACGTTTTAGACTGAGTCAACAGCTTTGCTTGGCATGCGTTAGATACAATGTGACCAAACCATGTGGAGGAAAACTTTGACCTGAACTATTACTTGTATGTAATTACAGGCATGCTGGTAGTGGAATGAAAGGTCTTTTTACGAGGAATGTGAATCTATCAATAGACTGAATGACACCAGTGTTGGTCTATTCAATTCAGAATGCTCCTTCTATTTTGAAAAAAAAAAAAACTGTTGCAGTGTTGGAACAACTAGGCCTAACTGTGCGTTGCAGAGGTATGTCATCAGAAAGCATCTTGAGAAGCAGGACATTTAATAGAGGACATACTACCCCCTACCCAGTTATTGTAGACTGTCACAAAAGCCACAACCAGTGGCGCATATCCATTACCCTGCATACATTGGTATTATGAACATGTAGATGTATCTCCTGTGTGGGGTAGCGATTACCTGTTGTACACAGTAAAATTGCCCTTAGTGGATGCCCTATACTATCATTACCATATAGCCACTTGGCCACCCCATCAAAAGAAGGGATACTCCATTTAAAAGGCCATCTGTAAAGGTATTTTGCAGCAGAAATTTTAGAAAATTAAGAATTGCTTTTTTTTTGCAGAATAGGGAAGACCAGGTACCAATCTACAATATGGCTAAATGTTGTGTTTCAACAATGTCAATTTTTATGAGAATTTTTGAGCTAAAGAAACCATCGTTTATGGCCAATCGCCCACATTGTTCTGTATTTACAACAAAATTTAAGTGAGCTGTCAGTCAGACTGGGGTCTACTAGGCAGTGGAAAGTGATCAAGCTGCTCATTGGTTGAGGAGAACAATGGGCCAGTTGGCTAGGGAGAGAACAATAGACCAGTGTGCTTGGGAGAGAATAATGGGCACTGCTAATCTGCTATTTTAGTGACTGTAACCAGTTATTAGGAAACCCCATCTTTGTGATCTTCTCCCTGAAAAACTTCAAAGATTCCTTTTTAAACATAGATTAAAAAGGTATATTTTCATGACACATCAAAAGTATAGTAAAATAGTACTTCTCAAAAGACTATCGATTACAGGGAGCAAGAACATTTTCCACAATTTCCAGTTTACTGCTCCCATAGAACTAATTAGACCTAAATCCCATTTTCTCACAATTTCAATTTTTGTCTGACTTCTCAGAAGTTTTCAAGAGATTACTCGTAAATGGTTTAACCGATTTTGATGAAATATAACGCTATTCAAAATATATATTCTTGCCTAGGAGTGGTATATGGCGTTTGTACATATTTTACATTTTTGTAGGTTTTTTTTTATTGTTGAATTATGCAAAGTGGAAAATTGAAACTTAAATTAGGTATGGGGAATGTGTGCCACACAGGGGCAGATCATTGTAACTCAGTGTATGTATGTATGCATGCATGTATGTATGTATGTATGTATGTATGTATGTATGTATGTATGTATGTATGTATGTATGTATTTATTTATTATTTTGATTTGTACATAAATGCTACAAAACGAAATCATACATGGAAAGAAAAGTATCGAGCCCTCTTGGACTTATAAGTCACCTGTAAATAATGTGATCACAAAATCATATATCTCATGAATAATGTCTGATATTAGTATACTATTGCAAAATTTCTAGTAACTTGCAAAAATATGCCAGGAAGTGATAATGAATTTATTATAAAGTCTCCTTCTGAACGATGCATTTGTATTGAAAACTGCGATACCTTTGACATGATGACTTTACATTGAATAAATAAATTGATGCTGATCTGGAAGAGTCAGGAAATCAAGAAAATTAACTGCAATTTTCTGAAATAAAGTATTTCTTGTATCCGTGTATAGGGAACACATACATATAAAAATAATTTCATTTGCGACTAACCCGGACTTGCACAATCGACAATATCTAGCGTCGGCTGATATTCCTCTAAATCGAGCTGTTTCAATACGTAAAGGTTAAATTTTACGTTCGTAATTGTGCTAATAAAGAAGGTTTTTGCCTGGATACCCATGTAGGAACATACCCTTTGGTTTCAAGAACTGATTTTAATACGATATACAATCGTAATTTCGGTTTAGAATTTAAACTTATTTTCCATTTATCAAATACTTTAAATCAAATTAATGTTTTTAAAGCTTTCATTACCATATATATCTATTAGACATATACATAATCACGATACTAGAAGAATAAGAAATGTTGGGTTATTTATCAATGAAGTTGATAAGAAATTTGCGCAGGAAAGTCTCTTTTGTGATATTCCAAAAGTCATAAACTCGGCTGATGACAACATATTAAATAAAATCCATTCTCATAGTCTAAAAGGTTTTTCAAACTATGTGAAAACTTTTTTTGAACAAATACAACCATGAATGCACTGTGTATGATTGTTACATTTGTCAACAAAATAATTAATTTAAAGGTTTTTGTACACCATAGCATTTTAAGATAGGTACAAGAATTTATTTACAATATATTGCTGCCCATGGAATAGTCATATCATTAAGATTGATATCAGGTACACGTTTATATTCCCCAAGATTCGCTTCAATCATCTTATGCCACTGCGGTCTGGAAATGAACGGATGTTCCCTCTCAACATTATATTCAGTAGGTAGGTCCAGTTTCAGTATTACAGGGTGATGATCAGAAACATTATACCCTTCATGTCTTACAGAGTACTCATATATGTAATCAGAAATTCTAAGATACTATAAAGTGATCAATAGTTGACCTCTCTAGGTTAACTTTACTCTTATATGAATAATCCAATGAACTTCCATTGAAACTAAGGGCAAATTTAAGCTTTTTATCCCTAATCAAGGAGCTCAGTTATTGAGTGTGTAGGGATCGGAGATGCGATAAATCAGTATTATAACCCCCCCCCCCCATTATTATTATATTGTCTACGTTCACCCCCTGGCATTTGTAGCTTATTTCCATAAGAATGTCTCGATATTGCCCTGAGTCACTCTTGTTATGCATTATGTCCTTGGGGCATATATACATTAACTATAAGTAACTTGAATAAATCAAGTTCACACAAAATAGCACACAGTCTTTTGGACTGGAATACGACAGGTACTATTTTGGAATTGAAATTGTTATTCCAGACAATAGCACAGCCACCGTAGGGTCTCCTTTCCATGAGACCTCTAACATCCATGCCTTAGACACCATGGATATTTATATCACTCTCATTATTTGTAATACCCTGTATTTGCTTATTTAACAGCCAATGTTCCTGCAACAGAATAATGTCAAAATTCTTTGCGAGCTTATTTACAATAACATACAGTGGGACCTCGTTTTTCGGAGCTCATTAATCTGTATGTCTCATTAATCTAAACATTTCTCCTGGAACAGAATTGTTCATTTCAAGTAATAGTAATTCAGTAATCCGGATGCTTCATTAATCTGAACAGTTCACTGGGGTACAAAAGTGTTCGGATTAACGAGGTTCCACTGTATTCCCCTCTCCATGTCCATGGGTGTTATGTGTAACCAACGATAACCTAGTCTTTGTACAAAGTATCAGTGACAAAATAAATTTATACATCTCCGTTGCAAATCTTCGGACTGGGAGCCCTACTTATGGGGGATAACTTGACGTACCTTAACGCCTGTTGGCCGTATGTTCTCATTAAATAGATTTTTGTACTGGGAAGCAGGTACAGACATGAGAAATGAATTGAATTTTGCTCATTCGTGCGAAACACAATCAATAGCAGGCATATTAAACCCTTTATGCTCGATATATGCAAGTAAATCATCTGTCATTGTATCTGAATTTACCTTCCAAACAAATAGATCTCTGGATGGTTTACGGGCACCCTTGAAATTACCACTACTCTGCATCAGTGTGCCCGATATAACTTGATTACGTCTCTGTTCTTGGCGTCTCTTGTTCCTTGCAGCACATGTGGGCACACAGAAACCCATCTGAGTCCCTAATTGACACATTGTTGGCCGCTGTACATAGAATGGAAGAAACACTGCCATTACGTCTCAGTGAACTCTCCCTAGGGATTGATCTCGCTCTTACATTATCCCTGGAATAATCTATTCTGCCTTGGTCAAGATCCCGGCCCTGACCGCGACCACGCCCTCTCGAACTACCGCGCTCACGACCACGGCCACGTAGGCCTACATGAGAAGTGCGGGTATGCATGTCTTATGCGGGTGCGCTTGTTGTCAGAACCGGGTTTGCTTGTACATGTTCTAGAATTTGCCCACCTGGGTTTGAAGCACTTTGAGAAATCTCATTCACTGCCCTGGATATACCGGGTATTAGCCCTACAGAGGTATTCTGTAGGGACGTAGATATTGCTGACCTTATCTGTGGGGAGGTTGACACTGATATTCTCCCAGCACCCTCCCTTGTAGTGGGAACAGAGGAAAGCATACCGCCTCAGGAGAAACACTCACTGCCTCGATCTGCATATGAACGATGTTTACTTTATCTTTCATTTCCATGTTTTCGCACATAGCTCTGTGAAGAGTAATCTGCATGGGATCCATGCGCCCTTCCATCTGATTCAGTCTGTCAACTAATGAGATGTTGTTCAGCTCTTCAGGATGTGAGCATGGAATTTTTCCAAGAAACATAATGATTTATGGTATGTTTAATACTGTTGTAATAAAAGTTGCGCAAGCAAATGTTGCAGTATGTAGCATAGGCAAATGCTTTGAGCCGTGCATATCGCTCCATGCTTGTGACTGGTAATTTGCTATGGGAAACGTGAAACAGATGGTGAAAGTTGAAGTGAACTTTGAGACCGGTCTGCACTGCTGTCAAAGTACCCAAAGACAGCTTTTTGTGTTCACCCTGAAGCCCCCCAACTTCTTGGATAAATGGCTAGAACAAAATAAAGAACAATATGACAATAGCACAAGTTCTAAACGTTCTATAGTCAGGAACTGTTGTTACTTTTTGGGGTACAATAGGAAATGCCACACGTTGCAACTCTTCGCCAACTGCATAATTGCACACAATATTAAAGCCATGAACATACGTTTGTCTACTGAATCACGCTATCATTAGGCTTATCATACGCTATATTTATATATCTTTATCAGCATGAGATTTATTGTCTCGCCAGCGTTAGCTGTTTGCGAGACTAAGCTGTCACTTTCCGGACGTCCGTCCGTCCGTCAGTCCGTCAGTCCGTCCGTCTGTCCGTCAACCAAAAACTTCGGAGTGGCATTATTTCACTAACTAGATCAGATAGGGCTATCATACTTGGGTGGATGATTGATTGTAATCATCACTAGAGATGTAGGCCATCAATGTTACACTTCATTGATTACTTCATGCTTCATTGAGCATTGGAGAAAAACCTCGGAGTGGCATTGTTTCAGTAACTAAACTACATAGGCCTTTCATATTTGGGTACATGATTTAATGTAATCATCCCTAGAGATGAGGGTCATCACTGTCACACTTCATTGATTACTTCATGCATGATTGAGCATTGGAGAAAAACTTCGGAGTGGCATTATTTCAGTAACTAGACTACATAGGCCTTTCATATTTGGGTGGATGATTTATTGTAATCATCCCCAGAGACGAGGGTCATAACTGTCACACTTCATTGATTACTTCATGCTTGATTGAGCATTGGAGAAAAACTTCGGAGTGGCATTATTTCAGTAACTACACTACATAGGCCTTTCATATTTGAGTGGAAGATTTATTGTAATCATCGCTAGAGACGAGGGTCATCACTGTCACACTTCATTGATTACTTCATGGTTGATTGAGCATTGGAGAAAAACTTCGGAGTGGCATTATTTGAGTAAGTAGACTACATAGGCCTTTCTTATTTGGGTACATGATTTAATGTAATCATCCCTAGAGATGAGGGTCATCACTGTCACACTTCATTGATTACTTCATGCTTGATTGAGCATTGGAGAAAAACTTCGGAGTGGCATTATTTCAGTAACTAGACTACATAGGCCTTTCATATTTGGGTGGATGACTTATTGTAATCATCCCTAGAGATGAGGGTCATCACTGTCACACTTCACTGATTACTTTATGCTTGATTGAGCATCGGAGAAAAACTTCTGAGTGGCATTATTTCACTAACTAGACTAGGAAAGGCTTTCATGCTTGGGTGGATGATTCATTGTAATCATCCCTAGAGATGAGGGTCATCACTGTCACACTTAGAAGCTTCAGAAGCCTGTTGAAAGTGGATGACCTCAACTGATTTCAACGACCTAAATGTATTTTCATGGGTGAAATGCAAAACGTGGCGTTACCACTGCAACTTTTGACGAATTCAAGCCAAGTTTACCAAACTTACACCACCTTTGCTTCTTAGGAAAGCTTTAGAAGTCTATTGAAAGTGGGTGGCCTTGATGTATTTTTGACCTACTTTGGAGGTCAGATGCATTGCATCCTCGAATGTACAATGCTATTCATGGCCAAGAGTCAAACCAAGTTCACCAAATTTATACTAGCTTTGCATCTTACAAAACGTCAGAAATCTCTTGAAAGTGGATGACTTTGACCTACTTTTGACTCGACAAATCTTATTTTCCTTGTGTGTCTTGGGTATAGTTGATTGTAGGTCCCTAGTTACTATTAAACATGAATAGCAAAGTACCTATGCTTTATTTTTGGTGTTCTTAAATTTATCTTGAAGTGTCCTTTGAAGGTCAAACTTAGGTAACTGAACATATGAAGTCATGTTGGCCAAGGGGTATTAAGTGCTTTACATGACATCTTTCACTACGAAGCTTGAAACTGGCATGTCAAGCTCTGATTTGTATTAAGATGTTATATACTTTATTGGCCATTTTGTTTAAAAAAACAACAAAAAAAAGTGGTATATTCTGAGTAAATATATTGAGATTTACTTGATACATTCAACATCTACTAAATACCATTATAATGTTTGGTCTTGCAATTACATTGCTACTGAATGCTGGCGAGACATTCATGCCCCCTGGGCATGGCTCTGGTTTGACCTTTGTGCTTGTTTTATAGCCATGCCCTACATCAGACATTGAAAGCAGAGTTTGGCGCCTTTCACAGAATCGTGTCGATCTTGCACAAATGTAGATGTAACAGATACTTGAGCAAGGGATTTTGATCACTACACAAATTGCACATATTCTTAGTGTCATCTCCGGTGGCATTTGTATTGTCAGACAGACAGACCTTCATCAAGCTGAATTTCAATGCGCATTAGGTAATATCCAATCGGTTTTGGATGTTTTTATTACAAGTTTTAGCATCAACACAGTCTGATGGAATTCAGCAAAATTATTCCTCCCAGCTAAAATTGGGACCATTGGAAAATAGGTGTAAAGTCTTTTTATAAATGAAAAAGGGTCCCGCATATTTTAGACCGATGGTAGATTATTATAAAGCCGAACTGAATTATGAAATGAATTGCACTATTTTAGTGGAATTAATCTTTCTAGAAGCTGTAAGCCTTCATATCACATGCAAGCCATGTTTCCACCAAGTGTAATCTCCAATGATAGAATTACCATCTTCTTTCCCTTCGCAAGGTGTGAATTTTGAACGAAGAACCAACTATTTTAATTTTAACAATTCTTCGATTCCCTTGATGCTTTTTCCTCGACTGCTGCTAGTTGTCTCCAACGGTAAGTCTCGACGTTTTAGACCGCACAGAACAAGCTCTGCGGTCATTAGCCCGAATAGTTTTATTGCTGGAATATGAATTTATGTGAAGTCTAACTATTTGCAAGCATTGGGTAATGGTATGTTTAGTGCGTATCACATATGCTATTTTTCAGGGTGCACGGTTGACTGAGCGGTAAGACGCTCGCCTTTCACCTCTCCGACCCGGGTTCGATTCTCGTCCTGGGAAGCATGTGGAAAAAGTTCCAACCATTTTAACCGTGCACGGTGGTTTTCTCCGAGTTCTTCGGTTTCTTCGACCACAGATAAGGTAGTAGATGCCAACATCTGTGCCATGGAGAGTGACTCGCTAAGTCAATGCTTGACTTCTTTCACAATCCATGTAAAACAAATGTCTCTATGCTTTATATGCTATCATCCTCTCATCCGACACGTAGGAAGCATATTCGATATATTTTTTTTATTCGAAACGCATCAGGCACCTTTCAATCTACATTGTGTTGTATAACTTCTCGCTCACTCTTTTCAATAAAAATCATTGTGATTTATTCGCTTGTGGCAGACGCCTTTGCCGCAGATCGGCTGTCCCGCGAGTGAGCTATGGTTCCTGTTCGCCCGCCAATGTGAACTTTTTGGCAGGGAAATGGCACTTTCTTTGTCTCAACTCCGATACGTGGCATAAACAGTATTTTTTTTACTGTTCGGCAAATTTACCAGCACAAAAATACTGGCCGTCGTTGGACACAATAACAACAACAACAACAACAACAACTATGTTAGTTAATGTTGTAGCGCGATTATCGTTCGGTTCTGGTAACAAGTAGCTTGCCAAGCGAAGAAATGAATAATGGTGTGAGTTGTAGCGGACATGCGTGCTATATTCGAACTAAACTACTTTCCAAAGTTTTTCGCACGTAGACTGATATATAGTCGTTCACAGCAGCCTTGCGAGACTAACTTGTGGCACAACCACTATTTACACAACGCATAATCACAAAAGCAACGAATGTGAACAACAGACGTGCGTACAAAGACCCCAACGCACGCACGATGATATGACACTGCAATTCTACGATGCTAGGGTTTTGCGATTTCAATCTGCAAACACAGATATCGAGGACAAAACTTACCAAAGTTGTCATGAAGTTTACAAAACTCATATAATAAGTAATACATCACGCATAAAAAAAACACAGATGACACAAACTTGGAAATCAAGTATGCGCAGTACTTGCAACTGGGGGATGTTCTCCAGTAGAAAACAAAGGTAACAACTGTCGAGAGAAACGCGTCCTCTCTTGAAGTTGTTTGCTGATTCATCTAGCCAAAACGAGGGAACCCAGTTTTGTCCTATCATGTTATAGAATTACACACACACACACACACACACACACACACACACACACACACACACACACACACACACACACACACACGGCTATGTATATTGTCTCGTAAGTGTTTAATACAAATTATTACCAACCCAGAGTTTGATGATTTTACCTGGATGATAACCTGACTCAATGTTTCCAAAATAAATATACTCTACTTGGGTTATACACATGCGGTATAAAACCGATGCAGCTTTATACAGTCGACGACAGATACATGAGGAAAATTAAGCAAGTATAATGTGACATAGTAAACAGAGACACATCGTTGGCTTCGGTTGAATCACTTCTAGTACGAGTGACATGCTGCATAATGTAGTGTTGTAGTGTTGTGCAGACAACCACAAAATAACTTGATCATCATAATAATTGACTGAACTGACCTCTAAGACGATAAAATAATGCATAAGTTCTGTTTTTCAATCACAATAGTAAGATAAATCTTTCTGCAAATTGATTCCAAATGTGTGTTGGCTCAGGCCACCGCAGCTAATGCCTCCAGTTGACACCATGATCTAGTGTGCTATTGTTTGTAAGCCAGTGTGTTATTGTCTGCAAGTGGATCGGACTATGAACAAAGTATTTATCAGTTGTCAAGTTTTGTTTGTCCCATCCGGCTCCTGATTTTATGTGTCTATTCTTTGTACCTCACAAAGAATCTTACAAGCGTTTAATTCATTTGGCTCTTTGTAGAAAACAGTCTAATATCTTAAAGGGAAAACATATTTGGATTTTCCTTTGGCTTTAAACTAATGTTGGTAAGTTTTGTATTAACTCTTTTTGGCCAGTTCTTGAGTATTATTCTGTGGAAGAAGTATACATTAAGTTGCCATTTGCTGCACTTGTGAAGATAATAACAAATACTTTTCACTGATGTTGGCAAAATAATATTAGATGTGAGCTTAAGACGTTTCAGGTCAGTTTCACAGATCTGACTTGCATGAGAAAAAAAGCTGATGGATGACAGCCTGACACATATTGTTAAGGGAAAAACACCGTATACATAACACTATCATTGTTAGTTTTTTTGTCTTGTTCAGAGGTCTTAAACGGCTGTATCACATGATTGCTGCCGGTGTTGGTGACCTGGCCTTAACGGTACGGTTTGTGCTGATCATTGTTTTTATCTGTGTCACTTTTGACCAGGCATAATCTGAGATCAATACGCCGTATGCATATTAATTTCCCGCCACAAAGCACGGGTTTGACGCCAGGCGATCACAGGGGACATGCGGGTCACATAACTGTCACAGACAGGGCCATATGGTCATTTTTCACAAAATTAGCGCTTTTTTTTAGAAGTTTAAGTTCACAAATGCCAAACTATTCATCTAGAACTTTCCGAGCCATAATAAAGAAAAAATTCGATATACCTTAAATGAGTATTCTTTATTTCCAAAATATTAGTAATGTCCCGCTTGTCCCCATAGGTACCGACCCGGATCTCGCTATATCCCGCCAAGCGAGAGTAGGCAATCAGGTATACAATTGTGGCGCGAAATTAATATGCGTGTCTCGTATTGGACTACTTGTGCAGGCTCAGAATATTACGTGTGCAATTCAACAGGAACGGCATCTTACTATATATTCTTTGTATCGAGAAAAATAAACGGTGTTTGGTTTGGAACTACAACAAGTTGTTCTTCCAGTTCAACTTTGCATTGGCGGGACACACACACCTAAGGTTAAAGAATAGCAATCTTCTGACGTCTATCAACCTGCTTTGCCTTGCGACACACAGATCATAGGAAAACTATACAAGTTTTTCAGCTTGAAGTTTGCTGAGGGATTTTCAAACATACCTATAAGATATTACTGATACACGCGGAACTTTCGGCGTAAGTATTTCTACCTAAAGTGTGATTCGATCAAAATAACATATTTACGGATTATAAATACGGATTTACGATTTTAGGAAGGACATTGGTAGTATAAATGAGTCTTATCAGGAGGGCGACATTTCCCTTGTGATCTACATGACCAAGGTGAGAATGTTTCATGTTGAATTTAACGTGCGAGAATATTTGACGCTTTAAATGTACATTAGATATGTGGGAAACATTGATCATGTTTATCCATGTGCGTGGTATTCTGTATCATAATCATGATACGGCAAACTTAGCATGCTCTTACTTTGTAACGTTAGCATGAATAGAAGAGGGAACTGTGTGTGGTATGAACTTAATTGAAGCTATGGAACAAGAATTGTCGTTTATCAACAACACCCATCGTTAAAATGTGTTAAGGAGTATTGTAGGCACCAAAGACAGAAGTATATATACCTGTATATTCACACAGAAACAAAAGTGTCTGTATATGAGAAAAGTGAAGAAGCATGTTGAACATATGGCGCTCCGGATGACCTTTGTTGGAATAGGACGGAATGAATTGCAAAATAATTGGTAAACTCAGGACATTAATTACGTTTCAAAACCATCTGTCTGTTTCTTCAGCAGCCGTACTTCAAAGCTAATTCGAGAACACGAGCCGTCAAAACTGTAATTGGCATGACACTTCTGGATATTGCTGGAGGCAGTGTTGTTACAAGTATAACACAGGTCATCCGAAAGAACAATATCTCAGACACTCATGGAAGCACTCGTCATTTCGCTACTTATTATTTATTATAACGATTTGTTTTTCCTCTGTCATCTGGGATAAGTAAAAAAACTTCTCAACCCAGGTTGTATATGTCCACACGTGTCCACCCCCGCGATGCGCTCTCCAGTCAGCTGGACGTGAGAAAAGTGTATGGTTTGCTGGTTCTCTGAAAGGAGTCAATTTCAAATGAGGAGCATGGCCACCCAAGCTGCACCAGATTCTTATTGACCCAGTCCTGAATGAGGTGAAAGAAAAGCGATGTGCATAAAGCATATCATGTTTGTCATTATAAAACTCAAAACTCTCGATGTATATACATACAACTTTCTTAAACATATCTAAATTCTCAGTTTAGTTGACTTCGTAAACGCATAAAACACATTCCATCTTGTATAAGATCTGGACAGGTCTTATCATATGTTAATTCTCCAGCTAGATACTGCACGTTCTGTTTACGTCATATATTTATTTTCAATCCCACCCGAAGCCGATGGAAAGACTCAGCCTAACTGTCTCTGTCAAGCGTCAAGTGGACCTATGTTTGTCGTTTGTTTTGGGGGAAAAGTATTATTTCCTGATGGATCTGTAGCATTTCCCGCTTGTGTGCTAACATCAAGGCGGAGGCCTAGTCGTGTGATGCGCAACATCTTGACAAATCCTGGATGTCCTGAAAGCTAGCCAAAGTGACGTTGCTTGGGAACCGGTTCTGCTTTGGTGTCTGTCGAAAATATGACCATTTTGCCATCTCAGACTGCTGGTCGTCTCATTTCAAGTCTGAATCACCGTCGAAAACCACGTCCACTGCGATTCCAGAGGTCGACTCTGTTACATCGATGTCATGTGGAAATACCTTAAGGGGGAAGATCTGAAGCCAGCACCTTTGGATAACCTCTAATCACTTTTTAATATTTTTGGATAGTTTGATACTGAAAGTACATGCTTCCCAAAACTGAGATGTCTGAACATAATATTTATATACAAAAATTGAGCTCAAAACTTTCGTTTACTCTAAATAGTTTAGTGCTGACCACATGGGCTTTCCTGACACGGGCATGATAATGAACCTTGTCATTGTTTGCAGTCATTAGCCCATGACCCCTGGCAACCAGGTTAGCCACTGACAAGGGTCACGCATAGGGAAGAGGAAACCATTAGGCATGGAGACAAGAATGGGCCAGTTCAGAATAATCACTACCATTGTTCTGCTTACTTTTATATTCTCTATTGATGTAAAAACGAATTAGCACAATCCACTTACTGGGTCCAAATATGCAAAGCCACATGTAGCTTTATTAACATTCATCTTGGAAACAGCATGACAATGAAAACATACATGGAATACAATAGAATACAACAAAACTAACTACAGGTGCACCCAGTCAAACAATTTTGTATACATGACCAGTTAGCTACCGATATTTAGTACCCGAGTCGTTGTTGTCGAATTTCAAAGATTTTATTTACATGAGAGAGTACCTCTGGGGTATCTCCAGATTGCATTATTGTTATAAATTTTTCCATCTCGGTTATCAAATGAAAACCACTGTAGCAGTTGTTTAAATTTACAAATAAATTTCAGAATGCTCCGTTTTCAAGGGCCGTTGCCTCGTAGGTCAACCTACATCCAAACAAGCCAGGTGTGGTTAGGTTTGATGTTTCCAAGTTAAAGAAAAAAAAACTCGAGTTTTGAGCCACAAAATATACTTTTTGAATGACAATATCACAAAGGTAAAGCTACAGGTTTATGTCACACAATAATAAAAACACAGGACAGAAAAAGTGAGTATGTGCCATAAATGCATAAGAATTGGCAACAATTACTTTTAACGCGATTTTCTCGGAACCGTTTTTTGGTTAACCTATTTGTATTGCGCCTCGCAAACAAACGAATTGCCCTATCACATTAAAATCAACGGACATCAAAAGAAACACATCATATCCAGGAGCAGTTCTTTGGATTTTTTTTTCTGACAACCCATTCTGTGAATTTTGGAGCAATTGCGAGAAAGATAATAAACAATGTGTTACGAACAACTTCAAAATTTTGTACCTTTTTAATTATGCTATTATAGGACTCACCACTGAATTCGATCCTGGGCATATATATATATATATATATATATATATATATATATATATATATATATATATATATATATATATATATATATATATATATATATATACATATATATATCACATTTTTTGTGCAGAAGTCACACATTTTTTTTCGAATTGAAATCAGAAAAATTAAATATATATATATGTATATATAAATACATATATATATGTATTTAATTTTTCTGATTAAAATTCGAAAAAAAATGTATGACTTCTGCGCAAAAAATGTGAAAACCCTACCAAATCCGAAAGAATGCTATAAAATCTCAAAATGCTTCCAATCCTGGAAAACAACTACGGATACTAATCTAAGTAATCAGAAAACATATAGGTTGATTGTACTTGTGAAAAAAATAAATGGGTAATATTTACCAAAATTGCCATTCTCACAGCGCACTGGCTACAGATCTTTTTGGCGTGTTTGTAGGAGCATGCTTATAAAACTGGCTGCTTGTAGAATGTATTCCTCCTTTTGTATTCATCCATTCCATGCATTTGAGGGTCAGCAAGGACTGTCGCCTCACAAGAACTTTATATTCCAACTGTAATTTGTTTTACCAGCGTACAAGCGTTTTGTGCGATGTCGGAAACATAAGCTAGCATTCCCTGTGTGCTGTACAGCTAATTTATAGTCTAGTGTCAATCTATGCCAACGTGACACAATGAACACTGACTGAATCACCCCCAAAACTACGTTTTTGGGGGGGGGGGGTGCACAGACTTCCATGACCAACTTTCCTCGTTCCGTTGTGCAACAGGACACAATTACAATGACATGCAATACCCCTATTCACTGCTTTCACCTTGTGTCAGTGAAATCGCACATTTTTAGAGTAATTGTTTCAAATCCCGCGGTTTCTCACTTCTTTCTGCAGCGGCTAATGGCGGGATCCGTTTTCAAACTGTGATGCCTAATTACTTTCAGCAGACAAATTCCACCTCCCCCGGCGCCGTGTACAGGGCATGTAACACTGAGTTAAAGAGTAATTTGTTATATTTATCATGATCACCAAAAAACAGTGTGAAGGAATTCAAAGAATTTTTAAATTTGTTATTCAATGAACAATCACGAAACCTTTCATGGCAGTTGATATTGGTGCATAAACTAGTGAGGTCAATGCAAGGATGTTGATTGTGACAAATCTTCCAACTGAAACTAAAATTTTCTGGTTTTAAATAAAAACTTCCTTGTCTTCAAGCATTTTTATAGTGGCACATTTTCGACAGCTCAGCTCAGAGCCACCACGTCTTCTTTGGGAGTGTGTATATATTTTGTTATTGCAGTTACAGCAAGCAATACCACTTGCAGGGTCCAATTCATGGGTGTCTTATCCGCAACGATCGGGGCTTTAAATGGAAATGCCCTTAACGACACGAAATACACCAACACCAGTTGCGCCTTTAGTCACTAATATCTCCAAAAGTATTTTCTCTGTACTACACTCATACCATTTATGTGTGTGTTCGTCATGATCCAAAGATGATGTACGTATTGTGATCGGACTTTTATCTCTTTAATTGTTGAATAAAAATTGACTGGTATGTCAAGTATTCACGATGTTAAAAACATCGAAATAAGTCATTGCATGCTTGACATAAATTAGTAAAAAATTGTGCATTCTATAGCTAACATATCTACGGAAAAAAACTATCCTACTTTTTTTTTGTATCCCGATTACTTTTGTCAGGTCAAGACCATAAAGTTTGACATGTCACTTTTTCCTTTGATCTCTTACCTGTTCAATTTATTTGATCCATGGAAAAAAACGGGGCACGCAAATGAAAATCGCTGGATTTTTTTTTTTAGTTAAGACCTTTACAAACGTAATCCTTTTTATTCCAATCATCTTTTCCGAGCCTTTCTCCAGGAATAACCATGTAAAATTACGTGTCTTGTCCGTTTCATCAAAGACAGAAATCGAACTTCAAATGGTTTTGAAAGCAATAAATTGACTGTGGAGCTTAATACTTTGGTCGAATTAGATAAAGTCTTATTGTACTTGAATCATTGCGTGACTCGAAAAATTTTCACAAGTTGTCACTCACAGAATCATATTGAGATGAGTTTTATGGCCTTTGAAGTAGCAATATCATAGTCTTATGAGGTATCAGAAACCACTTGGACTGCTGGTTTCGCCCTCTGACGTCATGTGGGTGGGTTGGGGTGGGGGTGGAGCCTTCGCGCTGACCAGGACTTAATCCGTAGCAACCTGGCCGTCGGTACACATGTGCACAAAGTGAGAGGTACATACTGCCACAGTAACGAATAATCAACTGGAGTGTCCAATCAGCAAAATAAAAAACTTTGCAGGATTCTGTGCTGTGAGTTGTGGAACTTCGCGATGTTAAACTGAACAGAGATGTCCAGATTCCGTGATCGTGGACGGCATCACAGAATTGGTAAAATGAAACGGAAACATACATGTCTGTAAAATAAAACCTTCGGACCCTGTTTTCAAAAGTAACCATACTAGCATCAACTTTTTGAAATAAAGTATTCTCAGAAAGCGGAAAAAAACAAGCCAGCAAAACTTCAATTTAGGCGTAAGCCGGGCTATGAGTAAACAACGATAGCCAACAAACAGCGTGAGACCACGTGCCAAGCATTTTGAGATTTAATTGAGATTCGTGTCCAAACTTAGGTACATTTGATCATGTTCAGCCGCCATCGTTATTTTCATCCATGCACATTTAGTCAGTATCTGTGCACTGACCACCCACACATGCATAGTTGTCAATTGGTTTCTGACACCTGTGGAATTAATCAGCAGAGTAGTTTGTGAAACCTTTAAACTGAGTACATTTTGGCAGTCTGTGCTCATGATGCCACAGCATATGGCTCTGAGGGATATTACCATTCATACAAGTGTGGTGTTTAAAGGGCAAAACGCCATTGTTTCAGTTATGGCAGACACGTCACTGATTTGGCAAGCTTTACTGCCCTAAAATAGTCTTAACCTAGTATTATAAGTTCAACATTTTATGGAAGGTTTCATTAATAGGTTAGAGGCCATTTTTTGCCAAAGTTAAACTTGTTTGGCTGAGATATTCATGTTATTTTACCATGTAAACCTTGCTCTGTGGCAAGTGCCTATGTTAAAATGATACAATCAAGTAGTCTTACCCCAGCAAAGGGGCTTTCTGTAGGCATTTTAGGTGAGAAAATCACTGGGCGCAGTGGTCCCCCTGTGGGGGAAAGTCCAGAATTATAAGCATTATCGTGTGACTTTATGTGCTGAGTGCGCTACTGTAAAGGGGGGGGGGGATAAAACTGACATCTTCAAAGTGTGGCTGCCCTTATTTCATGCGTGGGGAGAGGTGATTCTGACACCTATGAGTCAATTACCTGCATAGTTTTGACACCTCTGCACTGAGTACATTTTGACATTGAGGAATGTCTCCTCACTATCATGCAGCAGCATAGTCAACAGTGGCTACTCACCAGTCATTTATGCATGTGCATACTCTGAAAAGATCAACTCAGAACAAGGTTCCTGCTAACATTTCACTGAGGAAATGCGGTTTGTTTTCCCAAAATTGCCCTAATTTTCTGTAATAAATTTCCCTTTTCTCACTGTTGAGTAAACATTGTTGCAGCTGAGTTACCACACTCTTTCCATATGCACAACTATCTAAACATGTATTCATATTTTACCATCACCCGATATTTGTTCCTGGATAGGTACCTATATTAAAAGTATACAAGTAAGCAGGCTTGCCCCCCAAAGAAGATTCTCTTGTGAATGGAGGCAAGAAAGCAGTTGTGCACAGTGGCTCCACTTGTGGGGGGAAAGTCCTGAATTAAAAGTTATGCCAGTGTTTACCTGTCATAGCCAGGAAACACGTGCTCCGAGCACGATTTGCCAGCATTACGTTTCTGTGTATGAATATGTGATTTGCCCTCTATTTATAAAACTCATCATGAAAAAAATATCTGTCAAACCATACAACACAGACAGGCTGATAAGTTCATGTAATAGTCTAGCTGAAACAGTGGGTTAATTACAGTTAAATGGCCCCAAAAGGTGTCAGCACAAGACAACCAAGAACTATTTAGTGCGGTAACCTGCACCTGATTGGCCGCAATGGTGTATTCATACCAACCTGTTCAGACATAACCGACCTGGCAGAGTAAAGTTAAGATAGTGAGTCTTGTTTTCCAAATATTTTAACGACCATTTGCTCAGGTAATTCGGAGAACGGACACCTGGTAGGGTGAAATATTACGAAAATAATCACTGAACAACCACACCGAACAATGCTGTGTTTGAGTTGAACTTACTGCAAAATACCAGGCCAAATAACGGCACACGTTGGCTGGCTTTTCTAGAAGAAGTTAGACCTCTTCAATCAATAGGACCTTTAAGTTTAACGTACGGACAGCTGTGATTAAGGGTTTCAGTCATAAATGCAAACAAAAAACTTTGCGTGACGCGTTTTCTTCGAAGGACTTTACAGTCAATTAATTCGGAAAAATCAAAGCGTAAATGACCACACTCTTTTAATGTCTTCATAAAAAACAACAAAGACAGTTTTGTTAGCCATTGATGAACAGTTCATAATCCATATTTGCCCGGGATATTGGCTAACACTCTCATCGTCAGACTTGGGTCATTCGTGTGGCCTCCTTCGTCAGACCAAGGTCAAGGCTACGAGCACAATGCAGTACTCGCCGCATCAGTGATACATGTATGACAAAGCTTGAGGCATCAGCGACCGTTCGCTTGCGGCCATCACGTGGTGTACAGCTTGTATGATTGACGGGCGCTATTGTCTTCTTGTATGAATAGGGAACCTGAAAGACCCATGTGGTATTTAATATTCGAATGTTTGTTACTTCATTTTCTTCTATTTATTTTTTGCGTTCCGAATTGAAATTTCGCCAGTCGATAGATACGATGTACATCTGTCAAAATCAGCAAAACATCCTTAAATCGAATGTCAGCAAGTTTTTGGTGTATCTCCTGTCGTTAAATTCATTGGATATTATCAGAAAACATAAGTAAGGGATACTTTCTTCTGAAACGAAAAGATCCTTACATAAAATCAAAGTTGAACATTGAAGCACTCCATTAGTTTTATTTATGAAAACAATACACAGACGGGAAACAGTACATCTGTAATCTTTTTAAAACATTCGATTCAGTGTCACAACACATATTCAGTCCGATTAAATATCATACATTTTTACAGTCTAACGATTCATGCAACTCATGTTTAAGAACTCCAACAACATCGGAATAGTCTCAAAATACCTTCCATCTTGTTGTAATATAGATGATCCAAGTGAAAATTAATTTCACCACAGAGTGCCTATATGTTTGGGTATTTAACAAATAAAAGAACTGTTGTGAAGGTTAGGCATCCATCGTTCGTTCCTGGTCTGTCCATCCGCACGTTCACTATTCACATTTTCGACCTCTCCATAACTGCAGGCCAGATTCACTTCAAACTTGATGAGGATGTATCTCGGGTGGTTCTCTACCAAGTTTGTTCAAACGGCAATACTTTGGATCTCTTATCCCTAACAACTATTTTTCAATTTTGGTATTTACTGATTAATATATTTGTCCCTATTGATTACTATGTAAGTCTATGGAGATCGCAATGGTGGCTCACATTTGTGCATCTCCAAAAACACTTGCTGGATTCACTTCAAATTTGGGGGAGATGTACCCGGTGCGGTTATCTACCACATTTATTCAAATGATTATGCCCCGGTATGTTCTGGGTTTTTTAATGAATTCTTTTGCATATTTTGTGCAAAATATATGTGATTGATTTGAAGTACATAGGGGTACTTCTGGGCCCCGTAAACCTCAATTTGTTCAACAAGCGGCGCTGCAATTTTTGTTCTATTTTTAGGGTGCTTATGTGTGTTTTTTCAAACTTCATGGGGATGTCGTTAGGATAAATCTCTACCATGTTTGTTCAAATGGTCACGATACAGCAATTTTTGGAATTTCTTTGAATTTCGTTTCGTTTTTGGCAAAATCATAAAAAGTCGTCTTTTTCGAAACTGCTCAACCAGAACTTTGAAATTGCATAGGGATCATCCTGGGCTTGAAGTAAACTTGAAGTCCTTAGATAAGCGTTGGGTAGACTGCTAGCTGTCCTGCCACAATTTCAAGGCGGACTACATAGGATAGACCAAGCAAGCTTGCACAACGAAATTGCCATAAGAGCAAATAGACCCTTTCCCGACGGGGGCCCACTTAAAACCCATAAGCGCTCACCAGATGGACACAACATAGACGGCGAGTTTAGTTGGTTTTAATGCGTGATTAGGGAAGTTTTATTTCTTTGAAACATTCTAACTTTATGGACTTGAGAGAGGTCAAACGAATAGGAGTGCGACTCCCCTTCTTCAGCAGAGTGCTGGGCTGCCACAAATTTTGCATTAGTCTACCATAGTCCTCTGAACATACACGTAAAACGTACCTTACCTCAAGAACGACAGATTACATGACGGAAATCATGGCTCATGCCAGTTGAAAAGCTGTATAATGGTAAATGTTTTAGACAA
This sequence comes from Hermodice carunculata, assembly GCA_964020975.1. NCBI lineage: Eukaryota > Metazoa > Annelida > Polychaeta > Eunicida > Amphinomidae > Hermodice > Hermodice carunculata. Next base: position 75,011,711 of record OZ026617.1, read on the forward strand.
AATCTACCTTAAGTTGTTAGCGCTTTGTCTGTCCAGAAGAATGAAACATTTATAGCCAGTAGTATTCAACGTTGTGACACAATCATACTTATGGAATCAAAATTGTCAATATATCTAATAAGATTGTTGTCTGTTGCAGTAGCTTGCTTTCATAGTTTGACTAGAAAGCGAAAGCTGTCCTTTGTGAATTACCCGCGTTATCTAGCAACCTCCCCCCCCAAACAAATTGTCGAATAAAACAACGCAAATGAATGAAATTTACACAAAATTAACTTCTCAAAACTCTCAAGATATACTTATGGGGATACATTTGTAGGGAACCCGATGCTCACAGTCCAGAAGACGGTCTTTGGAGTCCCCTGTTGGCTCCTTTTACTGTGTGTCTTGTCTTTGCCACTAGGCGGCAGGCTCTACCAGATACAGTGGATAGAAGACGAGGGCTTGGGTAAGTTGACAGGTTCTGTAGACAATCACACAAATCGCCACAATCATTGTAGCTTTATTCTTTATAGATATTTGGGTCCGTTTGGACTGCTACCATCGTCAGTATTGGAATTTTTAGTCTTCTCTTTGCTTCTTTTTCAAATAGGGCCATAAATTAGATGCGCTGTCTTTTGTGTCTTCAAGTAATAAGTTCGTACCCAAATGATCTCTCAAATCTGTCTGTAGAAGCATCGTGTATTACAATGACTGATGAACATTCAAGTCAACAATAGACAGATACCAAAAGTCTGGACATTCCGAGTAAGGATTAAATACAACTGCCTAAACATGACACCGAGATCATTGACAGTGACACGCTGAACCTCTGCAAAAAACGTTGAAGGGGCCATCTCTGTGTAAACGTGTCCATTAAACGTAAAAAGAGCCACTGGTGTGTTACTGATATATATATATATATATATATATATATATATATATATATATATATATATATATATATATATATATATATATATATATACACGGGGATGTGTCTAAGACACTGAATACTATGGGCTTTTTAATACTTTTTATGCTCTCTGGCATGCGTAGTTCATGCAGAGAGCTGTTCTGGCATGACTGTGACACTTTCTTAAAATAAGACTAGCTCTTGCTTGGAGATCATGAAAGGCCAGGTCGGGTCACTTTTTAGATTTTATTAATTCCGTTAAGTATGTTTATGTTAAGTTGTCTGATAAGGGCTTCTGTCCTGCCTGTGGGAAGCCTGTTAATTTAGGCATACATGATAAACTTAAACGACGTTGAACTCACTATCAGAGGTATGAAAACCATTGAAATGAAATATGGTAACGGCGCAAAATTTGTTCTACTATTCAAGAGGTGCTGGTAATGAAAATTGGTAATCTGGTGGATATAGCATGCAGATACGATGAGAGATATATAAAATAACATCATCGGTTGCCTTATTGTGTATTGATGTTTGCAATGACATTTACAGCTCCGTTGGCTCTCTCAGCATCTGAGGCGAAAGAGAACGGGAAATATATAGTGGTCTTTGACAGAGATACCCATAGACAGACAGGTATGTTTGTTTATTCCCGCTTTGCAAGGACTTTGAAATTTATTTTGAACTTGGTGTCTGGAAACCGATACGTACTTGCCCATGTTGCTCGAGAAATGACAATACAGTTTGGGTTATCAGTGATCCTATTGTATACTGATACTATCCAGTAATAATAATAATAATAATAATAATAATAATAATAATAATAATAATAATAATAATAATAATAATAATAATAACAATAATAATAACAGCATCAACAACAATAATAATAATGACAATGATAATAATAATAATAATGATGATAATGATAATGATAATGATGATGATGATGATGATGATGATGATGATGATATGATGATGATGATGATTTATCGAGGAAACTACCCCTTTACATCGGGGGGGGGGGGGCACCAGTGGTCAGGAGTCAACCCAGGGTGCGTCCATATATACAGAAGCACACATTCACAGAATTAAAATCTTGGTTACATGTTAAAAAACGTCAAGAACAGGAGGATTCCCTCCTAAAAACGCCACGCTTCAACTAAAAACCCTGTCCTTATGTCATCACATAAGAATCCTGCTTCATCGCCAAAACTGAAAAATTCGTCGCTGAGAAGGAAGTTTAACTTACGGTACAGAGATGACGCCATAAAACTTTGTACACATAACTAAAACCCTTATCCGCTAGTAACTGTTCTAATTTCTTGAATGACTTCAGTCTTATGGAATTTAAATTTGGACATAGAAACATCAAGTGAAAAAGATCGTTGTTCATGTATTGACAGGAGTTATGTGCAGCATCAGACATGCCCCATCTGGCTCTATCCTCTCCCAGGCACAAACGCCCTGTACGCGCCATGAATTTTAGGCGGCCTCCACCCAAGTTTTCTGTGGTGAACACCTAGTTACCACGCCATGCAGATCCTTCCAGGGCCCTACATCAGGAAAGTGATTTTTAGTCATCAATTTCCTGGATAATTTCCATCGTGTAACTTTCGATTGCACGTTTGTTAAAACCATCAAGCCACCTATCACTATGGGATGAGAAAGCACGGTCAATTCCAGCATTATTGAAAAATTGTCTGATTTCAGTCACATAGGGCCAAATTGTACATAAACCTGTCTTGTTATATTCTTCACATATATACTAAAATACACATATATATTAAAAAATCAGCTAACATAATTTTGTTTCAGGAACATTTTGTTTCAGGAACATCAACTTTCAACCGATGGAAATACTAAATTCTTGCTTTGTCTGGAGTCAAGTAAAGGGATAGCCAGCCAAGCTCTCCCAGTGTGGCGACAGCTTCCGGGGACGAGCGTAGCTGTAAAATAGGTTTAGCCATTGTGTATTGAATTGACCTTATGGTGTCCGTTGCTTTCACTGTATTGTTTAGCTACACAGCACAACCATGTGTGATAGACGGCAGGATAAGACTTTTCCAAATATTATCTCTGAAGTTTTCTCCATGAACATCATCATGGACAAACAGAATGCTACACAAATATCTTTTTAAAGGAAAAGCTTTGGTGGCAAGATAAGTATTAAAATGTGGACCATCTGATAGCAATTTAGCAAACAGAATTCCAATATATTTATACATACTACATTTTTCAATAGGTAAATTACTAAAGATACAGTTTCTGGTAGAATTAGTACGTTTGCCTACACTCATAACTAGATAGTTATTCTGGCTGAAAGACATATTCCATTTTTGCACAAAATTAGTAGCAACATTTTACATGCTTTCCAATTGTTTTCCGTCCTCTACAATAAAAACTGTGTCGCCAGCATAAAGTAGGGATGGAATACGTAAGTGTTTATAACATAGAACCAGGTTTTCATTCGTGAGCACGTCGTACTAAAACAGTCATTGCCAAAGAGAACATGGAAGGGGAGAGGATACATCCTTTTTCACTCCGTTGGTTACCTCAAACCATGAACTTTCAAAAGGTCCAAATATCATTTTATTTTCAACTTGACTGTAAAGGTTTTGAATAAGACTTACATTGGATCCTCTTTTCCGATAATTTCAAAAACAGTTTATCTCTCTTAACAGTATCGAATGCTTTGGATATATCTAAAAATGCTAACCACGTCTTTAATTTATTTTGCTTTCTAAGACGACAGAGTCCCTTCAAAATGAAATACTGATCTTGTAATCTTCTGTCTTTTCTATATGCTTCGTGTAGCTCTCCCATAATTCCGTGTTCCTCAAGAAAAAACATGAACTGTGTCTCAATAAGAAGTACTGGTAATACAATGGTAATTGGAAAGTGATTCTTCACTACATCTTTGTAAATAGGTTTCACGTATCCCCGAAACCATTCATCATGGTAACCTTCCATCAATTTACACAGATTAAACAGATCCATCAGGGCTGTCACAAATGGACCCCCTCGATTTGTAAGGAAATTCAATGGGCATGTTGTGGATGCCACAAGCTTTCCCCTTCTTAGTATACTAAAGGAAATTTCATCTTGTCATAACCTATAACCAAAACAGTTAAACTTTTCGTTTCCCCGCAATAATTTAATTATTTATCAACCTCCGATGTATCATAATTGTAAGAAACAGTTCTGTATTACTGTCTGTACTAATGATTTACCAGTAACCACTTAAAACTTTACATATTACTATGGGATCTTGCATGGTACGACAACTGTCTCTAGGATCCGTGATTCTGAGGGGAAATTTGTTTTTACTATTCAGGCGCTTGAGCATTCGCCAATATGCTCTTGAATTTTTAGCACCTTTAGAAGAATTGGCCTTCAAACCTTAATTTTAAAAAGTAACTCTTTTAATTCTAATTTTCTCTTGAATTTCATGTTAACGTTTTAGATATTCTTCCCAAAAATCCTGCAACAAATTCAAATTTTGAGTTATCTCTTTTAGTCCAATATCTATGAAAGCTGTCAGCCACCTGGCGACTTTTTATGAGACATCCTGTTTCCTTATATTGCAACTGTTCATGTTGACCTTTGACAATCTTTTTACAAATCACAGATTCGCCAATTTCAATCAACATATTTCTAAAACATAGCCATGCGTCATTCACAAAATCCAAAGAAAAACAGTCCCAAGTTTGCAGACTTTCACTTAACTCCCTCTCAAAAACACACCAGTTAACTTTTGTTCCCATGTCCCATATCGTGTATTATGGAATCGGGGGCGTCTTCCTACTAACGTGTTTATTACCAGTGATTTTACCCTCAATACAAAGGGTGTTATTGTTACTGCCAATATCATACAACCCAAGTTCGTCAATAGTAACATATGCTATGTCGTGAACAATACCATCCGTAACCAGCACGTAATCAATCCCAGATTAAAGGGGCGCTCGTTGCTGTGTATATGTACCTGAACATTTCTGCGATCCGTTTAACACTGTCATGCCTGAAGTTTGAATAAGTTAACAAGGAGTTCACCATTAGGACTACGTTTCCTAGTAGGTTTAAAAGCTGGCAGAGAACCATTAAGTCTCCCATTAATATGCATTCAAAATCCTGGGCTTTCAAAGTATTAATAGTTTCAGTAAGTTCACTGGCTAAAATTTCAATCGCCTCCAGATTTACAGCAACGTTGGAAAAATAAACAAGACCAATGGTAGTCACTTTTGTGTTGCTATTTAATTTTACAGAAATCTAAAGTCGTTCAATAACATGCATCCGACTGTTTAACATATTGTCATCACATATTGTAATCAGTGTTCAATAAAAACTCTAGACCTCCACCTGGTTTTTTATTGTCATCATGCCCAGCTTTAAGATCCACCCGTTATCGGGATGTAAATCAGGGAATATACCATCATCTTGATGAAACGTCTCACACATGCAGAAAAGAGAATTTTCCTTTCTATAAAGAAGACTGAGCTCGCTTCTTTTAGCAGCACCTAGGTTCTGCGCATTGTAACATGCAATCGAAAAACTATTTAAACTAGATGTTCATTGTTTACCACCCCTATGATGGCGACGTTTTGTTTTGGCATGGCAACTGACTTTTCTGGCAATTATATCATTGCCTGCACTCTATGTAGACCTATAGTATTTAATTTTATGGCCTTTGCGTCCACATTCTCGGCAGATAACCTTGGTGCCAAACCTGGAGACAGATTTGGTATAGCCGGGTACCTCACAGAAGAAACACGTAGGTTTTTTTCCTCCAACGCACGGTACCGAGAAGCGTTGTGTTGGTACTGTTGGGAGATTATATCTTTACGAGTGCCACCACACATTGGTTGGCTATGAGAATTGCCCGTTCTTGAGTTTTTTATTGTGGGTATTTTCGCAATTTATTTTTATTACCACCGCTGTCATTGAAGACTTTATCACGTCTATTGATGTTTACATTAATTGATTGTTGAAAAGTACCTTGTTGTTTGACGGTCTGTTATCGTTTCGTGGCTTAACCACACTTTTAGTTCCAGCTTGTAACTCAAGTGCTAAGTTATCAACAAGTATGTCTGTACCCTGTGAATTCAAGTGTAAACCATCATCACAAAACAGGCTTTCGTTCACTTCACCATTTTAAACTTTAAACTAGAATCTTGGTTTACAAAAACACAGTTTTCATCCTCGCAGAGAACTTGCAGCCCTTCTTTGACCAGTGTAATTTTTTCACTCAGAGCTTCGCTCATATTAAGAAGAAGAAGAAGAAGAAGAAGAAGAAGAAGAAGAAGAAGAAGAACAACAACAACAACAGCAGCAGCAGCAATAATGATGATGATGATGATGATGATGATGATGATGATGATGATGATGATGATGATGATGATGATGATGATGATGATAGTACTGTGGCTCTCCGTTTTTGTGATACATAGATACACAGGTGGCCTGGAAAAATAGTTAATGAGGCGAACGAAACCACGATTTCCTAATCAGCTTGTACTGCCATGTTTTCCAGGACCAGAGCCGAGGTAAAGGGTCCACCACACACTCTCTCACAGCTGTGGTGGATCCCTGGTCCTGCATATATCCCCCTACATTCATCGCTTGTAGCTCCCCCCCCCGGAAAAACCCCAAACTTTCCCTCACACACCCTATCGCCGCCTTTAAGGCTCAGGTATTATCCATGGGAGACCCCTTACGAGCTCTTATAAGGGCTACCACCATTCCCTGTCCGTGCCTCAAAATTTTAAATTTTGTTGTTTTTAAGATATATGTGTTTGAAGTTTGAGTGATGACACATCAAGGGAAAGCTAATTTTAATCACTCTGGTGACAAAGCGGTGCTGAATTTGTAATGTGTAAGACGCGTTTTTTATGCATTGCATAAAGTGAAGTTTGAGGTCCCTATCTTCAAAATTAAATGAGCTGAATCGATATTTGTGTTCAATTATGATGATCTTTTATTCGATTGATATGTTAACAGTGCCACCATGTAATATTATAAAATAGTTATAAAATTACCCAATTTGGTAACTATCAGAAAATGTATGCTCTACTACATTTAAGATTTTAAACTGTTTATAATATTTCGTAAAAGTCACTGCTTACATAAATTATAGCTTTTAATCATTTTAACTACCACGGTATATGACATAATATACATACATACGTATGTAGGTACATACGGATATACATACATCCTTGCTAGATGCAAGAAAGGACGCAATCCACCCCTGTATCATGAACATCTCCGAAAGCGAGCACGTTATGTCTCAGAGACGCTAATTTTGAAGGCGGAGAGCAGCCTACTCTGCTGCTACCTTCTCTGCCAATAACATCTTAACTGCTTCTTCGTACCAACATAGCGTCACTGTTTTGTTTTAGTTACCAATCGCGCGACTAGGTACATGGGTTTGAGTGCCTTTTCCTTCCGGGCACAATCCACTGGTCCCACAAACGTTGATAAGATATGGGAAGTGCAAACAGATGAAAGGTAGGTGCTAGCATCATGAGCATGACACTTAGTTGATGGATGCTATGTAAACAAACTAAATCATTCCGGCAAAAGAGAACCAGAATTTGCAGTACATGATTTTATGTTTCACCCTTGTAATAGGTATTTCTCACTGTTTGTCATCCTCACTTCTTCGAAAATACATCTTTTATTTTAATCATTGACATCATGAAGATACATCATATTGTGTTACTTAGTGGGCTTGGAAACATATTAACATGGTCAATTCCCCCTACCATTATTCAAATTCACGCTGTATGTCTTTTTTTAAAGGTGTGCACATAAAAAAAAACATGGACAGCGACCTGCTTAACTTTAAAACGCTTGTTGCTTTTTAGGGGACTCTTTGCTCTGCGCTCAACTCCACATGTACGTTACGTTGAAGAAAGCCAGATCTATACGGAAGCTTCACCTGGATGTGTTACTTTCAAAAGCCAAGGATGCCAAAGAACAATCGTGCAAGAAAGATGGGTAAACGTCAACGCACCTTCTTTTATATTTCAACAGACGTTTAGTTCTGTTACTATAGTATGATTGGTACTGCAGGTATTCACTTTGCATGAAAGTTGCGCTCTGTGTTTTTTTTTCTGTTGCTACAATATTTGATACTGCAGGTATTCTTTGTGCATGAAAGCTGCGCACGTCTTTTATCTTGGGTGTCAGTTGCCAGTTGCTAATTCTAAAGGGACCAGTCATTATTTACTGCCATTTTCTTTTCCACGCTTTCTCTCGGCTCTCTACTAGAACTCAGACTCCCTGGCATCTCCTTAAAACCTTCAAGGGGGGGGGGGGGGGGCTGTGTACAATCTTATACCCGGGTAGATGAAGCAAATGTCGTTCCAAACATCATTTCGTCTTGTATGTTTTAAAGTCGATGAGAGTCCCACTTTCGACGCCAGGTCTTGTTTAATAACAATAGTTGGTCGAGATAACATCATGTCTACCTTTGAAGTAAACTTTTTATATCTGTAGCCCATATTATGTGTATAAATGTTTTGTACATATTTTAGATAAAGTAATGCCCATCATTTCACCCAGCTGCCAGTTTTTTTAACCGGTTGTCATTTTTCCTGCCAACTCTAAGCCAGCTGCCAGTTCTATCTAAAAACTTCATTAAAGGGGTATGTGGGTACAATCTTATACCCGGGTAGATAAAACAAGTGTTGTTCAAAACACCATTTCTTGTTGTAATTATTAATATCAATTAGATTCCTAATTTCAATGCTAGATTTTGTTACTTATGTGAGATAACCTCATGTCCACCCCTGAAGTAAACTTTATATCTGTACCACATATTATGAGTATCGAATGTGTTTTGTACATTTTTTAGATAAAGTAATACCTGTCATTTCTCCCAGCCGCCAATTCTATCATATATGCCATTTTGCCTGCCCAAATTCCAGGTTTGTCCAGCTGCCAGCTGTTTATGGCGGGTAACTCTTCTTGAATGTATTAAAATCAATTAGATGCTCAGTTTTCCATGCTACGTCTGGCTAGTTGATCATTTTCCCTCAGCTCAGCTGCCAGTTCTACCATAGCTGTTATTTTCCCTGCCCACCTGTCAGTTTAGTGCAGCTGTCAGTTACCTTCCCACTATCAGTTCTCCCAGCTGCTAGTTCTCCTTTAGCAGCCATTTCTCTCCCAACTGCCATTTAACCGCCAAGCTGCCAGTTTAAGGCCAGCTCCCTGTTCTCAATCAGCTACGAGGTCTATCATAGTTGCCATTTTCCCTGCCCATCGTCCAGTTTTAGTCCAGCTAGCATATCGCCGCCCAGGAGCCAGTCGTTTGCTGGCGGCAAGTTCTGCCGTTTTCCCTGCTCAGCTGCCAGTTCTGAGCCAGCTGCCAGTTTAGTTCAGACATCAGTTCTCTTCCTATCTTCCAGTTCTTTTCTGGCGGTCAGTTCTCCCAGTAGCCAGTTATATCATAGCTGCCATTTCCCCCCGCTCAACTAGGCAGGGAACTGGCAGGTGACACAGAACTGACAGCTAGACGTACAAGTGGCGGTTACAAAAGATGATTCATCTCGAAAAGAACTGGCAGCTGTGAGGAAAACTGAAAGATGGAACATAACTGGTAACTGTTTTAAGAATTGGGAGATATGTAAGAAGTGGCAGCTTAACAGATTACTGTGAGCTAGACTGAGAGCCAGTGGATGAACTGGTAGCTAGGAGCAAAACTGACAACTGATAAGAACGGGCAGCTGGAATAGCACTGGCAGCTGGATGGACAACTGGTAGCTGGAATAGAATGGCTGTTAGAAAAGAACCGGCCCCCAGGGGGTATACTGCATGCTGGGATAGAATTACTTAGTTGGCATACAACTGGCAGCTGTAAACAAAACCAGAGGCTATGAGCTGCCAGTTCTTCATCTAGCTGCTGGTTTTCAGCCAGCTGCCAGTTCTCTTTTCAGCAGCAGAACAGCTGCCCGTTCTCTCTCCAGCTGCCAGTTTCCAGTCAATTCTTTCCCGGCTTGCCCAACGAATACTAGCAGCCAGTTCTCCCAAGCAGCCAGTTATCTACCAGCTGAGATATCTAAACGAACCTGCCAATTTCATACCGGGCTGTACCTAATTGCTAATTCTCACTCATCGTGAAATCCCAACTCGAGCTGCAATTTCCTGAATTGAGTGACAATACTTAGTCAGCTACCAGTCCTGTCCCAGCTGTCATACTTCTTGATATTATGATAATAATGATAGGCAGGCTACATGAATGAACAGTAGTAATGCTCCATTGACTTGAGACCCGAGTACCTGGGTACACAGGACCCCTCCCCCGTCAAAAATGCTTGAACTATTTAGTGGCTGACTACATTCGATATGGACGAACAAATTGTGGATCTATATGTATTTCTGCCTTTTTTTCACTGCTGATCTTTCTTCCTACTTTTCCTGCGCCTTAGATTGTTATGTTGCTGTTTCTAACAGATTTTCTTCAATTGATTGCATAAAGCTGTTTTTCACGCTTATTTTATTCCATAAATGCCGCGGATACCCGGGTCCGTTTGTTTTAATTGCGGATCCAGCGACCAACTTTTTCTCAAAAGTCAATGCACCGTAATCTACTAATATTCCTACATACGGGTATAGGCTCCGAAAAATATTATGAGTACTAACCCGCTGAAGACCTTTTGATTCATTTCGGCTAATACAGCCTATGTCAAACTTCTCCAAAAGAGCGTGCGCAATATGGGCAATAGTACTTCCATAAGTATATAGCTCAGACAGTGACATGCTAGCTCATGGAAAGTAAAGAGTTCGGACTACGGAATACGGTAATGACTTCTGGGAAGCGGTTCTGGACAAAAGGACACAAACACAATATTCGTTATATTTTCACTTGTTCCATTTTTGTCACATAATACACATTTGAGAACTTGAAGCATTCTGAAATTAATGACAAACTATTTTATAGGACATTGGAATCCAAAAAAAAAGAGGCACAGTATTGGCTGTTAAACAAGTGTACAATAGGTGAAGCATGGTCAAGGTGTGACAAGGTGCGAACTGCTAGTTCGGAGAGAACGGTGGTCGCATTTCCCAGTTTTGGAGTGCACACTTAATCATGCCCACTCCTCCTATATAGAAATGAGTATGTGCAAAGCTAATGCGTCATCAGTGAGACCCCCCCCCCCTCCCAATCCCACTCTTTGGTAATCAGCAGAAGGGTTTATGCATGCTCACACGTTTACAGTCCAGACCAATTTTGTGTCTGTAATGTAAAATATGCAACTCGAATTCACATATTACAATGAACTAGCATCGGCAATTAAGCTCAATTAACCTTAAATTATTGTCTTAAATTCGTAAAAATTTGCACGAGCACAAGTATATTTTAACCATAAGATCTTATGTGTTTGGAAAATTTTATGTATGAAGTATTGTATCAGATTGAAACAGTTTACATTAAGTCATGAATATAAAGTACTTGTTCATTGTCTACTTTAGTTCGCAAATGACTGCAAAGTAACTGGTGTGATTTTACTTAATACCGTAATTCATGTTACCTGAAATTTGAGGTAAATTTACTCGCTTATCTGAGTAGGAATACCGTTACATACCCAAACATAATTATATTCCTAATTAAGTAAATCTGCAAATTTAAGCACTCGACTTGACTAAATTAAAATGTGCGAAAATGGCTTTCTAGATGTACATAGACAGGCGTTAATCATCGATATATGCTACATCAAAACGCAATAGAACGTTCACACATGAGAAAAAAATGCATTTGTAGTAAACAAAGTGTGCATACGTTTTTCTAGGACTACAGTATTATATCATTGTGGATACAGAGTCAAGCTGATTAATGATTTGCATCGTTATTTAGTAAAATGAGGCAGGCAAATATCTGCTTTGACAAAATTACCACTAAAATAAAAGTAGTTAAGGGACAAGTGGCAGCTGGAATAGAATTGGGTACTTGGCTGAGTGGCGGTAGCTGGCTGGGAATTTGCTGCTAATTGCAGAACTGACTGCTGGAGTAAAACTAGCAGATGATAAAGAAACAATTGTGAGTAGAACTGGAAGGTGGAATAGTATTGGGAGTTGGACTATCACTTGGCCACTGGTAGAAAACTGGCAGCTGAGAAGATAACTGGAAGTAGGGAAAGGAATCCTACCTTGGTGGAAAATTGCCAGCTTGGTAGAGAGTTGGCAGGTGCCTGAGATCCTGTCACTAAAAGGAGAAGTATGGCAACTGGAATAGAACTGATAACCAGAAGCAGAAGTGACAGCTCGAAAGAACAGGCTTCTAGGATGACAACTGACAGGTAGACTAAGACTGGCAGTTGGGCATGGAAAATGGCCACTCTGACACAACTGGCAGCTGACTGAGACCTAGCAGCTGGGAGAACTGGCATCTGGAATATAACTGGCAGCTAGGAGGAGAACTGACGGCAGGACTAAAACTGGCAGCTGGACAGGGAAAGTGGTAGCAACACAAAAACACCCCCCCCCCCGAAGAAAAAACAAAAAAGAAGAAGACGAAGACGAAGAAGAAGAAGAAGAAGAAGAAGAAGAAGAAGAAGAAGAAGAAGAAGAAGAAGAAGAAGAAGAAGAAGAAGAAGAAGAAGAAGAAGAAGAAGAAGAAGAAGAAGAAAGAAAGAAAAGGGGGATTGCTGGACTGAACTGGCAGCTGGACAGGGAAAGTGGCACCAATGATGAACTGGCAGCTGGCTCGGAACTGGAAACTGGACCACACTGGCAGCTGCACATGGAAAATGGCTGCTATGATAGAACTGGCCACTGACTGAGAACAGGCAGGTGCACTTAAATTGGCAGCTGGGCATGGAAAATGACAGCTATAATAGGAATGGCAGCTGGCTGAGAACCGTCAGCTAGAATAAAACTGGCAGCTGGGCAGACAAAGTGGCAGCAATGATGGAACAGGCAGCTCTACATGGGAAATGACAGCTTTAATAGAACTTGCAGCTGGCTGACAACAGGCAGCTAGAGTCAAATTGGCAGCTATGATGGAATGAGCAGCTGGCTGAGAACGACAGCTGGATGGAGAACTGGCAGCTAGAAATGGAAAATGACAACTGACTGAGAACAGGCATGTGGACTAAACCTGAGAGATTGGCAGGGAAAATTGCAGCTAGAAACTGCAGCTGGTTTAGAACTGGCAGATGGTCTGAGAATAGGCTGCTGGGAGAAATGAAAGTTATGAGGCCTACTTAATCCCAAAATGTACAAGGTACACTTTATACACAAAATATGTGATACTTATGCAAACCATCATCAGGCGTGTTTACGCTTTTAAAGATATGACTTTTCTGGCTGAAGGCACGACCTGCCTGTGGCGAGTGGCAACCGCCAATAAGAATAATCGGGTTCTGGTGAATGATTTTTGTATTTATCCTACTATAAGCTACCTTACCCACAACAGTAGTAGTAGTAGTAGTAGTAGTAGTAGTAGTAGTAGTAGTAATCAAACAATCTATGAAGTACTTTGTTTAACTGATGACGCACTTTTAACTGTTGACAAGGGGCATACAAATAAACACGTATGGTAGGCCTAAAATGTCAACAAAATGGCAACGTATGCCTATAGATTGACCACTTCATCGATTCAAAGTTATTTATTTAGATAAAAAAAATACCGTTTTTTAACGGTAATGTTTCAATTTTAAGAAGAAAAAACAGCAAGGCCTTTGGCTGTTTATGTTTTATTACAATTTAAACAAGAACGATACGTGTTAGGACGCTCAAATTTGCAAAGTGGCAAGGGACAAGAAGCGGAGCTTAAAAGTGTTCCGACGGTCATGATCCAATACAAAAAGGAATGGTCAAAGTACTTCATTTGGACTGACAATGATCTCATAACTAATATAGATTAATCCCTTTAGCGCTGAATAGGAATTTAAGTGAACAGTTTTCCTTGCTTTGCTAAGCATCTGAAGTTGGACTTCGTATTTCTGTCAAAATACAGGAGTTTCCGTATTTATAATGGGGGCCAACATGACAATCTTTTGTGTGTGTGTGTGGGGGGGGGGGGAAGGATTAAATTTTAAACTATTATTATTATTATTATTATTATTATTATTATTATTATTATTATTATTATTATGATTTAGACTCTCAAGCACAGCTTGTTTCATGATTAATCAAAGTGTTTAATGGTTTTGTAATGTGCTAACTATTCACAGATTTCTTGTCCTTGAACCAAGAACTCTGAATTTCATGTGGCAAAATTGCATAGATTGCACGATGTGTTTTATCAAATGTTAAAAACTGTTGTTCCCAGTGAAACATTACACGGTTACATCAGAACACGTATACACGTTAATCTCAGTATTGTTAATGTTTTTATCAGAAATGAGTAAGCAAGGAGATGTAAAACCTTTGTCAATAAATGAATAGGCCTAAAATATTTTGCCACTGCTTCCTACTCAATGGGGGAAATGCACTCTACCCAGGCCACATCTGGAATGAGTGAGACCCTTGGTGATAAAGACATGCCTGACACACAAAACCCACAACTTTTAATCAATTAGCTTTATGTGTTTGTGTGCCCCAAAGGGTCCCTGCTTGTTGATATAAACTGAGCTTGGGTAATTGGAGAGCCTGCTAGCTTCTAGCAACATTGTTGATCAGTATTCCACGCGCTGAATATGGAAGAGCCATAGTTTATGGGATAGCTGATCGCATGACCGTGGGTTTATCACTTTTACATATATTAAATCATGGGATAAAGATATCGAAAGATTATTTCAAGGGCGGACATCAGGATGTTATTTCGATAAGTAACAGGACCTCGCATCTAAATTGGGAATGTAATTGATTTTGATGCATACAAAAATGGTTTTTGGAACAACGTTTGTTTCAGTTACCCAGGTAGGCATACAAGATTTGTATCCAATTACCCCAGTACAAAAGATTTTATGGACGGGTACCCAGGAATATGAGTACCAGGTGAAAGCACTGGTAAAGAACCGATAGAAAATGTGGACAAGAAGATCGTGGAAAAATGATAGGTTCCTTTAGGATTAGCAACTGGCAACTAGCAGCCAAGATAACAGACGCAAGCTCCATTATGTGTCTTTTTTCTCTTACGCAAATAATTTTTTATCATGTAGATCGATATACAATACAGATTAAAATATCACGGTCTTTACCTGCTAATATGTTTGTACCCTTGTTTTGCATTTTGTAGATATACCAAATTGAGGACTGTACACTATAATATTTGGTCTGTTTGTAGGGATTAGACAGACTAGATCAAAGGAGTCTTCCCTTGGACAAAACATTTATCCATACTGGTAAGAGCAGGGGGTGGGGGCATATTCATTGCATACAAAATCATGAAATATCAGAAAAAAATATTTTATCCTGATGTTCACTTCCTGGCATGGACATAACTACTGGGGACTAACGGTTCAATAAAACCTGGGTGCAAAGTAGTATTCTGTCACAAAATGTGCTTCATATGAGCCAGTAAACCTATGGAGTTTGCAGTAATAGAAACTTAAACATAGGTAGAGTAACAAGAGCACCATTGTGGCGAACTATAACATTGGTGTTTGATAAAGCTGCTTTATTTATTATTAAAGTATATGTTTTCTCATTCCAAGATTTATGCGAACCAAAATAAAACTTGAAAATGATGTTTCTCATCACTCACACGATATAAAGCAAAGGGACATACACACAATGCCAACGACACAGCCGATAGCAAATTTCAGATGCATGTATATGTTGTCAACAAGTTTTGTTTCTAATGCAGGTTCGCCACACATAAATGGTAGCAACGTGGACGTTTATATTTTGGATTCGTAAGTTTTTGTATAACTACTAAAAATATAGAGCTTCATTAACATCTGGTATTTCAACTGTAGGACCAATTAAATGATCATTTATGGGAAAGAAAAGGTTTCTTTCCGATGTAAAAAGCTACAGAAAGAGAAAAATGAAAACCCAACAAAATAATGGTATCGTTTGATATAACACGTCAATGTTATTTATAATAACCAACAGTACCATTATTCATCGAAATATCTACACATCCATTACAGACAAAAATGTACTCTGTGCGTAGATACATATTTTATACAAGCAGCTTTTAATGGATTGAATCAAACTGCATGTACATGCATTCGTCGTTCAGAGCAGCTGTTGTTGATCGACCTGAAAAGCACAAAGGAAACTGGTTTTACCATTTACTGATACAGGGGAGTCAATACTACGCACAAAGAGTTCCGTCCTGGTCAAGTAATCTGGGTAAGGGACGAATTTTGTATCGATGGACAGTGCAACAAACATGCTGATAAATGTATATACAGACGTCCTTTGATCTACTTCCTTAGTTTGTGCACATCGCAGGCAGTGTTGTATTAGGTAGTGCAGAATAAACGAACGCCTGGACAAAGCGAGTCTATCTAGTAGAATCATTATTAGTGAAAATATGCCGAAGTGACTCATGTCAATTTCTAGCTTGTTGCTCAGACCATAACATCAATTAACATCTTTTACAAAATGGTAGTAATTGCAACCCCCAAACGCGTATAGACATAGAGATTTATGTCATTCAACCTGCCACCATTAGTTAAGCAAAGTGAGTTTGCTTGTGCACATTATGAATTTTGTAAGTCTTCAAGCCGCTATTCAGAATGTAACCACGATATAGGATTAGATTAGGGAAGTATCCAGTTATATTTTCAGTGAAATCAGCAGTTTGATTGAAATATCAGTTTGCATTGCCATGGCAATATTATTGAATTTCGAGGAACGCCACATAATTGATCTATTAAATGGCAAATGGAGCCGTGACCAAAGGAACTACCTTTACTGGTAAAGCTAAACCGTTACATTTACACCTTTTGTAAGTTAACTTGTGTGGTATACACTGTCCTTGTATCCATCCAGGGGGCAAATTTTACAATTGATCCACATTTCGACTTTAGAGGCCATGGCACGCACGTGGCAGGTGAGTTGTTAAAGATGTTATCGTGTTTTCAATGAACCGTATAATAAACTGTTTCGTATATATATATATATATATATATATATATATATATATATATATATATATATATATATATATATACATATATATATATATATATGTATGTATATATAATCTTCAAAATTGTGGCCACAATGAACTTTAATGTAAAGCAGGTATTGGCCTGTGATTGGTTTCTTTTTGAAATGAAACAGTAGTAAAAATTGTCAAAGTAAAGAACACGCTCTTTATTATTTCTCCCATCTGCTTGTGCTTCACTTTAACTACAAATAAGTATAAAGCTGTTTACCTTTCAGGTATAATCGGTAGAATTTGCCCGACATGTCGGATGATAAGTGTCAAAGTACTGGATTATGATGGGAAGAGTTTCACCGTACCCGTCGTCAAAGGAATAAAATACGTCATGCGTATGAAGCGGAAAGCTCCGACACGTCCGGCAATTATAAAGTAGGTTTACACTTTAAATAATCTGTACGAGTTGACATAAAAGTAGCTTATTCGGATTTATTTTTCTCATTGTAAGATTATTAGTGTGTTCAGTGCGGGAGGAAAAAAGCTGGTCTCAAACGCCGAAGACTCGCATGCTGTCGTTTGTATGTGAGATACAATTCTGCAATTTACCAATATTATTAGAATGAACCACTCGGAATGCAAGCCAAACGTAGCCTACTGGCATACTTTCTAAGAGAAAAATGCAAATTGTTACGATAGACATTGCCTGTTTAGTCGTTTCTGTTGAAAAAAGAACTGACACTTCTTTGCAGCTTGTCGTTACAGGGGAACATAAGTAAAGTAATGAGCGAGCAAATCAAGCAAGCTTTTGACGCTGTAAGTACACACCACCTATATTTAACATGTTTCATAGGTGATTAAGGTGATTTTAAAGAAAAATAACAGATCCCAGATTAGCGCAGCTGATTCACTTACCTTATTTATGGTAATGATTCAAACGAAGTTCAATTTAGTATAAAAGCATCAAATATGGCTTTTTTGACTGGTCACATTTGTTCAACTTATTAACCATAATTATTAAAAAAGTGTAGCTTAAAGCAAGCCTGTAATTATCCTGTTTCTGGACAATTTGACTGTTGTGCTGATATCGGGTTTTGACATAATTATCTGAATGTCACAACATTCAACCAATGATGTAAATCTTTAAACATCTAAAGTTTCTTATACAGATGCATTTTACATACAGTTATTACTAGCATCAGCCAGATGAACGATCGAATAATGACAAAATTAAGTATCACATGTAGACAAATGTAAACAAGGTATGTCGAATTAAACATATTAGAGGTAATAATCAATGTCTTGTCAGCTATAAGATATTTTGACATAAACCAAAAGTACAGTACACCACTTGATTTCTGCAGGATGTAATAATCAACGCCTTGGCTAATTTGTAAAGTCAAGACATTCAGATTTGAAAAGAAAATTCAGCTATAAGTGTAAACATGGGAGGAGACACAAACTGCTCCTGCTTTCTCAAGTAGTGCTCATTTGTATACAGTTACCATTGCAAATTGGTATACATGACGCACATTTAATTTTCACTGCAGCTGTGGCAACTTGAAAATGAAAGAAAGACCTATTATCCTTATCATTATTTGTCTTTTTCCTTAAGGGTATCCCCGTAGTAGCGTCTGCAGGTAATCATGAAGGGGATGCCTGTCAGTACTCGCCGGGCGGGGAACCAACAGCGTAAGTGTTAAGGACGCAGTGGTTAGCAGCTGGGCAACAAAAATGCAACATGATTTCCCTGATCACGATACCTGTAATATTATGCTTTGGCTTATAACTTGATTGTATATCCTTTTCCTTGTGGACATCAGGACTTGTGTATTAAGAATATCTCATAGCATTGATGACAATGGAATTTACCACCAATAAAAGTGAACAACCGAACCTATCTTCTGCTTTTGTATAACGAGAAAAACAAATCTCTTTGACTCTCTGCGATTTACAATCTTCTATGAGGAAAAAGTAAGCGGTCCCACCTATTTTACATTGGGTATATTTTGGATGGTGTGTGTATGTTTATTTTATTCATACCACTGTTTGATCTACTCTTTGGGATGCTGATGTCCTGAAAAGGAGGTTTCTTTTGAAGGTGTATGCATATGGGCGCTTTTGTATCGGTTGCGGCTTCCACGCTTCCCCGAACAGGTCTTTTCTCCAAGGCATGCTGGTGACCAGGTTTGGCTATATGAGCTTGGGGGATGTTGTTCCACTCTATTTTTGAACGTGTTTCAAGATGATCAAGGGTGGCTGGGGATTACTTTACAAATCTCTGATGCGGCGACTCCAAAACATCCCACAGGTGTGAAATCTGAGATAAGTATGAATATCATGCAGGTCAAGGCAGCATGTGAATGTTGTTGACATTCAAGTACTGTTTACTGAATCTGGCACTGTGGGATCTCGCGTTACCTTGCTGGAAGATTAAATCTGGATGTCGTTGTGTCCACTGTGCCACTGTAGGGAGAATCTCACCCACATGACACTGGCCAATGAGCGTACCGTCACCCTGATCAGGTCAGTTCTTCCCCCTGCAGTGATCGCTGTCCACTCCCATACCGGTCATGCTGTACAATGCGTCCTTCTGCAAATCTCTCTGGTCGCATGCGGCGTATCCTTATGCATGCAACAACAGTGAAAATCTAGACAGAATCTGAATTCATCACACCACATGACATTTCTCCGCTGCTGCAGAGTTCAGTTGGAGCGCTCCGGACACCACCGTGTGCAAGAAGCCTTCTGTTGAGCGACGAGACGGATTCGTACTGCAGGGCGGTATGACCTCAAACTTGCTTTCAAGAATCCGTTGTTTACTATCTGCTTTGTTGCTTGGATGTTATATGTATCACGTCACTCTTGCCAAAATCGTTAAGTGGAATGCAAACGACGTCTTTTTCAAAGTGGACAAGGGAGCGATAATCTTGACTGTTTCAAAGTCGAGGTCTTACAGATCCTGCTTTCCTTTCGCTTTTCCTTAAGAACTAAAAATGCTCTATTTCTTTGCTGTCGCAAAAGAACGGTGTACCCTCCTGGTTAGTTCACGTACATGTACTAACAGGCTAGCATAAAGGATACCAACAATCCTTCCTCTCTAAAAATCAGAGGTCTGTCATCAGTAATCCCCACGCCAAGACATGCTAACTATCACTGATGTCTCATGTGCTTTGCCGGCCTTATCTCAATTCCAGGCCGATTACCTGTGTCTCGTAGACTGCACTGGACCGTAATCGTGGCTTTCCTGGCCATCTTACGCACCACATAATTAATTATGCATCATATTTGCTACAAAAGTTCATATCCTTAGCACCCCCATGGGACCGCTCACTTTTTTGCTTCAAAGTATACTCAAATATAATTTGCCCAGATTGAAATTTAGGAATTACATTATACATTCCAAATTATATAGCATGTCGAATCAAGACCAATTCAATATTCGATAAATGTAATGAAAACACAAAATGTACGATAGTAGGTTTGGAAATGTATCTTTACAATTATACTAATACAAATTAACGAGAGTAGCCACTTTTTGTAGAATCACTGTGGGGTGCACAGCTGAGAATGACACGGTTTGCTTCTTCTCCAATCGAGGACCTTGTGTCGACATTTTTGCACCGGTGAGTTATTTTTTTAGTATCAAGAGAAATGCTGCAATATCAGGCCAAAGTGTTTTCAAGTTTGGAATACATGTCGTTCCTGCAAAATCATTGGAGAATTAGAAGCAACATTTAAATATAAACGCAAACCTTAAAATAGTACGCTACTATTTTATTATTATAACACTGGGGACGATGATTGTATCACAACTTTCCAGGCATTTGGTTTAAATAAGACGGCTTCTGACTACACTCTGTGCTTAGTTGACCTTGTAGATATAGATCATTATGCCACACCAAACAAGATTTGCAAATTTGATAACGTTGGTGAAAGGGGTATGAGCCCCCTAACACTAACGTCCTAAAATAATAACAATGTAACCAAGAAATTATGTTTGTGACACTCACATCATTTTAACCAGACAATGTAAAATCCATAATTTATTTTTTGAATTACAAAATGCTGACTAAATTGTTTCATCAGTCTTTCGCCTAGAAACTGGGTGACAAAATTAACCATGATAATTATTAGGCTCCCAACAGATAAAATATTGGCATTACAGTTTCATTGTGGACACAAATTTACATTTGCTCGGAAGAATTTTTCAATCCAAAAAATGGATATATCATGCCTACGCAAAGATATACCGTCCATTTGTGGGGCCAGACCCCTGTATTGGTGGCTGGGTCACCTTTCTATTATTAACTTGAGCTTTTCTTCTTTTTCATTGATTTATGTCCACTAAACACGCACAAACATTTTAACCATATTTGGCGGTGTAGCATCGCACGGTAAACGTCTTGGTAGAACCCACCATAAGTATCCATTGCATTTTTAAGAATGCATACATCATCCCTAAATATTTGAATTTTGTCTGGCAATCGTGTGACTTAAATACTTCATTAAAATCCAACCAAAGTTGAACACATTACAGAGCGCAGTTTTAGGAATTTATTGGTTTATACATAGCGATGACATAATATGTCATTGAAAAAAAAAAGCTAAAAACCAAATGTATGAGTAAGTTAACCAAGCTGTTGAACGTAATCAATGAGCTACAAAACATAACACCTCCCCGGTCCGAAAAAAGTCCAGCAATCAAATACAGTAACCACCAGTATGTTTGGGTGGAGATACGGAAACAAATATTTGTGAATATACTGGTGTCATTCGTCTCTTCTATACACCTGTGATCGAATTCGGTTTGCTTTCGAATTCCTGATGATGCATTTGTGTTCAAAATAAATGTATTGGCTGCCCGAGAGCACGAAAGGATTTCTGGCGGCAAATGACATTCCCTATGATATCAAGAGAGTGCAGAGCGATCTATTTAGTTCTTCTGCTGATATCCCTTTGGACATGAAAGCACGGGATTCTGCTCTACAGACCTCTCGTTTAGGAAATCAGTCATCTGCATTTGTTCCATAAAATTCTAGGGTCATGCGTTACGCTGAAAATTGCTGTTTAAAAATAGACGCAAAACCACAAAGAGTAACCCAAAGCAGTCAATGGACTGCTTCTCTCTTGCTTACTTTCTTTCTTTCTTTCTTTCTTTCTTTCTTTCTTTCTTTCTTTCTTTCTTTCTTTCTTTCTTTCTTTCTTTCTTTCGAGATTTCGAGATTTCGAGATTTCGAGAGAGAGAGAGAGAGAGAGAGAGAGAGAGAGAGAGAGAGAGAGAGAGAGAGAGAGAGAGAGAGAGAGAGAGAGAGAGAGAGAGAGAGACCTATTTACTTTCGGCCTAAAAGCACCGAGTTTACTTTTGACTCACTCCAATTCACCTTTCTAGAAGGTCTTAAATTAAAATGAAAAACATGCATATATCCGTTCATGTATATATATATATATATATATATATATATATATATATATATATATATATATATATATATATATATATATGTGTGTGTGTGTGTTTATTATAATACGAAATCTCCCTATTAGGACTGAAAAAATGTCTAAATTAGCGTTGATAATATTCTTGCAATTTGCAGTTTGAGGTAAAGTTATATGTTGCACGAATTCTGGCATTCAAAATTTTAGTCTGTTCAATAGTCTATTTTCATAGCAATTTTTTTCTCAGAAAATCTTATGGAATTATCTCAAAAATATTTCAGAACTTTTTAGTTTGTTTACTGGTCACGTCTAAGTGTTTTTCACAGTGATTTTTTTTTTGCAAAAAATGTTGGAGACTTTTTCTAAAAAATATTTTCTAATCTTTTCTATAGTAACCAACTTTTCCCAAGACACGAACTTCATAGAGTTTCTATGCATATATTCGTTAAGCTTTTCATCCAAATTTGAAGAAACGCATTAAAATTCAACGGTCACTGAGCTATGACTTATCTAGAAACCTCCGGTGAGTTGCACCCATTCCAATTAATTTTTAAGGCCCCACTACCGCTTACAAGGTAGAAAGTTTGAACTGTTTGGAGAAATCGCACTATATAACGCCAAAGTCGACACCATCTGCAGCTATATCACCCAGTCCTGTCGCCACACACTCGCATTATGAAGGCTGTCAAGCACCGTTATAATAACAAATCTTTAAATATGGATAAAAAAAGGAAGCGGTTATGCGGTTAAAAACAGTACAAAGACCTTGATTAGAAGAGTACCAGATTCCCCATAGGAACCCGAACGGGTGTTACTGTTTGCATATTTAAGCCTGCCATATGCATTCCTATCTGAGTGACAATTCAGCTAAACTAAACATCAAAAGGACAGGCCTGTTTTGTTTGTTTCTTTCACATAACGCATGTATTTAAAGTGTGTGTGTCAACACACACTTTTCTGTTTTTCGAGGAATTCTTTCTTTCTTTCTTTCTTTCTTTCTTTCTTTCTTTCTTTCTTTCTTTCTTTCTTTCTTTCTTTCTTTCTTTCTTTACAGGCAAATTTGTCCGACATTTCATTTGAAAAGTATTATATGTAGAAACTCCAAACCTGGCACAATTATACTTCTATGGATAAAGTCTGGCCTTTTTATAAAGAGAAGTCATGCTTTTCAAAATTATGCAAATGAGGGCTAATTAAAGTTTTAAATCTTCAATATCTTATGTACTTCAGTAGATGTGGTTCCGAGTGTATAGGAGTTCGATCATAGCAAGGTAAAGGTCATCTCAAATGTCAAGGTCATGTCAAGGTCAAAGGTCAATTTCAGGCCAAAATGTCGTTTTTGAGGTCAAGGTTCACTTCAGGTAGAGGTCATCTCAAGGTCAAAGGTGTATTTCAACGTCAAAGGCCACTTTCGATGGTGGCTTTCTTCTAGCCATAACTTGGTCAATTTTTATCCAATTTTGATCATGTTGGGCTCAAATTTTAGCTATTGTAACACTGCAAATTGTGAAATTTATATGTGACCTCTGAAGTTCAAAGGTCAAGGTCATGTGGAACTTTAAAAGTATGATGCAGTCATAACTTGGCCAATTTCCATCCAATTCTAATCATGTTCGACTCAAATTGTAGGTTTCGCTAAACTGGACATTTTTATAAAACATGTTACCTCACAAAGGCAAAGGTCAAGGTCATTTGGCCCTTCGAAAGTTTCATCTTGCCATAACGTGGTCAGTTTGACTCCAATTTGGTTCATGTTGGGCTTAAATTGTGGGTATTGTAACAGTGTGCAATTTACATGTGACCTGTAAAAGTCAAAGGTCAAGGTCAATTGGACTTTGAAATTTGCATCCAGCCATAAGCTTAATGTAATGTGATGTACCAAAGGATAAAAGTTGTAGCATTTAATATTTGCAACTTTTGAAGGCACACAGACAGATTATCTTTCTTTCTTTCTTTCTTTCTTTCTTTCTTTCTTTCTTTCTTTCTTTCTTTCTTTCTTTCTTTCTTTCTTTCTTTCTTTCTTTCTTTCTTTCTTTCTTTCTTTCTTTCTTTCTTTCTTTCTTTCTTTCTTTCTTTCTTTCTTTCTTTCTTTCTTTCTTTCTTTCTTTCTTTCCCTCTTTCTTTCTTTCTTTTCCAGCAAATTGTCTGACACTTTTTTCTGACACTATTATACATTGAAACTTCAAACTTGGCATGATTGTACCTCCATACAAGGAGTTTGGTCGTTTTATACACAGAAATGAAGATGTTTAAAATTATGCAAATTAGGGGCATTTGAAATTTTAAATCTTGAATAACTTCAAAGCTATAATAGATACAGATGCCATTCCAACTTCTACTCATGTGTTATGGAATAGTTGTACATTGTCATACTAAATGCTTTGAAGACACGCACACTGATTTGCTATGCAGCAAATCATCGTTCCTAGTTATCAATCGTACTTGAAAATTTACATAATTTCTGAAATATATTTCCGTTTTCTGCCATTTACAGGGTACATATATCGTAAGTGCTGATATAGGAGCTGCAAGCAGCGACACAACATATAAGAACAGGACTGGTAGGTTTTACTTTTCATGAACAACTGAATGAATGTTATGGAATCGAGAGCCCTTCATGCTCCATTGGCACAAGTTAATGTCCATATAATCCGTTTGGGGTCTCTGTGCTTTCATGTAATCACCTAGTTTGTTGTGCCGAAAGCTGAGAATATACCTGAACTATTATAGATCATAATGTTAATATTGTTGATGTTATTATTCTCTACACCCTCAATGCAAATATCAAGATTCAACAAATTTATATTGTAATTTATGTTTCTTCGTTTATGAAGATAAAAGACAACTATCAGTTATTTCGACTTACAAATGCATAACACTATTACTGGAACTATATGGAACAGCGTATCGTGAAAAATGGGCACGAATAAAAAAAGTAACTTTTCCAACGTGATAATATACCTACCATTTAGGAAGTATTATATACAGATCTGAATCTTTAACAATATGTTGTTTCCCGGTAGAGGGCGCCAGCAGTCATCCGAAACTCGTGAGGTCCTTGGGCTATTAGGAGAAAAATATAGTAGGGCATGCGCCATCTCTTTATGAATTACTACAGACTTTCCATAGATAGACGCGGCCATGTCCTATCTTGTTCCCATCGACCATGTGGGGAAATGTGCAGTTTAAACTCATGTGGCTGTATGGTGTCCGCACAAATTAAAGTGTGTGTGTCAACACACACCTTCCTTCCTTCCTTCCTTCCTCCTTTCTTTCTTTCTTTCTTTCTTTCTTTCTTTCTTTCTTTCTTTGTTTTTTTCTTTCCTCCTCCCTTTCTTCCTTCCTTCCTTCCGTCTTTCTTTCTTTCTTTCTTTCTTTCTTTCTTTCTGTCTTTCTTTCTTTCTTTCTTTCTTTCTCCCTTTCTTTCTTTCTTTTTTTCTTTCTTTCTTTCTTTACCAGTGAATTTGTCCGTTACTTTTCTGTGACACTATCATACATGTAAACTCCAAACTTGGCATGGATGTATCTCCATACAAGGAGTTTGGCCTTTTTATGCAGAGGAATGACGATGTTTGAAATTATGCAAATTGGAGGCATTTGAAATTTTAAATCTTTAATATCTTTAAAAGTATAATTCAACTCGACTAGGGGGTTATTCACCATTGCTCATCTGATGAATTGAAAACAAAAGTTGTAGCAATTAAATTATGCCCATTAACAGTTTTGGAAATTTCAATCTTGAATATCGTCATCACTACAATACAGACACCATTCCAACTTCTACTCCTGTGTTATGGACTAGCTTTACATTGCCATACAAATATGCTTTGAATGCACACATTTGCTACGCAGCAAATCATCTTTTCTAGTTTTATAAGGGCTTTGCTCTGCTGCATGGTTGCCTAGGATTTGTATAATTCGTGTTTATATGAAAGAAGGATTGGTTTGTCAAATGTGCATTTCATGGCACTATGGAAGGCATTTGAAAGGTCATGCTCATACATTTATGCTAGCTTCAATACTTTCGAAACTGTATACATGAGTATTTTAAATTATTTCTGCTTTCAGGCACCTCGATGTCGGCACCTTTTGTGGTAAGGACTCAATGAAATAAATTTTTTGGGATACAATAAGGTGCCACAAAGTCGTGTCAACCAAACTTACTATCTTTCTTTGAAACATATTGAACGTAATTGTTTCTTATCATACGTTCATTCAGACCTACCGCTGAAGGTACAACGTGACTGAAAAAAAAACCCTTAAAAAAACCCTTAAAAAAAACCCTAAAGAAAAAAGAAAAAAAATTAAGTCGGACATGTGACATAGAGGGTTGCCTAAAACCAATTTTGGTGGGAGAATTTTAACACTTCGAGAACATATCATTGATAATAACGATCAGTATAAGGATATTATGCTGTTTTCAACGTCATTATATTCATGATAAGATGATCATCATGACATGCACTCTAATGTATCAAATTATATGTTGAAACGAGCAAAAACCTACCATCACCTAACGCAGGTCTGCAATAGTTAACTTTTACATTGAGAAATAGTGGCTGAACTTGCAAAAAAATTAAATTAATGCAACTGAGGTATAAACAGCCCAGAGTCCCCCCCCTAAATGTATAAGCCTTACTCCAAAAGAGCATGTAATAACTCGTTGTATATTCGTCTATCCCAGACAGGTGTTATAGCGTCTCATATGGAAACGAGCGGCCATTGTAAATCCCCTCAGGAAATATCGGATTGGCTCTACAGTTCGTAAGTAAGACCTATCAATCAGCTGAGCGAATATGATGGAAGGTCTTGATACTTTGTCCGTCTGCCCGTCCGATCGTCGGCGGCGGCCACCATTTATTTTTTTACTTTTCCAAAGCCGTGGGTCATTTCTTCTTTGCTTCAATCGTGGTGATAGTTTATCTTGGATGGATCTCTGCCAAGTTTGTTCAAATATTCACGCACCACTATTTTTTGGATTTGTGGACAAAAACGTGAAAAAATTATGTGCAGCCACATTCTGCTAATTGGACATATCTGGGGACCCCTAGACTTTAATTTGTTCAATAGATGGCACTGTAAATTTTTCTTATTTTAAATGAAGTGTTCTGTGGTGTTCCAACTTCTCCAAAACCTTTACTCAGATTGTTCTGTAACGGGCATTTGAGAGGGTTAATCAAAGTTATTCCTCAGCAGGTCGTGATACTCTGGATCCCTGATTTTAAACGATTCTTCCCAATTGGGGTTCTCGTTCGGTTAATGCATATATCTCTACTGATTACCATGTAAGTCAATAGGAATTTCAAAGGAATTTGTTTTTGCAAAACCGAAAAACCCCAAAAACTTTGGTAAAATCGCAGTGCCTATTGCTTGAAAATTGCATATGGATACTTCTAGGGGCCCCTAGACTTTCATTTATTCAACAGGTGGCGCTGTGATTTTTTGTGTGTATTTACGATTTTTGTTTGTTTTCGTTGTTTTCCACTTCTTCTCCAAAACCGTAACTCAGATTGTTATGAAACGTGGTGAAAATGTAGGTGGTGGGAGGGTAAAACAAATTTGTTCAGCAGGTGTTGTTACTCGAGATCTCAGATTTTGTAACGAGTTTCTCAATTCGGGCACTTGCTGGTTCGTGTAGGCATTCCTATTGATCATCGTGCAAGTCATTGAGGCCTGCACTGGAAATTCGCATTTTCGACCTCTCCAAAACTGTCAATCACACTCACTTCAAACTTGCTGGGGGTGTACCTTAGATAGGTCTCAACTAATTCTATTCAAATAGTCACGCTCCTAAGATTTTAAGATGTTTTAAAGGGATTTGCTTGTGAATTTTTCAGTAAAATCTTTACAAATACTCACCGAAACCGCCGAGCTATTTTTTCTTAAATTGTATGCAGAGACACTTTTGAGGATCTCGACACCATAATTTGGCCAAGAAGTAGCCTGTGATTATTTTTTCCTTTTATAGAAGTTTTATGCGTTTTCACTTTTCATGACATTGGTAGACAAATTGTATGTTCGATCCTTTTCATATGTATTATGAATGTGCGTGGACTTTATCACCACCTAAATTGTTCACTACATGGTAGTGCTGTCATTTTGTGATTTAGAAAACCACCAAAATTCGGAAAAATTGGCTTGAGGATATGATCATTTTAGCATTTTAGCTTTGATGATGGCCTTAAATATAGGTGACCTTGAAATAATTCAGAAGCTCACGCCAGGTGAGTTAACAGGTGAACATTAGATATTAGTTCTCCTGTGACTTTGGGAATGAGGTCAAGGCCACTTATGTACTGTCTGCGTGTGGCCCTCAAGAAGAACATCAATGTCCAGGCTGAAATAGTTCTCAAGTTATCATCTGAAGAGTTAAATGTACCCAAGGGACTCTGTGACCTTGAGAATAATGTCAAGGTCACCCATGTGCTGTGGTGTAATTCCACCTGTTTTGCCCTCAAGTGTTCCTGTGTTCCTATGCAATTTTGAATCAACTGGCCAAGTAATTTTAAAGATTTTTTAAGATTTTGCCATAAACTGAACAAAAATATATATATATAAAAAAATCCAAAAATCACTGGAACATAACTATTTGAACAAATTTGTAGAAAACCACGCAAGGCACATACCCCAAAACTTTGAAATGAATATGGTTCCGTGGTTCTGGAGAAGGAGTCAAAATTGCGAATTACAATTGCAAAACCCATTCAGTTGCATGGAAAGCAATAATACTGTATACATTGACCGATAAGTGCCCAAATTGAAAAATTCATTAAAAATCGGAGTTTCACAGTAACGCAATCTTGTGAACAGCTTTGGTTGGCCTTTCTACAGTGGACATTGCCACGAAGTTTCAGCATAATCTGAATGACAGTTTTGGAAAAGAATTTGAAAATAATGAAAACACACTTTTTCACATACAAATATTTGAAAAATTACAGCGCCCCCTGCCAAAATAATTAAGGTCTTAAGGTCCCTAGATGTCCCAAGCAATTTCGAATCAATTGGAGAAGCAGTTTTGAAGAAGAAATTTTCAAGATTTCGCCGAAAAATGATCAAGCAAACAACAACAAAAACAAACAAATAAAAAAGACCCCCCCCCCAAAAAAACCCCAACCCCAACCCCGGAGCGTGACTATTTGAACACACCTAGTAGAGACACAGCCAAGGTACATTGGCACCAAGTTTGAAGTGAATATACTTAGTGATTTTGGAGAAGTAAAAAACGTGAATTACCATTGCAATCCCCATTCACTTACATCGTAATAAATTGGACTGTCCGCATTAACGTATAAGTACCCGAACTAAAAAATTCATGAAAAACAGGGTTTCATAGCAATGCCACATTGTGAACAACCATGTTTGGCTCTTCTACAAAAATATTTTCACTAAGCTTTAGCATAATCTGAGTGATTTTTTTTGAGAGGAAGTCAAAATAGCAAAACCATTTTTTTTTACATAAAAATATTAGAAAAGTCACAGCGCAAACTACCAAATTAACCTCTCAAGGTCTCCAGAATTTTCCCTAGACAATTTCAAAGCAATTAGCCCTGCGGTTTCGGAGAAGAAGATTTTATAAGAAATAAAATGCCAAAAAATCCCCCCCCCCCAAAAAAGAGAAATATTGATAAAAAATCCAAAAAATCACTTGACGGTAACCATTTGAAAAAAATCGGTAGAGGCCTACACAAGGTACATTCCCACAAAGGTGAGGTGAATTAGGCCAGTGGTTTTGGAGAAGAAGTCAAAAATGTGAATTGTGGACGCCAACAGACAACGGACGACGGATGCCTAACTACCACACAATCTCAGCTGACCTACAGATCCTCTGACAAGGCATTAACCTTGAAGGAAAAATAAAGTCTACGATGAAAAAGAACTTAATAAAAATTCCAACCAATTGGGAAAAAACTTTTATAGGAATCGTAAACTTACGGCTAACAGTGCAGCAAATTTGTTAAATGCGTTGAATATGAAAAAGTTTGATGTTTTTGTATCAAAAATCGATGACTTTCCAAAAATGCCTTCTTTCTGGGGGGTAGTGTTCATCCTTGACAGGTTACTGTTGATTTGGGACCCAAATCAAGTGTTTGGTGTTCACAGTAGAGAGGTTTTCAGGGATTGCAGGTACCAACACTTGGCTCGCCTACTTAATTACATACAAAAAAGTTGGGCCCCCTAAAAATGTGTTCGGGTAACAGAGGTGTTCGGCTTGGCAGATTTTACTGTATCCAATTACCATTTTTTTGGGCGAGACTTTTTCATTCATTACTGTCAATTCTCTAAAAATGGCAATGTCTGATACAATGTACCCTCAATTGCCAGCTACAGGGTATATGCAATCACAAACTTTGGTAAAATACCCCAGTATTTTATCCATTGTGGATATCCGCTTCTACAATCTGTTTTTTTTTCCACCGTGAATGTCTGCTTCTTTAAGTTCTTGTTCTATAATTAGTCTTGTCATGCAGCTTACGGCTCTCCAGTTCTGTTCACTCGTTAATGTATTTTCTAACGCTCAAGAGGGAATGGTGTAAGGCAACACCCTTTTCCAAATTGGGATATATATACTTATTCTTGTTCATTTGCAGTAACATCAGAATATGTTTACAGTAAGCCAAGACGCGTGTTGCTAGGTGGAGATTGTGCAAATATGCGAAGACAAAATACGAGTAACTACAGAAAGAGCACATTGATTAAACAATTGAATTGGAGATTCCAATTTTTAAGCAATTAGTCGTTTGTACTTTTCATACCTTTCATTTATCATAATTTATCGGAGTTGCTCTAGATACATCTCTCGCCAAATGTACAATCTTTTTTTTGTTCCTTATATAGAAGTACAAAGGGGCAGATTAAAGAGTTACCACCGAACACAGCAGACAGACTTCTATATTATGACTGCAATGAACTAGCATAACCGACAGATCACAGCCACATTATCCGTCAGCTTCAATCGGCCGAAGATACCAGGATACGTTTACACTCTTTCCACACAACATGTAAATAGTATGCAGATCTATTGAACATCATCTGCACGCTTTTGCCCATCATATGGATATCTGTACGCCTCATTTGCATTGACACACTATGTAGAACGTGGAACCTATTTATTGTATCTGTGAATGTCTGATATAGGTCATCGCTCATTTTAAAGTATATAAAGATAGTCGCTTTTCGTTATTCAAGCTATATGCATTGTTTATTTACCCATATTGTGAACAGCATTATGACATCATGTTCATCATCTCATTCCGAACATGGTATATTTGACTTTAAGAGGTACATACCTTATGATGGAATAATACAGCCATGCTATGATAGCAAACAGTTGGCGTGCAAAAGTGCTTAGACAACTGTTTTAGCGAGTACAAAGTATGACAAGAATGCGGATGATGGTATAGATATTTTCTGTGAATATAACTTTGGATCATTCTGTTCCAAGTACAGATGAACAAACGGAATCAGAAATTTCAGAAAGTTGTGGGCTGGTGCACTAGATATCCAACTTTTATTAGAGGCAAAAGGCGCTTGACAAACATTATATATATATATATATATATATATATATATATATATATATATATATATATATATATATATATATATATATAATAATGATATTTCACTTGAAAATACAGCATCTGTAGTGAAAAGAGGGGACAAGAGCCCTCTCTAAATGGGTCCATGAAGTGGCATGCTTTGTTTTTAAGGGAACAGGGAGATGATAATGATGATGATGATGATGATGATGATGATGATGATGATGATGATGATGATGATGATGATGATGATGATGATGATGATGATGATTAAGAGTTCCATGCAGGGAAATGGTGTACAAATAAAAGGAAAAGAAAACACACACACAAACAAACAAACACACACACACATGTTCATATGGCTGAATGTTTAAGATACAAAGAATGTTATGTGGCGCGATCTGTACACAAAAACCTTTCAGTAC
Source organism: Hermodice carunculata (assembly GCA_964020975.1). Classification (NCBI taxonomy): domain Eukaryota; kingdom Metazoa; phylum Annelida; class Polychaeta; order Eunicida; family Amphinomidae; genus Hermodice; species Hermodice carunculata. The sequence goes on from OZ026617.1 coordinate 75,044,009, forward strand.
CTACATTGCTTATACATGCATGGAAATCAACAATATCTGTATTTCATTGTAGGACTAATCCGTCATTTATCAGCAATGAAACATTCAAATTAGGTGGTGCTATCCTACTGCAGTCTTTTCTTTTTTTTGGGGGGGGGACACTGACTCAGTGTACATAATATTAGTCTCAGTTTTTGTCCTCTGTGGCCATATTCCCCCCAAAAATGTAATCTGATAAGAAATTTGGGATCAAAATTAAAATCAACTTTTAATCCGTAAGTCTTCAATCGTGGGTAAAATGATTAATTTTAATGTGAACCAATTTCTGTTTTGTGGCTATTGTACACAGGATATGACTAACATTTCAGAATTATGGCTGAATCTTAATTGGATCCAGAAGCCCAGAACATAGATTGTTTACTCCTGCAAATTTTGACTCATACATTAGGCCAACGATCAAATAGTTCAGGGTCAAAAGTGCACCAGTTTAATTTAGGTTCACAGTCAGGATCAGATGAAATTCTTTGTGAATACGGCCACTGCTGGGTCCACTATTCGACATGGTAACGGTGTTTGAGAAAGTGTGGTGTAACAGTATGATCTTCATTGGGTCATTTATCCCATGCACTACTGTGTTTCTAATGTGCAGCGTAAATGAAGACAATATTTGGTGATATATCGCGTCTACTTGAAGACATGTTCCTGTAAAATACCATTCTGTGTTCTTAGAGTGTGCAATGAAATGTTATGCACAATATAATATCAAGCTGCTTAGTATGGTGTTCTATCTAATTATATGAAAATATAAATGATACCGTGAATACTGTTACCGGTTTGCGAGTATTTTGCAGGTAACATACTTTTTTCTGCTGTGTTGCTTGATTGCATTCATAACATTATTTTGTTTTTGAATTATGAAAGTAATGTGGAAGATGTTTTATAAACCAGAAACATCCTTGTATCATGCTTCTTTTCGGAATGTTTTGAAAATAAAAAAAATCGTGTTTCAACGCCAAACTAACGTTATTATTGTTACTTACAATGGGGGAAATCAACGGTTCCTTGGAAATGTTAGAAAGTATGCACTAAGATAAGTCCTCAAGGGTTAAACAAGATATATAAGAATCTAACTTTGCTTTTCACAAAAAGTACCGCATGCTTCTTGATCTGTCACCACATCACCACACTGCCGGTGATTTCGTTTTTCATGCAAATTATCTCGCTTAATACACCTGGTGACCATTGCCTCTGTCCACGTGATATTTCAGTGCAACCCATATCCTAACATTTTATTGTATTGAGTAATTTGATATTAAAATCCATAACTGCTGGAAATCAGATGACAATATGGTGATTTCACAGTCGTACCTTTGCTAGGTGATAATGATCCGAAACAGTGCGTTTTATCTCTCATTGGCAGCAAGGTCTCACATAAGATGTACTATTATCAAAGGAGGCTAGTAACCTGCCTTTTCATCCACTTACTGTTGATCATATAAAAATATGCAGAGACTGGTGAAGCACGGCACTCTGCATCCTATAGGTTTTGGAACTTTCAATGAAATATGAAGCACAGTAAAGAGTTCTGTTCATTGTGTTAAGAATTTACTTTGTTCTGTTACAATGAGAATAAACCACGTCGGTCGGAATTATAAGACGCTGCAGGCGATGTCCCCACGGGCCTGGCGGACCGGGGCCATCAAATTCCTGATAATTTCGCCCCGTCGTGGTTCCCACGTATCATGAGATTTGCGAATTGTTTTCGAATTTCAAGGCTGTTTTGAAGCCATGGCACTATCTGTCATTCTATGGCTGTGACCGCTGCCAGTTTCCAGATATTCATTCTTTCCATCCACATGAGTTTTGGTTCATGATATTTATACAAAACAGGTGTAAAATAAAGCTGTAGTGACGTGTATAATTTTGCTTTGCATGTAATGCCAAAGTGGCGGTCTGATGAGTGTATACCACAGACTTTCATTCGGTGAATTGCTGACAATATCAATGCTCCTTCCGTATCTTGTGAAACAATTTGAACATTTTGCTTGAACATGAACGACGTAAGTAGAAAGGCTGCACCTAAACAACCAAAATATTTTTGGAAAGTTAATTTACCCTCACACTGAAAGGTCAATGTTATGAAATCGCAATCAGGTATAAAGGTAGAACAAAACAGACCATTATTCGCTTAGAAACTCATTCAGTGCTGTGGCAGTCTTTAACTAGTCGTATGCCTTTAAAGTGAAATAATGCTCATATACCCAGACATTTTTTACCAGCAGTTTTTATGTCTTTTGCAAGGTTTTGTGCATGTTGCAAGTACGTATCTGTCTGTTCCCATCCAACCCTACATGAAATTGTTTCTTTGAAATGCTGCCTTGTTGCTGCACAATAAATTTGGTTCAACTTTTAGGCCGAATAGGTAAACATGGTATAATGTTTGTCAGAATCTTGCTGCGGGTTATCTTTAGATATGGTCACACGTCAGATATTCATGGTAATTCATTATACATATCAGGTAGAAGTGCAGTACTGTATTGGATATATACAAAATTAAATTTGAACTTGTCCATAGCACATTTACTCCTGACTTAAAATGTGTTGCCTAACATTTTGTTGCTTGTTTTCCCCAAACTATTGTTCGAGGAAACAATCTGACTAAAAGGCTTTCTATATTCTATCTGACATATAGAAACGACCGTTGTTGATATGCAAGGCTGGTTATTTTCATGCATATACATGCTGAGTATTGGACTGCTGAATGGAGTTATAAAAAAATATTTCTCCACATTTCTGAAAATGAAGTAGAATATTTGAAGAAATAAGCCTTGCATGTACCCACATCTATTAAGACATTATGTTTGATGTTGAATCTCAAACAGGGAGATAAAATCAGTTATTGTGAGGACGCAAATGCTTACATTGGGAGCAAAAAAAGATATTTTACATAATGCCCACGTTTTATACATTTTGGTTCCGACTAACGTAGGGTATCTAAAGACGGTATGATTGTTATTCAGCTTAGGAAAACCACAAGTGGTGCAAACTGAAAACTGTATAGGCCTACCTTCTTTTGCTGTTGACGCAGCTGACTGATAAGTCAGGAGAACCAAAAGTGGCTTGCCTACCATGCCTCTTTTTATTTTTGGCACAAGTGATAAATTTGGGTTTTTTGTTAGGCCTGTACGTTTTGAAAAATTCTAATGTCTTTAGTTAATGTTGAAGAATATATTTTAAAAGTTGAGATGACTGGTTTCAAACTACCAATTCCCTTCAATATTTCTTCATATTAGTCTCCTGAGATGAATGTTGATTTGTTCGTTACTCTTGAATATCAGGGTTTCGCTATTTGTAACTCTGCTTTCGTTGTTGGGATGAAATTTGTGAATGTGGATCATGCTTTTGTGAACCTTTTGTTACATACTTCATTTTCCTATCTTGTGTAGCGGGCTGAGTTCCTTGATGCATAATTATCGTGGGGGCAGAGTGCTTTTCTTAAGTACCAGATTCATAAAGAAGACGAAACGATGTATACTACTTCCTACTTTTGATGTTACCTCAGCTGACTCACCAGTCAGGAGAAGCAAAAAGTAGCTTGCCTGCCATGTCTCTTTTTATCTTTGGCACAAAAGATAAATTTTACTACTTTAAGACCACCAGCATTTTGTGGTTGATTGGCTGTCGTAATTCAGGAGTGAATTTGACTTCTTTATATTGGTATTGGAAAATGAATGTTGATGTTTTGTAACGTCTCGAATATCTGCTTTTGCCATTCTTAACTTTGCGTTCATTTTGGGATGAAATTTGAATGTTGGCCATGTTTTTCTGAACTACTTGAGTTATCATCCTCACATTAACTTCACCAAGGTTATCTTAGGGTTTCGTTATGGTATTCCAAATGAGTGTGGATATATATATTACAGTGGGCTGTCATTTTGCCAACCTTTAAAGTCCTAGTAACAAATATGCTTTAGTTATCACCCAACACTTGTGGTCACCACAGCTGTCCTGTGACCTTCAGGGTTGGGGGTCATGATCCACCTTGTTAAGGAATCAGGACCAATCACATCTAGCTCTTGCCTTCTTATGTTTCCTCAAAGCACAATGCTGAGAGAAGATAGCTCTAAAGACTATACAAAAGTATGGATCCATATCTTTTACAAGGCTTGTAAATCAAGCCAAGCTTATATTAATCACTCTCCATGGCAAAGATGTTGGCATACACTAAAAACTGCTTGGTGGAGAAAACTGAAGGACTCGGAAAAAATCACCGTGCACAGTTAGAGTGGTGGGAACTCTGTCCACTTGGATCCACAGTTGCTAATCGAACCCAGGGTGCAGAGGTGAAAGGTGAACGTGTTGCCGCTTCGCCAGCCATGCACCCACTATCAAGATATAAAACAAACATATTTTTCTTTTTTGTCTTTTCCTTTTAATCAATTACAATTGGAATTGTATGAACCAGAGCCATCAAATGAACAGCGAAAAATGGTTAGGAATATCACTAGAATACAGGAGGGCATTGTGAACAGTCCATTCTCAGCTGACCTAGAGATTCATCATACTTGTGGCTCTCTGAATTTGGGATAGGATCAAGGTCACCCATGTACTAGGTAAGTCTGTCCTTCATGGAAGAACACTAACATGTACAACATCAAGGTCCCAGTTCAAGTAGTGTTTAAGTTATGGTGAAGTGTAAAATCATGTATATTGCACTGTGATTTCGGAAATGAGGTCAAGGTAGCTCCTGAGCCGTCTAAGCATAACCTTAATACAGAAACATTAGCATGTGCAACATCAAGGCCCTCGCTCAAAATGGATCTCAAGTTATCGAGTGAACAGAAAATTTCATGTCAGTTGTCCAGTGATCGCAGAAACGAGTTCAATGTCACTCATGTATTGTTTGATTGTGGCCCTCAAAAACAATCATAACCATGTGTAACATCAAAGGCCAGCCTGAAATAGTACTGAGGTTATAAGCAGAAGAGTTACATGCACCTAAGTGATCCTTTGGCCTTGGGAATGAGGTCCATGTACTGCTTAACTCCACATACCATGTCCTCAAGTGTTCCTGTGCAATTTTGAGTCAATTGGCAAAAAATTTCGGAGAAGAAAGTTTTTTTTTTTTTTTAAGATTTGTCCAAAAGTTGAGCAGCAAACGTAAAAAAAAAAGAAAAAGAAAAAATCACTGGCCACAGAGATGGGACTGTCACACCTTTTTGGTACATTGCCATGGAGGTTCATTGATTACCTATAAATTGGTTCAAGTTCACCACGAGAGCATAAAAAGGACCTAAAGACTGTCAGTATTAAGCTCAGGGCCACCAACCACCAATTGAACACCTAAAAGTGCCACCTTGGCAAGTCTCAGAGTCAGCTTGTATACTAAATTGTAACAGTGAAGGGAAACACAGTGACCATGAGAAGACGAGAGCCATTGTGGAAATGCCACCACACAACACAGTATAGTACATTTTTGAGATGGTTACTTATTAAGAAAACCATTCCTTGGATTAGCAAGCTAAAATAAACTTTTGGTCAAGCAGAGCCAGCGATTGCAATGGGACCCAAAACAGCAACAAGTTTTTGATGGCTTCATTTAATTACTTGGGTCATCTGGGCTATGGCCTACCCTCGCACCCGTATGTCATATAAGCTGTACACATGCTTTTGATTTTTAAAAGGGGGTATAGTGGTCCAGAACAATGATCAAGTGTCAAAAGAGTGACACAGTACACTTAACACAAACTCTTAATGGTTTACTGTATGAATAAGCTGTGGGGTCATCTATATGGTGCTGAATTCACTGTATTGACTCACTGCAAACTCCTGTACAGTCTTCGTTTTGAAGATATATGCAATTCTAAAATCATCCAATATTAGAGGGTTTGTCAGGCTTAAGTCTGAGCTAAAATCCAGAATGTCCAAAGACCCAGGACCTTTAGATCAGAAGACTTACTGTCCAGGCCCCTTCCACCAATGGACCTGTCAGTGATATATCCTGTAGACAGCATTGACCCAGATGCAGTGTGTGGAAATAAGGCACAAAACAGGATCAACTTGGAAACAGATATTTACCCCCCCCCCCAAATTAACAAAAATGGAAAGAGGGGATTTCTGACCTTTTTTTCTGATGATAAAGCAGCAGACTCGGATAATGAAGTTCATTATTGTTGATTATGTTCCATTATCTGCCATCCCACTACTTCCACATGGTACTCATGCTTGGTGTTATCTTCTCAATTCTACAAAAATCTCATTGAGAGGTGTCATGGAGACATGGGTATTTACCAGTAGTGAAGACATTAACTCTTTTACTGCTACAGTTTAGACCGATTCAATAGATTTGGTAGGAATGCTTTACTCTTTTTCTGTAAACTAAGCAGACTGACAAGTCGGGAGAACTAAAAGGTGATAGGCCTAACTGGCTTCTTTTTATTTTTGGCAGAAGTAATGAAATTTGTGTTTTGGGTGGTTAGGCCTATAGATTTTGGAAAAGAACTAGTGTCTGCAGTTAATGATGAATATTTCAAAGGTTGGGAGGACCGGTTAAAAACCACCAGTTGCCTTTAATGGGTGACTGCCTGTCTCAAGTCAGGAGTGAAATTTCTTTCTTCACATTGGTATTGGAAGAGAAATGTTGATGCTTTGGCAAGTCTGATATCTCTTTGCTGTCATTGTTGGGTTTGGAATTAATGAATAGGGATCATGTTTTTCTGTGCTATTTGAAAATTACTTCATTGGCTATGTTGTGCTGTGGGCTTTGTTCTCCGACTCATAGTTATAGTGGAGGTAGAGTTTGTTTATAATGTTCCAGATTCATAAATTTCACAAAAACGATGTAGGCCTACTTTACTCTTTTTCTGTAAACTTAGCAGACTGACAAGTCGGGAGAACTAAAAGGTGATAGGCCTAACTGGCTTCTTTTTATTTTTGGCAGAAGTAATGAAATTTGTGTTTTGGGTGGTTAGGCCTATAGATTTTGGAAAAGAACTAGTGTCTGCAGTTAATGATGAATATTTCAAAGGTTGAGAGGACCGGTTTAAAACCACCAGTTGCCTTTAATGGGTGACTGCCTGTCTCAAGTCAGGAGTGAAATTTCTTTCTTCACATTGGTATTGGAAGAGAAATGTTGATGCTTTGGCAAGTCTGATATCTCTTCGCTGTCATTGTTGGGTTTGGAATTAATGAATAGGGATCATGTTTTTCTGTGCTATTAGGTACAATGTGGCTAAAGCAAGTGGAGGAAATCTGTTGACCTGGACTATTACATTTATGTAACTACTGGCATACTAGTTATTGAATGGAAGGTCTTTAGACAAGGAACGTGAATCTGGCATCGATATTATATTTCTGAGCAGTTTCTTTTAAGTAGTTTCACTTTAATTGTAGTTGTGCTAAAAGAGTTCAGCCTAGTAAGAGAGGCCTATGTCTGATGTGGCATGTGCTAAGATATCGAAAAGCCGAAGCTATGTCCCAGATGTATAGAAATCAAAAGGAAACTGATTGTCCACCAATGGGGAATATGTTACTTTCAGCGAGCGTACTGTATGCAGGCAGTAGGCATTGAGTTAAATTAGGCTGTTTTACGCTGCTAAGCAAGGTTATAAATATATCTTAATAACTGAGATATATCATTCAAGTATGAGGCCCAAAGTGATCCCAATCTCAGAAACATCTCTTGGATTGGTAAATGCCATTGCTTGTGAATTAGTTCCTAGGCATGATGTACCTGAAGTGGTAAATGCAGATTGAGGGTACAAATTTAGTGGAAATCACTTTAAAATACCAAGGGAACCTGGGATTGATTTTCAACAGACCCACCATATCACACAGAAACAAATGGGAAGGTCAAACAATTCAATAGGACTTTGAAGGAAATAATAAAAATACCCATAAGTGGCAGAACAGAATGTCTGAAGTTCTACATGCCTATTGCTGCAGTGTTAGTAAAACCGCTGGCCCTACCCTTTTCCCTTCTCTATGGGACGAGAGGGCATGTTTCATTGACCAAATGATAGGCACAAGGAGATCCCGTGATGGAAAGATTAAGTGATGTTTATCCATCACATACGAAAACAGTTTATGACATCACTCATGAGCCTGGTCAGAGTGTTTCATTGACCAAATGATAGGCACAAGGAGATCCCTTGACAGAAAGATTAAGTGATGTTTATCCATCACATGTGAAAAGAGTTTATGACATCACTCATGAGCCTGGTCAGAGAGAGAGAAAGCTAACCAGCATCACCATGCTGTCAGCCTTCATTAAAAGTAGTTTCATCAAGATTTGGTTTCAGTGGCCACAGTCCCAACACTCCCTCATAGGGCTACCAAGCACCATATATCCAGCACTGACATAGACTTAGATTTAACAAAGGTGGAACAAATAGTGATCATGTCTCTGAGTACTCCAGGACAAACTTTATGCTGAGGAAAACAGGTAATTAGTGCAGATTAGGGCAAAGGTCCATTCTCAGTGGGGGAATACTGATGACTGTCTGCCACTGGGTCAGCTACCCACTCCCAGGCACTTGTTTAGGAAACCAATGCACAGGGACATGTAAATACTTGTGCTCTGACTCCCAAGTACAGACACTTTACTCGGCCAAAGCCCTGGACTTCACGTGCGACAAGGTGTGACCATCCTATGCCTGAAGCCATATCTTGGGCATCCTACCAAGGTCAAACACCAATTTTTACATTCCTTCCAAAGTTTAAAATGAGAAAATTAAGATTTTTCCTTCACATTATTCCCTCATGAATACAAGGTCATGACCTACAACCCACCAAACAATATGCCTGAACAATATATAATTTTTTTGTATTACCCAACCATCTGATTGGGTACATGTGGTTTAAAAAGGTAAATGTCATTTAATGTTCTTATGGAGGAGTGCTGAATGACTTCTTCCACTGGCTGGCCATGTGCTAGTAGCCTCTGGCCTCATTTGGTATTAGTGAAATAACCAACAAAACAGAGGTTTGATTCATGCTGTCTTCATGTATCAAAACTAAAAAAAATTGGACATGTGTAAAGATTTGGAGTAAAATGTTATGAAAAAATAAGATAAAAACAAGTCTAAGAAACAGATTGCCTAAGGGTTAATATATGTACCTTCCAAGTTGAACTTTGCATGAAAGCTAGAACTGGTCTGTGCCAATCAGCAACATTTTTATTCCCCAGCCAAACACACAAGCAGTTGCAAAGAGTATTTACAGTGTTGGTTTACAAACAAGTCCTGAATGCAGAGTGTTATTTTCCCAACGACTAATGCAAGAGTCCTGAACTGAAAACCAAAAGTCATGGAGAAGTCATAAAGTCATTTATCAAATGCTAATGGGGGTGTTTAGAAAAAAAAGTCATGATAAAGTCACTTATGTCATTAATCAAGTGCTAAAGATCCATGTAGAAGTCTGCCAAGATGTCTTGCCAAGTACTTGCAGTATGATTATAGGTAAACAAACCTTTGAAGTTCTCATGGCAGCAAAAGTACTGACAAATATTAATAATGCAGGTTGCTGTATTAATTGGCAAGGCCCAGTAGTCCTGGACTGAATATATATATATATATATATATATATATATATATATATATATATATATATATATATATATATATATATATATATATATATATATACATATATATATAGATATATACATATACATATATATATATGTGTATATGCAATGGTTTGGGAAAATAAGTAGCTTTGACCATTTAGCCAAGCTATGGTGTTTAGGTTATTATTTTCTTTTCTGTAAAACAGCAAGTCTTCTGAGCGTATCTTCTGCTTGCTAACAAACCCATTTGATTATTGCATATAAAATCTACTGGACTATGTTTTACATTGGCAATTTGCCAGGATAACTTTATAATATTTTGTGGATATGTAAATTACACTCACAAACCCAGCTGAATGCCAGACAGTGACCACCCTGACAAACAACTTGGTTGGACTTACAATGATTTCAAGCCAGCACAGACTGCGTTCCTTTCCCATCAAACATAGCAGGGGCAGGCCCAACAGAGAAGGGACAAATTACGAAGCCTAAGTGAGAGTTTGACCCCCAGTGATGGAGAGCTAAGTTCAGTGACACGGAATTCCCTGTATGATGTAGATTTGCTTCTACCACAACTGCAGCATGGCAATGCTTGGGTCTTATTGATAGCTACCCAAGCTACCTGGGGCACATTTAGAAGAGAAATTTTGAGGTTTATTGAGATCCAACCTGAGGATATGCAGAATGTCCCTTGGGTCAGGGTCAAGGCCCACATTGAAAGGACATTCTTGTCTGCAGATGAGAATGAGAAACTACGGGTCACCTTGGAAGAACTGCACCAACATTGAAATGAGACACTAGCATCATACAACCATCATTTCAGGGAAGCTGTGCAAAGAGCCTACCCTGACCCTTGCATGGATGATGCAGAATCCTTTTTTTCTACAACAGTATATGCGGGGCCTGAGGTCAGCAGAGCAGGCAAGGAAGCTAGGGCTTGAACTGACGCAGCAATCATTGGATGCTGCCATGCAGTATACCAAACACATGGAGGCTGGAATAAAGAGGTATATAGGGTAAAACTGTGGAGAGCACAAATAGTAGTACATGGACGTGGCTGATGTAAATGCCACAACATCCAACAAGAGTGACAGCAACTTTCTCGCCATGCTGAACAAAAATACAGAAAGGTCAAGAAAAACTGTTTTTCCCCTTGGGTCAGTTAGAGGCCAACAGATCACTGGGTGTCAGACATCCCCAGGATCCTTGTGGTGCCCAAGATCAACTTCGGGACAGCTGTGATCACTTGTGAATTCAAACTCCATAGTTAGTTTCATCTGTGGAGGAAATTATTACCGCATTGGATGCCCTCAGCACCCTCCACAACAAACGACAGGATGGCAGCCCTTGGTGACTGACAGCCCAAATAATCAGGGAAACTAAAGACAGCAGGGGTGGATTACACCAGCTCCAGGTTGGGTTTTTCTGTAAGAGTGGGAAATGCAAGTATGACTTGCCTTATAGACACCGGAGCTAGTGATTCACTTCAGCATAATGTGGTATTCAGAGAGATTTGTAGTGAAAGTAGTAGTATTAGATTATTGAAGCCTTCAGCTGCATTGTTTAAAGTTTCAAGAACCCGAATTAGGGTATATGGTAAAACTGAGGTCCTTTTTAAGGAACTAGGAATTGTTACAATGCTAGTTGTAGGTGGCATTAAACACCAGTGCATCATTGATGATGATGCACTGGCAGCCACTGGAGCAGTAGTGGACTATACCAGGCAACTGCTAATATGGCAGGGCAGACCCTACCAGTACTGCCCTACACAGGTTCCCCCACTATAGGCTCGAGCAGTCCAACAGACCCTGCATATTGTTAGAAATGACACTTACCCTATGGGAGATAGTGGTTCAAAATTTGACAATATAATTGCCAAAAATAGGGATGTTTTCTATGAAGAAGGGAGCCCCTTTGGTCAGTGCACTTTAATCGAGGTGACCATCCACACTGGTGATCACCCACTTGTAAGCCAACATCCATACAGAACCCCAGTGACTAAGCAAAAGGTAATAGATGAATGTGTGGATAAAATGCTTAAGGAAGGAGTCATAATCCCAATTAACTCCATGTGGGCATCCCCAATGTGCTTGGTCTCAAAGAAGGATAGAACAACCAGTATATCTGTGGGAAAAAGGCGGATTTATTGGATGCAGAAGCCATCAGGCATTAACACAAAGCTAAGTTCTCCCTTCTGTTTATGGAAGCGGGCACACTTGAGTCTGATTAGGAAGTGCATGATGGCCTACTGTATTCAAATAGATGCCCTACACCATCATTCCTATGACATCTGAGGTTAGTATTACCCAAAGCATTTCGTAGGTAATTGATGTCATCCATATGGCTCTCTCAAAGACCCTGAACTGGACTCCAGAAGCATATGTCTGGCCAGGCATGAGGCAGAAGGTCTTACAAAGACTTCAGCTTTGTTTGCTGTCTGCAGTTAATCAAATGAAAACTGAATGCCTAACCATGAGTGAGATGCCCCTCCTTTCCTACTGCATGCACAAGTGGTTTGAATAGACCTTATTGGTCCATTCATCATGAGTGATCAAGTGAACCGCTATGCAGTAATGGTGGTAGACCACTTTTCAGGGTGGGCTGAAGCTTACCCCATTCTGAACAAAAGTTTTTCTGTCATATAAAATGCTCTGGCTCAATAATTCATGCCTTGATATAGCTCTCTGGAAATCGCCATAACAGATCAAGATTTTAAATGACCAGGGCATGGAATACGAGCAAACTATGCTGTACTACCCTTAAACCAAGGGAAAGGTTCAAAAACTTAACGGGGCACTTAAGGAAATAATAACAAAATCGGTAAATAAGGCTAGGGATTTGCAAAATAAACTAGCATGTGCCCTCTGTGCTCATAGGACAGTGTAAACGAATCCATAGGATTCACCCCCATTTTATTTATTATATGGACAAAGGGGGTAGCTACCCCCTCACCAAGTGCTTGAATACCCCAAAGAGGAACTACACAGCATCTGCATGACTCCTGAAAGTATAATTGTGAATGTTTGAATAGGCCTGCAAATGCATGCTAGTTGAAGCCAGGAGATACCGTAGTTGTGAAGGCACAACAGTGAATGACATTCACGTCTGGCAGGGACCCACAATGCGAAGTGTTAAGACTCAGGGTCCTGTCTATTGGATCTGAGAGCATCGGACTGGCGAGATCAACTCACTTAACTGAAACAAACTTTTATTAGCAAATCCAAATATGGCTTGGGATGATGTGGCAACCAGACCACATAGAAACCTACGTCTCCACTGTACAACCGCAGGATCCACCTGCTTCAAATGCTGAGGTCACCCCTCCATCTCTGCAACAAAATGAGGTCCCAAACTGCGACCCAGGTCTTGGAGATGGGGGTAGATGGCACGGAACAAGTGACCCATACCATATTAGGCCATGGTTCATCTTTGGCTGGCACAGGTAGTGCTGTACCAACCAATAAGGATGGTGCCTCCCTTGCACATGCTCCTTCCATATACAATCCACCAAGGCTGACTCATTGGTACTTTACCAGGTCTTGTGGTGGAGTATCAAGTGAGGGCGGGACCAAGTTTCCATTGCTACCATCACGGTCACCTCCATCTTTGCCAGTCAAACAAAGAGCCAGGTATAGAAGATCAAAAGCGGCAAAGTTAAGCTGCAATTGAATTGGGTGTTTTTATGTGCGCTTGATACTGGGGTGCCTGCAGCAATCTGTTGTGGACATTGATTCAATCCTTGATGGATTACTAGTGATGAAAGCTCACCAACTCCGTGTACAGTCAGCCGAATGGACTGTGTAAATAAATCAATAAAAATCCAGAACTAGATCCGAGACTTGTTCAAAACGTTAATCATGTCATTGATACCTTACCCTCAGCAGGGGTACTCTATACAGATAAGGGTTGACCACCCTGATGTGGGGCTGAGTACAGTCAGTGGGGACATTTTTCATTGATGAGGATGTTTGGGATGGAAGCCCATGGTGTGCTGTTCGGAACCTTTATACAATGCCCAGTGGTGGAGTTGCCCACAAACATTAATTGCTGGTGACATAAAACATAGCCACACTTGTCAACTAACTATCACATGGGAATCAAATCTCACACAGGGAACAGAAATCAGTTAGAGGGAGTATATTGTTGTCACTTGGGAGGGACCATTGAAACTAGGTGTTGTCAGCCTGGGAAATGGCAGGCTGTAAATCTGGGTACATGCTTAATAACCGTACTCTCTGTGTGTAGTCAAGGGAAAGAAAATTACTCTGACAGGGTTCATAGAGCATATTGGGCACATATCGATAAAGGTATTGCAAATGTTGACACCTAATATTTTGAATATCACAGAAATTATCCCTTTGCACAAGCTGTTTCCCTTCTGGAACAAACTCACTTTGATAAGCAAAAACCTATTGTTCAAGTAAACTTGCAGTCATTGCCTACTTCATCCCCTATGTTTAACTGGACTCATCATGGCAGTAGGATCTCATTTGGAATATTCTTCACATTGCTGTTTTTACTGATAATAGCAGCAATGTTTGGCATACTCATTTGGAAAAAATGGGATTACCTAATCACTTGCCTTGTCCCCCTAAAGTGGAGTCGCAAAAGAAATCAGCTACAATGAATGAACTTCCCGCAGCTAGCTATGCCACTTTATCATACAAACATTTACCCTACTTGCACCCATCTCTGCAAGGGAAATATAGGTGTAGACATAATGGGAATCCCCGCTACGCAACCTACCTCTCTTCTTTCTACTCTTGAATAAGCTCTTCTCTATGAGGGGTTTCATGGAAGCAACCTTAGGACCTAGCCATACCTCAGTTGGGGAAGTTGCCACATGGAATAGGGGGGTTCCCCTTAGTGAGTGATGACAGATGCGCAAGTTTTGTCTAGCTGGCACTTACTGATGGTGCTCTCCTTGTCCCTAGCAGAAAACGTTGAACGACAGAAATTTGTATTTATGGATGATTATTTATTATGTATACGTTGAACAGTCAACAGCAGATAACTTATATGTTCAATTAATGAGTACCTGTATAGCTGTTAACATAGAACACCCCATTCTTCATCTCCCGGCATGGTCTTAAGTCTTGAACAATGCAGTTCGACTACTGTAGTCCAATGCAGAGACCTAGATGGTGGTGTATGGTGCACTCGCTGCATCTGTCTGAGGGGTTGAGAGAAGTATCTCATTATATATACCCATGGAATCTCATGGGGGAAAAGTTTCAAAAGCCAGAAAAGGTTGTAATGATGTGAGTTGCAATGGTGCAAACACTTCTTATATGTTTGCTCTTTGGACTCCATGAAAAGGACAGCATTGTGACTTTTGTGACACTTAGTAGATTTGCATGTAAGTAAAACCTTCAATTTATACTTGTATACATTGTTGTATATCATATATACATGTATAGACAGTAGTGGAATGTCTGTGTGCCTTACAGTTATGCATGCTCATTGGGACTCACTTAGTCCCAAATAAACCCAGGTGGGAGACTGAATGACCCTCCCATTAGGGCTCATAACTGATGGTCGCACCACATGAATCATGTTGGTATGTTACATATTCTTGGTTACTTTGTGTAAGTTATAAAGAAATGAATGCTTTTTTCACACTTTTACCTTCTTGGCTTTACAAAGTAGCAGATTTTATCATTGACAAATGAAGATGTCAAGGATACCAAGTATCTGTCTGGTTTTTCCATTGCCCAGTTGGTTCAGGAGTTTGACGCCCTATTGGAACGCCATCTAACCTTTTGATGTTGGCTCTCTCCAATGGTTTGTAACGGTATGTAAGGTGCTGATGTCTTCAGAACTACTAGCCCACAGATATCCTAATGAGGTATTTGCAAATTTTATTGTCTGTGTTCTGGTTTTAGCCTATATGAAGGCCACCCAGTGATGTCAAGCCAGTGAGTATTAATTATATCTATATATTATTCTTTGTTCCTGATTGGATGCCATGTTGATTATTTGAAAGCATCCGTGCCCTCTAAAGAATGCAGTGGTCATTTTGTTATTTCAAGGACCAGTTAAAAATTTACATCTACCACTGGTCGTGTTGCTGGTATCTTAAGGAACAGACTACATAATTATGATGACATAACATGTCACGAACACAATGCTGGTATGTACTGTTTTCTGTTATGCTTAATACATAACTGTAGCCTATTGGTTTGCATCTTCATGTAAGTTGTAAAATATATTTAATGGAAGTAAATTATTTGCATTTGACCGAAACGAATCCACTGTGTGGACAAGTATAGTTTGTATATTCTATACTAAAAATATACTGGCGAGTTTGTATACAAGTCCGGGAGGGATAGAGTCCCTTAGCCTTGACTGGCAATCCGTCTAGGTGAGAGTTGCTACGAATAACCATACAAATGCTAATACTGATGTGGCATCCCCTTGTGCAACCAACATTTCGTATATACTTAACTATTTTCAGTAACTTGAAATAAAGAGCACATGCCTGAACAATATATCTTTTTGTATTACCCAACCGTGTGATTTGGTACAGGTGGTATAAAAAGTTAAATGTCATTTACTGTTGTTATGGAGAGGTGCTGAATGACTTCTCCCACTGGTGGGCCATGTGCTAGTAACCTCTGGCCCCATTTGGCATCAGTGGAATACCCAACAAAACAGAGTTTTGATTCAGCTGTCCTCATGTGTCAAAACTAAAAAACAAACTGGACGTGTGTAAAGATTTGGAGTTAAATTTTACGAAAATATAACATTAAAACAAGTTTACATGTCTCCCAAAAACTCATATGTGGGAACATAAAATTAATATGAGAAAATTGATCTCAAAACTTCTGTTTACACTGAAAAGTTAAAGCAGTGCCGAGCACATGGGGTTTGTTTGCATGGGCATGATAATGAAGCATGTCATTGTTTGCACAGTCATTAGTCCGTGACCCCTGGAAACCAATTGACAAGGGTCACTCATAGGGAACAGGACACCATTAGTCGTGGAGAGATGAATGGGTCAGTTCTGACTAATCACTACTATTGCTCTGATTACTTTGAAATTCTCTATTGATGTGAAAACAAATTAGTGCAATCCACTTACTGGGTCCCAAATATGGAAAGCCAAATGTGAACCCACGTACAAAAAAGCCAAGTATGATGTTCTCAAGTTAAAAATTCTAGATTTAAGCCACAAAATATACTTTTTTTAATGACAACATCACAGAGGTAAAGCTACAAGTATAATTCACACAATAATTAAAACACGGGACAGAAGAAATGAGTTTGTATCAAATTATATCCATTAATGTGTAAGAATTGACACCTTTTCCTTTCAATGCGATTTTCTCAGAACTTTTTTTGCTCAACCTCTGGAGTTTGCATCTCGCCTCACAAACGTACAAATTGCCCCATCACATTAAAATAATTGCCCCATCACATTAAAATCAACGGACATCAAAAGAAAAATATATCCAGGAGCACTTCCCAGGATTTTCTTGTGACAACCCCTTCCCTGACTTTTGGAGCCATTTATAGAAAGAAAATGAACACCTTGTCAGGACTAAATTAAAAATTTTATAACTTTAATTTATGCTATATCAGGACTCCCCTTTAAATTACATCCTGGACATGGATATATATTTTAAATTTCTTCTGCTTTCAACTAAAAAAAACCCCAATTTAGTGCGACTTCTGCGCGAAAAATGTGAAAATCCTACCAAGTCAGAAAGTATGCTATAAAATCTTAAAAAATTATGATCCTGCAAAAAAACTCCTATGGATACAAATCTGTGGACATGTAGTAATCAGAAACTATTTAGGTTTAATGCACTTATTTAATGTGAAAAAATCAAATGGGTAATATCGATCCAAAGTTGCCAGTCTCACTGCGCACTAGCTTCACAGCTGCCACCTTAAATATAAGCAAACAAGCAGTCCGATGTAGATCTATATCTAATTTAATGACTCAAATTCGAAGAAAAAATCCAAAGTGAATTCACATTTCTGATGTTAAAAGGCATTGTTTATTTGAAAAACCACAACTGCTTTTCTCGTGTGTTCCTATTTTTTCATGACTTTTAAAATGTGTTAAATTCTAAAACAAGGTATGGAGATATGTAATGCTTGATCGATATTTGGTTAGTATTATATAAGGTTGTACAGGCCAATTTTCTTTTTTGTAATATTTACTAAAGCTTTGCAAGCGAAAGATGTAATTAAGTTATGCGTAGTGATGTTGTATAAGAAGTTGCGCAAGCAAATGCTGCAATACGTAGCACAGGCAAACGCCGTGCGGCGTGACTATCACACCATGCTTGTGACTGGTAATTTGCCATGGGAAATGCAAAAATAATGATGCGAGTTAAAGTGGACTTTGAAACCGGTCTGCTCTGCTGTCAACGTACTTAAAGACAACTTTTTGTGTTTGCCTTTAAGTCCGCAACATCATGAATAAATGACCATAACAAAATAAGGGACTTGATCCCGAGTCTACTGTAGCTTAAGTTAAAAACGTTCTGTGGTCACTGTTAACTCTTGTTAATTTTACGAGTGCAATAGGAAGTGCCACACATTGCAACCCTTCGCGAACAACATAATTGCACTAAATATTTCAGCCATGACCATGTTCCGGCTTTACTTTCGTGTACTGCTACCATAAGGCGAATCATCTACCATAATTATTCATGTTTGTAAGCACGAAACTCGTTTGACCGTAGACCTTTGTGAAACAAGCTGTCATGTGCTTCAACACATGCATACAACATTACATGTCAGTCTCCATGTGCATTTATCATAGGCATGTCCCACCTTTAGACAATGGAGTTTGATGACTTCAACAGAATCGTGTCGATCTTTAACAAATATGGATGTCAATTTATCATATTTGTGCAAGGCGTGTTACTCATTACACAAATTATTTCAATAATTACTTTATAATTCAAGCGCCAGTTTGTTAATTTCTTCAGCGGCAAACTTATAATAGAAACCATATCTCCCATATCCGTCAGTCATCTGCTCTCAACATTAACTCTTCTAGCTTTACATCACCACTTATTTTATAACCGTAACGGTGAGCTTTCCACCACTTTGACCAGGTTGGTTTCGTGAAGTATCTCTGTAACTCTGCAGACAGAATTCAAAGTTCGTAAGCAATAAAGCAAATGATCAACATGCTCTTGTAAGCATTTACCATCGTCTTATTTGCTTATGTCACTTGTGGTGACGTTTTGTACCCAGTTTTGACATGCGCTTTCATGGCCTTTACTTAGTGGCATTCCCATGGGACTATAAACTAAATCTTGTAACTTGCCTTCACAAGTATTTAGTAAGTGCAGTCACCTGGTTTTATCGTCTGGTGATAGGAGAGATCTGTGTTAGTTCTAAATTCACCTAAAGATGGTGCTGCCCATACCCTGTGGTCACTTTCTATGATCCCCACCTTTTGGAATATAGCAGGTATAAATTTAACCTCTCTGCATGTTGTCGAATAAGCTTTAAACTGTCATTTTATCACACCAGGGTGTAATTGCAAGATGGCCTATATATGGACCTCAGGAATGTTAGATGATAAATAGAAAACTCTTCCTCGTATGCAGGGTGCAACTTTTAGGACTTTTACGTTCACTGTAATGTAATGGAATTTGCTGACCCACTGTTCGCCTGACCTTAAATGGCATGGGTTGCTAGCTGTCACAAATATGCACCATGGGAGTAAAAGGCCCTGTGTCAAGAAAGTAAACCAACCCAGATTACCCCTGTTCATATATATTTTCATCAGACTCAACGAATGCGCAATACTTCAGTTTGTTTCCGTCCAAATTACCAATGCTTTAAGCTGGCTATCTCCAAAATGAGGGTCAGTGCACTGTAGAACATTTTCTTTTAATCCTGTGGATGAGTTTTTGCATACCGCACTAACGGAGTTTCCACTTATTAAGTCATCCTCAAGACATTGTTTATTCTCCAGTTGTTTCACCGATTCTGTTTTTTAACAGTGAAGTGCTGCTTGTTCCACCAGTTCTTTGTGCTCCTTTTCTTGATTTAGCTCAACTGAGCTCTCTCAAACTGCTTGTCTCTTTACTTCTCATCAAAGTATATTTTGCATTGATTGTGTGTGTGTTTCTGTTCTTTTCGTTTTTTGAATTTTGGCTTTTCCAAAATTGTTCCTTTTCTTGATTTAGCTCCACCTTAGCTCTGTTGAACTCTCTGCTTGTTTAAATTCCCATCAAAATTATATTTTGCTATAATTGTGTGTGTGTGTGTGTGTGTGTGTGTTTCCGTTCTTTTTGAAATTTGACTTTTGCGAAATCGTGAGATGGACCCTCATCAAGTTGAATTTTAACTGCCATTAGGTAATGTAAAATCGGTTTTGGATATATTTATATTTTGAGGTAATCTGGTAGACATCCAAATTTGCAAGTTTTAGCGGCAACACAATCTCAGGGATATTGAAAAAATCCACGCCTCCATGTTAGAATGTGACCATTAGGAAATAATTCTCTTCTTTATAATGAAAAAGGGGCCTGCATATGTTAAGATGCATGTTTAATTAACAAAAATCCTCCTTGAATCATCGTATGAATTATTTGAAGAATTTTAAGTGAAATCAATCTTTCTAGAAGGTTTAAGCCTTC
Source organism: Hermodice carunculata (assembly GCA_964020975.1). Taxonomy (NCBI): domain Eukaryota; kingdom Metazoa; phylum Annelida; class Polychaeta; order Eunicida; family Amphinomidae; genus Hermodice; species Hermodice carunculata. The sequence continues at coordinate 75,064,172 of OZ026617.1, forward strand.
GTATCACATGCAAGCCATGTTTCTATTGAGCATTTGCCCCTATATTCTCTAATAGCACAATTAACATCTTCTTACCTTTTGCAAGGTGTAAATTTTGAACTAAGAACCAACTTTTAATTTTAGCAGTTCTTTGCTTGTTTTGATGCTTTTTCCTGGACTGCTGCCAGTTGTCTCGGTAAGTCTCCCTTTTTAAAGAGCACATAGAACATACTGTACGGTGGTTAGATCGATAAGTCTTATCCCTGGAATAAGAAATATTTGTTAAGTCCAGCTCTTTGCAAGCGTTGGGTAATGGTATCTTTGGTGCCTATCGCGTATGATTTATGCCTCTCCTCGGAACCGCATTATGCATATTCAATAAATTTTCGATTCAAAATCCGCCATGGCCCTTCGAAGTTCACTTTTCAGCAAATTTACCAGTAGAAACATTCTATCCTCCGTTGTGCATAGCAACAATAATTATTTGTCTGAATTTTGTAGCGCGATTATCGTTCCGTTCCGGTAATTGATAACTTGTTACGCAATGGAACGAATGATGGCTTGAGTTGAAGCGGACATGTATGAACTATTCGAATCAACTTTCCAAGTTCTTTTTCACATGGACTAATATATGATCGTTCACAGCGGGGTTTCGAGTCTCACTTGTGACACAACCACTATTTACAGTACACATGTGTCATCACAATAGCAACGCATATCGACAAGAAACGTGCGTTCAAAGACACAAACGCACACGGTGCCACGATGATAGAACACTGCGATTCTACGATGCTCTGGTTCTACGATGGAATCTGCAAACACAGATATCGAGGACAAAGCATACCAACGTTTTCACAAAGTTTAGAAAACACCTATAATAAGCAATACATCACACATAAATCAATATCACAAATGACACAAACTGGGAAATAAAATGTGAACACTACTTGCAACTCTGGAATGTTCTCCAGTGGAAACGAAGGGTAAAAATTTGCGAGAGAAAACTCGAATTCTCTTAAAGTTGATTGCCGCTTCAACTAACCAAAATATCAATACCATTTTCCCTTTTTTCCCAGTTCATATACTAAATGTTACTGTATTTATATACATTTTTCCCTCTCAACGTGACTGTGTGACATATTTTGTTTTATTGAAGCAATATGTACCTTATGTGTACGATAAATACACACACGCAGACATACACACACACACACACACACACACACACACACATATATATATATATATATATATATATATATATATATAGAGAGAGAGAGAGAGAGAGAGGGAGAGAGAGAGAGAGAGAGAGAGAAAGAGGGGGAGAGAGAGACTCGTAAGCTTCTCACAAACATTGTTATGAAGCCAGAGTTTGATTATTCTACTTGAAAGATAACTGGACTGCATATTTCTATAATCAATATACTCTACTTGGATTACACGCTTCCGTACAAAACCGATGCAAGTCCATAAAGTTGATGATAAATACATGAGGAAAATTGAACAATTATAATGTTACATAGAAAACAGAGACACTTTGTTGACTTGACTGTACTGACCTCTAAGATGACAAAATTACTCACAAGTTCTGTTTTTCCATCACAATAGTAAGATAAATCTTTTGACTCTGTGCAAATTAATTCCAAATGTGTGTTAGTTCAGGCCACCGTAACTAATGCATCCAGTTGACACCGTGATCGAGTGTGCTATTGTTTGCAAGCCAGTGTGGTATTGTCTGAAAGTGGATCGGCCTCTGAACAAAGTATTAGTGAGGGGCCGAGGTTTTTTTCGGTGCAATTGGGCCCCTGATTTTATGTAACTAGCCTTCTTAGATCGGAAAGAGTCATGAAAAATGTTGAATTTAGTTCGTTCTGTAGAAAACAGTCTAGTATCTAGAAGGGAAAACATTTATTTGGATTTTTTTTTTGGCTTTAAGCTAAAGCTAGTAAGTTTTGTATTAACTCTTTTTGGCCAGTTTATGTGGTTTACATTAAGTTGTCATTTGCAGCACTTGTAAAGATTATAACAAATACTATTTACTGATGTTGGCATAATAATATTAGATGTGTTAGGTCAGTTTCACAGATCTGAATTGTATGAAGAAAGAAGCTGATCGATGGCAAACCTGACACATATTGTTAAGGGAAAAACACAGTATAAATGACATTTTCATTGTTCCTTTTTGTCTTAGTTCAGAGGCCTTCATAAAGCGGCCGCATTACATGATCGCTACCGATGTTCGTGACCTAGCCTTAACGGCTCGGTTCGTGCGGCTCATTGTTTTTTATCTATGCCATTTTAACTGGGCATGATCTGGGATCAATTGACCTACCTGTGTACACCCAAGATATTACGTGTGCAATTCAACAGGTTGCTATAGGAACCCCATTCTTACTATATATTGTTTGTACCCAGAAAAATAAAAGGTGTCTGGTTTGGACCTCCAGCAAGTTGTTCTCATTGTTCAACTTTACATCGCCAGGACAAACACACCCAGGGTGAAGGAATAGCAACCTTCTTACGTGTATCTACCAGCTTAGCCTTGCGCCACACAGCCCATAGGAAAAGTTTTCCAACCTGGAGTCTGCCCGTGTGATTTTAAAACACAGCTATTAAGACATTACTGGTTCAGGTCAAACTTTCTGCGTAAGTATCTCTACCTAAAGTGTGATTCGAACAAGGTAACATGTTTACGGATTATACACACAGTGTGAAGTTTTTAGTGAAGATGTTAGTAGCAGAGATCAGTCTTGTCTGAAGGGCGACATTTCATTTTGGATTTACATGATCAAGGTGAGAAGCTTTGAATGTTGCATTTAACGTACGATAATGTTGGTCCGTTCACTATACAATAGACATGCCTGAAACATGGATCATGTTTATCCATATGCATCGCATCTTTTATGAAAGTTATGATATGGTAACTTGCGCATGCATGCCTTTAGTTGAAACGTTACCATGAATGGAGGAAGGAACTACGTTTAGTGACATCTTACTTGAAGCTATTGAACAAGAAGTATCCGTTACCAAGAACATTTATAATTAAAACGTGTTAAGGAGAATGGTAAGCAACAAAGGCAAGAGTATAGACACATTTATACTTCACAGGGAAACAATATTGTCTGTATGCAGAAAAAGGAAAAAAGCATGTTGAACAAATGGAGCTCCGGATGTCTTTTGCTGGAGTCTGATCGGAATGAATTGCATAATAATTGGTAAATTCAGGACGCCAGCTGCGTTTCAATACCATCTATCTGTATCGTCAGCAGCCGTACTTCAAAGCTAATTCACGAGCACGAGCCGTCAAAACTGGATTTGGCATAACAATTCTGGATATTGTTTAAGGCAGCGCTGTTACAAAAGAGACACTGGTTATTCAAAAGAAATATATCTCAGACGCTCATAGTGGCACCCGTCATTTCGCTACTTTTTGTTTATGATCACGATTTGCCATTTCTCTGTCACCTGGGATAAGTTAGAAAACTTTTCAAAGCTAGGTTTTTCATGTTTAAATGCGCGCCTGATTAAAATGGCGCCCGCTTTTATTTTGCCTTGGGGCAATAGTTCTTCTAAACGGGAAGCATAGCCACCCAAGCTGCACCAAATTCTTATTGATCCAGTCCTGAATGAGGTGAAGGTATAGAGACGTGCATAAATCACATCATGTTAATCGTTATAATACGCAAAATACAAACTTGTGTATATACAGACAACAAGTTTCCTCAATATATTGAAATTCACAGTTTAGGTGGCTTCATAAACACATAAAACCTAATCGACCCTTCATTTGATTTGGGTAAGTCCTGGAATACGTTAATTCTTCAGCTGGATACTGGACTTTTTGCTTACGTCATACATTTATTTTCAACCGCACCAGAAGCCAATGGAGGGTCGTGTATGTCAAGTGTTGAGCATATTTGGCATTTGTTTGGGGCAAAAAGTATTATTTCGAGATAGGTAGGTAGCATTTCCTGCTCATGTGCCTGCATCAGGGCGGATGCCTATCCGTGTCGCTTATAAAAATTGTTTCATATGAATTTGTCCAGTTGACAACTATGCTGTTGCCTCCTGTAATCAACAACGTATGATGTGCAACATCTTGACAAATCCCTGATGTCCTCAAGCCACCAGCCAAAGGGATGTTGCTTGGGTACCGTTCTTGCTTTGATGTCTGCCGAAAACACGAATATCTTGCAATCTCAGAGTGCTCGTCATCTCATGTTCGAAACACCACAGCCAGCCCCGTACACTGTAATTCTCAATGTCAACACTTTGACATCGATGCCCGTAAAAATACCTAGGCTAAATGTCTGGCATGTTTGCAGGAGCATGCTTTAACAGACTCTGGATACTTGTAGACTGTATTTCTCTTATTGTATTTATTTAATCTACTCTTTTGAGGGTCCATAGCGCTGTTGCCTCACGAGAATTTTCAAATTCCAACTGTTATTTTTTCCCACCGTGCAGGCATTTTGTGCTTTGTCGGGAACGTAAGCTAGCGCTCCCTATGTGTACAGTTGATTTATGGCCCATTGACAACCACTGTTGCATTAAACAGCGATTGAATCTCCCGTAAAGCAACGTGTTCTAGGCCTGTCCGCAGGCTTCCATGACCACGTTTCCTCGCTGCTTTGTGCAACAGGAGATAGTATTAATGATATTTATCCCCATTGTTCGCAGCTCTAAGGTTATGTCACTGAAGCGGCATATTATGAAAGCTATTGTTTAAAATCCTCTGGTTTCTCTCTTCCTTCTGCCCGTGCAACTGGCGACAAATTATTTAATGAAAAACCACGAAATCTTTCACAAAAGTTGATATTTGTACATAAATTAATCATGTCATGTTAATGCGAGAACGTTTTTTTTTTTTGGTTAAATTTCCGGATTGAAACTAAAATTTTCTGATTTTAATTAAAATAAAAACTTCCTTGTATTCTAGCATTTTGATTGTGGCACATTTTCAGCAGTTTAGCTCAAAGCTACCACATTTTCTTTGGGAGTGTGTATAATAAAACAGTATAATGGAGCATCTTGTTATTGCGGTTAGAGCAAGCAATACCACTAGCAAATTACAATTTTGGGGTGTTTGTCCACACTGATCAGGGCTTTAAATAAAAATGTCTTTACTTCATCGGATATTATAAGAAAATATAGGAAAGGGATACTTTGTTCTAAAACGAAAAGATCTTTAAAAATCAAAATTAAACATTGAAGCATGCCGTAAGTTACTTTATCGGATATTATCAGAAAATATAGGAAAGGGATACTTTGTTCTAAAACGAAAAGATCTTTAAAAATCAAAATTAAACATTGAAGCATGCCGTAAGTTTTAATTATGTAAACAATAGGCAGACAGGAAACGGAACAATTATGTATATAAAAGTCGATTTAGTATCACAATATGATTTCTCTGTGTTTAAGGTCTTTGTTAAATTGAATTAGTATGCTGATACATGCGTCTTGTGCAATTCTCCTTTCGAAAGTATAAAAGCATAGTTTTACTTTAGAGCCCTTTCTCAAGTTACTGTTTTACTAACATATATTCAATCCAATTAAATATCACACATTTCTACAGTCTAAAGTAAGAGACCATTCATCTTTCAGAACTCTAACAACACCGGGGTAGTCTCAAAATACGTTCTATCCCGTTCTAACATAAATGATCCAAGTGAAAATTTATTTCATCTCAGAGCGCCTGAATGTTTAGCTATTAGCTATTTTGCAAATATGTGATCGATTTTTAGCTCAACTGATGTGTTAGTCACCTTAACGTATGTGATGGTTAAACATCCATTGTCCGTCCCTGGTCTGTCCGACCATGCTTCCACAATTCACATTTTCGACTTTTTCAAACTATACTTGGGCTTTCAGGTAGGACGCCTGCGCTTGCGCCAGTTTCATGTCAAACTTGGGGAGGTCTTTGTTGGCTGGACTCTACTAAATTTGTTCAAGCGGCAATACTTTGACCCTTTATTTTCAACGGATTTTCAATTTGGGTTTTTATTGATTAATATATTTATATATTCCTATTGATTACTATGTGAGCCTACTGGAATTGCGATGGCAGGTTACCTTGTGATATCTCTAAAAACACAGGCCAGATTTAATTCAGATTTGAAGTGTAGATGTACTTTATCTACCTTATTTGATAAAATGATTATGATCCAGTGATTTTTTCAATGAATCCTTTTCTACCTATTTTGGCGTCGGGGGGGGGGGGGGGGGGCAGCAAAATCATTTATTGTATTTGTGGCTTTTTGTCCAGAACCACTTCTTAGTAGTCATTAGCCTATAGGAAGTACTATTGTCCATATTGCACACGTTTCTCTGTAAAATTCTGACATAGCTTTATTAGCCCAAATAAATTAAAGGGTCTTAAAAGGGTAACTATCACAACATATTTTCGAAACTGCTTCGGCTATTGATTTGATATTGCACAGGAGCACTGTGAGGACCCTAAACCTCAATTTGTTAACAAGCGACGCTGCAATTTTAAGGTTTTTATGCGTTTACTCCCAACTTCCTGGGGATGTCCCTTGGGTAAATGTCACCAAGTGTGTTCCAATGGTCGTGCTTCAACAAATTTTGGAACTTTTCGGAATTTATTTTTCCCTGTTTGTTTTGGGCAAAATCTTAACTCTTAAAGTACTAATCACGGTTAAAGTTGTTTTCTCACTACGTTAAACATTTAATGGTTAAAAGACTGAGATACCTTTCATTCAATTACCAGCAAGCCTAGTCTCAAGCAAAACGGTAGTCTTAGTCAACAGCTCCCCTCTGCACACTTTGCGCGCAATGCGTGCAAAGTATTCCGGGGAAAGCTGTTGACTGAGCCTTAAATCAGCACTTTCAGGGTTAAAATATCATCTTCTCTGAAATAGCACAGCCAATATTTTGAAATTGCATCGGGGCCCTTCTGGGCTTGGGGTAGACTTGACGAAGGCCTTCCGCCAGGTTTTTTTGTCCCAAATTGGCGGTAAAAAATATTGCAAGGATTATTTTGCATGCGGCGAAGGAGCAGAGTTACTAGGCATAGGGAGGATGGCCAGGCTTGGACTGCACTTGATTGATCTTGTCTGCATTCACATATCGGTGATTTTAACTCTGTTGCTGAAACCTTAAGAACAACTTCAGCCTAGTCTTTTATGTTTTATGTAGTAGTGTTCCCCAGTAAGGGACAAACGTGAACTATTTGTGTGACCTTGATCTCACCTTGACCTCATTTCTGAGGTCACACAAAATATTGATAACTTGAGAACTATTTGACCCAGGACCATGTTAGTGTTCCTCTATGAAGGGCAGACTTATACAGTGCATGGGTAAACTTGACCGTATCCCAAGGCCACAAAACCACTTGCGTTAAGAATTCGTAGGCAAGTTGAGCATGTATTTTTCACACAGCTCTCTTGCTCAAGAAAACTTTCTGCTTGAAATACAATTCAAATGAAATAATATTGAGTGATATTACTGTACCAGTATAAAATTTTGTTACATTTTGCTACAGGATATTGTTACAAATCGCAAAACGCAAAAACTTTTTACAAATTGCCACAGCATTACAAATTCCTGCAAAATATCTGTCCATTTTATTAAAATACCGGTCGTATCACAAATCGCTGCATTACACATGACAACAGAAAATCCCTGTAAAATCAAAGTCTCAGAGTGGGAAGAGGCTGTCAACTTCCTGGTGACTGTGAAAAGAGCCTAAAACGAAGGAAATCATCCCAATAACATTGTCAAAAGAAAAGAAAAGCCATTGAGGACCTACGCAATGTCAGGCAGGTAAGGACAGTGCCAGACTCACCACACATCAAACCAATTTTTAGGATAGAAACTTAGATATGTGGAAGGATTAATAATACATAAAAGAAAACCAAAAGGGAGTCTAACAACAAATATGCAGAAGAATTTGGTAATATATTGATGGAGCTCCGGAACTGCAGAACCATTAGTGAAATGCAGCACAAACAACTTAATCCACCGGGAGCACGGCTCCCAGTTCTGTGGTTTATCAAAGATGCACGAAACATCATGCCATTTTCGAGCAAGCACAGTGTCCACAGCTTCCACCATGTACATCGCTGCCAGACTTGTGGCATATATATCAACCTTGATTGCTTGAAGCCACCATGCAACATTAAGAACAGTACAGATTTCGTCAACAGGAACTGTCGGATGTGCAGCTGAACCAAGACGAGTGCGTCATTTGATAATCATGTCACACGTATATGTAAGTCATGCAGCTGGTGAAAGTGTACAGAACTTCACGTAATATGGAAGACTTCTACTTAAAGACTCGCGGCGTTGCCACAGACTCAACAGTTAGTGCGATGGATGCCAATCTTTTTTCGTGGAAAGCCCTGGCTGCATTTATGTGCAACATCAAAGTTTCGGGTAGATGTATAGATAACACGCTTTGTGTACAAATGCAAGTTATATGGTGATCAACTCTACGAATCCCACAAAGACATCCACACCTATATCCAATTTACATCTGAGAAAGGCGCGAAGGAATATCTTCTTCCGTAAGACACGATAACAAGAAAGGAGAGCAAAACAATTAAATCTAGTGTTTCCATTTTTAAATATACCCCTATTGAACAACATCTCTGGTATAAGAGCCGTCCGCACGTCAAATACAAACACTGCGACTAACATAAAAAAAAAAAAAAGAAAAGAAAAAGGACATTTGAAAAAGACGCGTAGCATTTCACGGTACATCAAATACACCTGAAAAAGACTACCCAACGCAGGGCTTGCAGTCACGGCCGAATGCTCACGTTGCTTTTCCTTATGGAGATATATAGAAATCGATTGCGCCGTGACAAAGACAGACTGCAATAGCGATATATATCAGAAGATGTACCATCTTCAAATCCCTGTTGGTAGGCCAAAAAGATAAAGATGTAGCCTTAGATTAGGGTTGGGCAGACTGCCAGTTGTCCTGCCACGCAAGCTTGTACAACTAATTGCCATAACAACAAATAGGTCCCGACGGGCCCACCTCAACGCCCAGCAGATGGAGACATCACAGACAGCGACTGTAGTTGGTCGTAATGCCTCCTATGGAAGGTCTATTTCTTCAAAACATTCTAACTTTATGGACTTGGGAAAGGTCATACGAATAAGAGCGCGACTCCACGTCTTGAACAGAGTACTGGGCTGACACAAATTTCCCTTTGTCTACAATAGTCTTCCGATATTATAACATTTACCTCAAGAGCGACAAATTACATGACGAAAACCATGGCTCATGCAGGTTGAAAGCGGTATCATGATAAATGTGTAGACAAATTCTACGTTACATTGTTATCGCTTTGTCCTGAAACAAAAAAATTAAAACATTTAACGCCAGTAGTATTCACCGTTGCAACATATTGTTAAGTGTCAATATATCTAATAAGAATGTCGTCTGCTGTAGTGGCGTGCGTTTTAGTCTGGCTAAAAAGCGAATGCTTTCCTTTGTTAATTAACATTATGTTATCTAGCAAGCAACGGAAAGGACTTTCGAATAACATTGCGTCAATGTATAACATTTATACAAAATTAACTTCTCAAAACTTTCAAGATATACTTGTGGTGATACTTTTGTAGGGGACCTGATGCTCGGGGTCCACAAGACCGTCCTTGGAGTCCCCTGTCGGCTCATTTTACTGTGGATGCTGTCTCTGCCACCAGGCGGCAGGCTCCACCCGATACAATGGCTAAATGAAAATGGCTTGGGTGAGTTAACCGGATTTATATACATTTGTATTCACACAAATCATTATTAGACTATATTGCAAAGTTTTGATGAAATCTCTTTTATGGATTTTTATAGACGGTATACTCTTCAAGCAACACCACCCTCGTGAAGAGACCATTCCTATATTAGGGCCATCAATCTACACGCTCGCTTTTTGTGTGTATCCTGAATAATAATTATCTCCGATTAAGCTCTATTTAGAAGTCTCCGTTGGTTTTTATGGGGAGATTTCACGGTATTAATATCATTATATTGATTGAAAAGTACAGGTATGTTCGTTCTGATATTCATACGGAAGTCCCTAGCATCCTTTGATGTCACATCATACTCTGCTTTGCTTTATATCGCAAACGATTGTGTTGGTATAGTTGCAACTGTTCACAAATATGTGATGTGTTTAAGTAGTTTCATTTTCATGTCGCAACCACGAAAAGTTTTTTTTTTTCGCTGAGAGATTTGGTTCCCTTTGGACCAGCACCTTCGTTACAACTGAAAAAGTCACAGCCTTCTCTTTGTTTGTTCAAAATAGTACCACCATATGCATCCATTGGATGCCAGTGTCTCTTTGTCTCCGGGTTAAAAGTTCATTTGTTTGTTCTTTTATGAGAAAGTATTAAATACAAATCAGTTTGTTGAGTTCACAAGACGCAGCGATATCACTGTGAAACACGATACTTGTTCAGAAAGATTAAAAAGGTCATCTGGATGCGAACTTGTACACCAAGCGTAAAATGAGCATCTGATGTGTAACTAATAAATATTTATAAATGAAGCATAAAAACTAGAAACTGTAACCGGGAAGCAAGCAAACAAACAAACAGGCAAAGCAAGCCAAAACAAAACAAAAAACAAACAAACAACGAGGCAAACAAAACAAAACAAAACGAAACCCCCCCACACAACCCACCGCCCCCCCCCCCCGACACCACCCCCCCAACGCACACACAAAACACGAACAAAACAAAATCTGAACCTCAACTTAGATTTGCCTCTACTGACAAATGTTGCAGACCAGAGGGAGCAAAAATGTAGGTTAAAGTAACTTTACCGTGGTTGTATTATGACAAAATTATTGTTACATATGTGGGTTGTCTTTGCTGAACATTTAGCTGAGACAGGGAGCCCCTGCTCACAGAAGCATGTACGGCATAGGCCCGGTCACATGTTCTGAATAGTTACCCGGTGAATACTTTTAAATTCATTTGGGCTAATACAGCTTATGTCAAAACTCTACAGAAGAACGTGACAATAACACTTCCTTTTGTAAGCAAGTAAGACAGTGAGAGGAAAGCTTATGGAGCGTAGAGAGTTCGGACTACGGAACAGGGTAATGACCACCAGAAAGTGGTTCTAGATGAAGAGACACAAATACAAATTTGTATTTTACCTAGCTGATGAATCTGTAAAGAATTTGTTTATTTACACCTAACCGCCGCAGCGTAACTACTGGAGTAATCCGTTGTGTTGTTGCTTTGGCCATATATCGTCACACCCTCACTGCAGTACCACAGTGCCCTGTACCACTATATTTGAAGATTTGCAATAATCTGTATCCTTTCATTTCACACCCACTTTGATAAACAAGTAAAAAGTATAAAATAAGGAGAAATTCTGGTAGGTTCTCATCAGAACCAATATTAATTGACAGGCAACGCACGCGGATGTTGCTGGAAAACCGGATAATGTAATATTTTAAGATCAGTTCCCTCGTTTTTGTTTATGCTAATTAGTTTTATAAGGGCTGCAAACTCTCCATGGAGAGACTGCTGAGTTAGGTAAACTTAATCAGCATGAAAGGCTTTGAACTCATTACCACTATTCAGTTATTCATTGTTTCATTAAATGACTCATTCAATTGCTTACGTGAGCTATGAAAACCTATTGCTGATGTATGAGGACAGGTGTTAAAATGACACCAGCGGAGGCCTTGGTGAGTTTTGATGTTTGCAATTACATTTTCAGCGCCGTTGGCCGTGGTATCAAGTGCGGCGAGGCTGAACGGGAGATATATCGTGGTCTTTGAAAAAGATACTCATAGAATGACAGGTATGTTCCCTCCGATTCCTGCATTGCTCCGGCTTTGAAATTTGTCTTGAATTTCGTGCCAGAAAAAAAAAAAGATAAATACTTGCTATGTTGCTCAAGAAATCAAGATATATGCCAGGGTATCAGTAAGCTTAATGCTTACTGATACCTGCTCTATGTATACCACTGTAAATTCGTTTAAAAGCAACAAAATATGCATCTGTAGAACGCGTACAGTCTAAAACTTATGCTTGGTCACTCTAGTATGTTTCTTGGAAGCAATGTTTTCACTTGTAAAGGTACAAAAAAGTGATCACAATGTTTTGATGTAAACGTTTGATGCAGCTTTTACATTTTCATATATTTCACCATCAAGTTTATAGCAAACCGTAAGACACACCACAAATGGGAAAAAAAGTCTGAAATGTTAAATATATGTTGCTGTTGAGATACATCTGTTTGAAGTTTGGATGATGACACATCAAAAGAAAGCTAGTTGTAATTGAAATTGGTAGAGAACGGAACCCAATTTTTGACATCTAAGACACTCGTTTTTTTGATACTTTGCATAACGTTAAGTTTGCAGCAGATATGAGTTCCCTATCTTCAAAATTAAATGGGTTGAATCTTTAATTGTGGTGAATTATGATGATCTTTGTATACTTGTTATGTACACATTGCCACCATCCAACATTATAACATTGTTATAAGTAAAATATCTAGTTTGCTAGTTTCCATAAAGTGTACGCTGTATTGCACTTGATGTTTAAATCTATGGATGTACTATTCTGTTGAAGTCTTTGCTAACCTAACGCATATCCGTAAGCTGTTTCAATTACCGCTGTTATAAGAACAAACATAATCATGAAATATTACACACGCACATAATGTTTCCTCGTAAATTCCGTTTGCGTGTGTTTGTGTGTGTTGTGTGTGTGTGTCTTAACTTACATGAAACACTTTATAACATGACTGAGGCATAGAAAACATTATTCGTGTGTCTTTTCTTTTGTTTACAAATGCCACAGCATATGCAATAATCGTTCCAATGCATTTTATGAAATGTTTGAGGCGCCGTCCGTAAAAATGTCCCTCATCTGCAGTTTGATCGACTGTTGTGATTTGAACACTCTGCATCTTGGGGCCGTTTTTAAGTAATGTTCTGTAATGGGGGGATTAAGCGTTTTTTTTTCTTTTAATATATATCGTGGTGAATGTAAAGCATAACATTTTTCGGAAAGGTATTTGTCATTTGAGGTAATAATGCCTATTGGTAAAACAAAACACGTGCTTTACTTTCTCTCAAAAATTAAAATGCCCTGCAATAATTTCATATCGCCAATGCCCAAAATGCATCATGAGAAAATGGTATGATTTTCTTCTTTTACAAATCAGTTATTTGCCATGGCACATGTCTATAGAGCTGGAGCACACACTACTTGATGCGGAACGTTTCACTTTGATCACATATAGTCCTATATGATTGTTACCGTTTGCTGATGTCGAGTGACACAAATATAAAGTGCTGAATTTCTTTGACAACGTAAACGCGGCGGTTTCCATACTGTTGCATTCTATCAAGGACGCAAAATGAAAGGGGAAAGCACTCCCGAAACCAGGGTGTCAGAAAAAACTGCTTCTATTTACGTCAGATGTTCCTTTCGTTACACTTAGGAACGGTAAAAGCAGAACAAAACAAAATGATGGTCTTCTGTCTCTGTGTAGTGATCATCATGGCGTGGGCAAGGTATACAATGTATGAGTCAAATAAATAAGTTACATACATACATACATACATACATACATACATACATACATACATACATACATACATACATACATACATACATACATGATGCAACAAAGGAAGCAATCCACGTTTATATCACAAACATTCCTGAAAGTGAGCACGTCATGGTCTGAGAGACGGTAATTATGCGGGTATAGAGCACCCCCCTCTGTTGTTAATATCCCTGTTAGGAAGTCTTTTTCACCGCTTTTTCATACCCAATATTGTGTTAATGTTTTTGTTTTAGTTATGAGTCATGTGACTAGGTACCCGGGCGTGAGTGCCGCTTCTTTCCGGCCACAAGCCAGTGGTTCCAAAGACGTTGACACCGTATGGGAAGTGGCAACAGATAAAAGGTAGGTACGTTTTTACGTCAGTGATGAATACACTGTGCACAATCTAAGTCAATCTGGTGGGAGAAAACTGCAATCTACAATGTAGTATTTTATGTTTCACAAAAATAACAGGCAATACATTCCCTGCCTTATTCTTCTTAGAAAATGCATGTAAAACCCAAACCGCTGATATCATGAAGATACATAATGACTTTATAGGCTTGGAAACATATTTACGTGGACAATTTCCCCTTGCCTTTATTCAAATTCATGCTATATGTGTTACAATAAAACACACACCCCCAAAAAACCCCAGAGAGCGCAGTGATTCGTTTGGCTTCAGACGCTTGTTGCTTTTTAGGGGACTCTTTGCCCTTCGCTGTACACCACAAGTACGTTACGTTGAAGAGTGTCAGAAATTTCGGGCAGCTTCATCTGGTTGTGTGAGTCACCAAAGCCACGGATGCCTGGAAGCACAAACAGCTGACAGATGGGTAAATGTCAATGCACCTTTCTTTTACATTATTATTCAAACTTTCTTTTAGATGCTAATGTATTATTAGTATGGCAGATGTTCTTCATGAAAGTTGCACTCTGCGTCTTTTTTCTCTCATACAGATGTACTGTGAGAATCATCTAGATTGGAACACAATATGGCTTAAAGTCAAATTGTCTTTTCCTTTCAATACTTTATACCCTTGTCTCATATGTCGTAGATCAGGATACGCTTGATCAGGAAGTGAAATTTGAAAAGCAGATTGATGAGGTTGTTACAACATTAAAGAGAGCTCTTGGTGTTTTAGCAGAGCGGCAAATTTTTCTTTGTGCAGACTCCAAAATTAACCTGTACAACACCTTGGTGTTGCCTCATTTTGATTATTGTAGCACAGTCTGGAGGTAGCAATCGGAAGAAAACTGACATTGTACGCCTCCAGCGACTACAGAACAGGGCAATGAGAATAATATTACAATGTCACCCTAGGACGCACATCCTCGACATGCTGAGAACCCCCCCCCCCCAAAAAAAAGTGTCGAACAGAGATTGTTATACAATCTCTGTATTTTTCTTTGGAAAATAGTTCATAATCAAGTACCACCTTATTTACAAAATAATCTTTACTCCAGTGACCGAAGTCCATTCCTATCAAACAAGAGCATCCACTTCCTCAAAACTTTTTCCAGGCAAGGTCTTCCCCTAAAACTCTCTCTTTTATTGTTACCAAATTTTGTAATGAACTGCCTCAGCATGTCCGGGATGCACGATCTTTGTTTAGTTTTGAAAAACGTTGTATACAATTCATTTTTGATCACATAGAGCCTTTCCGATCAATGTTCTTTTTATCATTGATTGCTTTATCAGAAATTTTGCTATCGACTGATCGTAATGTCTTATGAATTCAATGTAATTGAATTGTTCTTGATATACTATCTTTCAATTCACCTTGTGCATATCTCATCTACCCATAATCATCTGATTTTTACTCTTTTAATGACTTGGTCATATATTTTTAATTGTTATGGCATCCAAACCTCAACAGTCATGTACTGAACTTGGATTGCAATAAAACTTGTCAAACTTGTCAACTTGTAGCAATATGAATTTTAGAACTGTGTTATATAATATTTGGTCTGTTTGTAGGGATTAGACAGGCTAGATCAAAGGAAATTACCCTTGGACAAAACATTAAGATATCCTGGTAAGAACAGTGGACATGTTCATCATATATATATATATATATATATATATATATATATATATATATATATATATATATATGTGTGTGTGTGTGTGTGTGTGTGTGTGTGTGTGTGTGCGCAAAACAAACTATTTTTTATTGATGATCACTTGTAAGCATGATTATGACAGTAATGGAGATCGCAGGTTGAGTAAATCCTGGTGGCACAAACGGTTTTTGTCAGAAAATGTGGTATGAACCAGCAAACCGATTCAGTTTGCAGTATCAGGAACTAAAACAAGGGTGAAATAAACTGATCTTACAGATCATGCGACAGTGTTTCGTGATAAGAACGCCACACTTGTGAACTTAAGCAGTGGTGTTTGATAAACAAAGCTTCTTTCTTCATTGTTTAAGTGCATATTTTTTTATTCCTTGATTTATGCGAATCATGATGTTTTGTACACAAAGTGACATACACATCATGCAAAAGACAGAAAAAGCCCTGATAATATTCATGTGCATGTGCATAGGGTCAACACGTTTATTTTGTTTCTGATGTAGGTTCGGCACCCAAAAGTGACAGCAACGTAGACGTTTATATTTTGGACACGTAAGTTGTATTGAGTAAAATTTAGTCCTTCATATTGAGATTGAAAAATAAATGTTGATGTTTCGGCAACTCTTGACTCTCTCTCTCTCCCTCTCTCTCTCTCTCTCTCTCTCTCTCTCTCTCTCTCTCTCTCTCTCTCTCTCTCTCTCTCTCTCTCTCTCTCTCTCTGTTTGCTATTTTAACCTTGTCCCCATTGGTGAGAAGAAATTTGTGAATGTGGGTGATAGTTTATATGAATTATTACGTAACTTCTAAGAATAAAGAGTTCTATTGCCGTTGTGAGATTCCAACTATCGGGCCAATTAGAAGATAGTTTATGGGAAAGACAGGTTTTGTTTTGTATTTGCGTCTTTTCATCCAGAACCACTTTCCTTGTAGTCATTACCCTATTCCGTAGTTCGAACTCTCTACACTCAGAGACTCACCTGTCACTGTTGAACCTTACTATATATATATATATATATATATATATATATATATATATGGAAGTATTATTGTCACGTTGTACTGTAGAATTTTCACATTGGCCCCAACAAATTAAAGGGTCTGCAGCGGGTACCTACTCAGAACATATTTCAGAGCCTGTACCCGTACATGTCTGTCTGAATAGCGGCTCCTTTTCTAAGCTTAATGTTCAGCAATAATGAAAAACTGTATGAACGCGTCAACACATTAGCTAAATCAGTGAAGCTTTGCCTACATATGCTGTGCCTCAATATGAATAAAGAATACCTGTCAAACCAAACATAATTACTAAATATGTACAATACAAGTTCAGATAAGAATAATTTGACTTAGTATAATTAAGTAGCAAAACAGGCAAGTCTAAAATATCTAAAATTATTGGAGCAAATCTTTCTTAAAAACTCTGGATATTTATAGCAAAATTTATAGAAATATACGATCAAAAGTACATCTTTGAGTTCTCTTGATTTAAGTTTATTGCAAATGAATTTGGTTATAGATGCAAACTCCTGAAATTTATAACGAATACGACCAAATTTCAAAATTGGTGATAATAATGTAATATATCCAATAGAGTCCGATATATTACTGTCAGGGAAACCTACTTAAAAATTAACCTCGTCAATTTTGTGATAGACTTTAATGCAAACCTGTCGTAAGTGACCCGAATATCCAAGTCCTGAAAAAGATGTCTGAGACCATCTCAATGCTACCCTCCAAAGCGATCTCTTTTGGATAAATTTCTTCATGAATTTTATTGACATTTTGTATATTTACACAAGCAATGTCATCAATATACCCAAGCGTTGTTTGAAAAATTTGTAGCCGTTCGAGTCCTTTTTTCATCAATTTAATCCATACACGTAAATTCACGCAAGGTCAAATATAAATCAGCAAGTGACAAGGAGCAGTCGCTAGCCCATTGGAATGCCTTTTATTTGTTGAAAAGCCAATGGTCCAAATTATACAAAAAGTACTATGCTAAAGAAATTTTAAAGCATCTATCAAAGTTTCAACTGTGTAAGATTTGACGTTACTTTTAGAACATTTACTAGGCAACCAATATGCGGTTTTTGTTTACACATTTTAGTGATTTATTCTGAAAGAGAACTTTTGATACTTTTTGCTTTTTAATCTTTGATTTTAGACACAAACTCGGAAAAATTTTAAATACTTAAAAAAACCAATTTATTTCACAGTTTATCGAAATTGCATTACAGTATTGAGGGAAATGATTCATAATTGCAGTCAAACACAGTGTTACTTCCTTTGATAGCTGTTTTGTTGTTAATTTTGAATCAGTATCTATGGATGTTGATTTTAAAGGGTTTTAATGTAATTTGGGTATCCAGAACGAAAGTGGAGGAGTCCTCTTCAGAAAGTTTGATATCACTATTATGTCTGATTTATTGTTTACGTTAAGTTCATTTTTCAAAACATCTAGATAATGTTTTTTGCAGATGATCCCAAAATTGTTAGCTAACTTATCAATGTTAGTGATAATCAAACTTTTTGTAGTTCTTTGATTGCTTTTGAAACCTTAAGCTGCTTTAAATTTACCGTACTGATATTCCTCATGTGAGATTTGTAACGATAACTTCTATTTCTAAAGACTCTTTTCAAGTTTGTTAACCATCCTTCAAATATCTGAAATATAATATTTTCTTTCTTTGCCCATTTCATACAGTAGGAATCAAAAGCATTTAGGTGTGTCCTGAAAAATACTGTCAATGTTCAACTCAGGACATGTCGGAAATTTTCTACCTTTTTCATTCAATTCTTTTAATACTGAATTTTAGATTTTATCCAAATAAATTACAAAAGTAAGAGAGCAATAAAAACCATCGAAATAAGGATGTCGACTAACGTTACGTCTAAATATCATTTATGAAAATTAACAATACTATTATGTCTCGCCATATCTGCACCACCACAAATGAAATTGTACTCCATGGAGATGCATACATTATACAAGCACATTTTCGTTCAATAAAAATGAGTAAATTGCAACACATAAAGAAAACAATTTTAACGTTTTCCTATACAGGGGAATCTATACTAAGCACGAAGTTTTTGAAGGTCGAGCGCACTGGGTGAGTGATGAATTTCACATTGATGAACAATGTGTTAAAAACATGATGATTAGTGCTTGTTTTGCATTAGTAATAAATTCATAATCAAAATTCATTTTATTGTACGTAGTTTACGAAGAGCAAAATGAACAAACGCTTATTCAAAGCGAATCTGTTTTAAGGAATCATTGTGAGTAAAAATATGCCGAAGTGATTTAAAGTAATTTTTAGCTTACTGCTCAGACACTAACATATCATATTGGCCTTATTTTATATAATGATAGAACCCCCTAACGCATATTGATAAACAGATGTAAGTCATTTAACTTCCCGCCCTCAATAAAGTGAAGTGCGTTTGCTAATGAATATCATGATTTATGTAAATCTTTAAAAAAAACCCAGATAAAATGGATAATATTACAAGTATTTTGCATATTGTTGGCAAAACTAGAAGTCCTGGTTCCTTACTGAAGTGTTTTACATCGTCATGGGTATGTTATTGAATTTCGAGAAGCAGTTAATGTATTAAATAAGACATAGGGCTGTGACAAAAGGGAATACCTTTACATATTATGCTAAGCCGATATATTTACACCTTGTGTACGTTTTATTGTGTGATGTAAGTTTTCTTATGTCCACCCAGGGGATCAATACGGCTGATGATATAGACCAAGACGTCACAGGGCACGGCACGCATGTGGCAGGTGAGTTGTTGAAGATTTTCTTTGAACCATATGATATATGTATATATATATATATATATATATATATATATATATATATATATATATATATATATATATATATATATATACATATATATCTATAAATGTATACATGTATGTATATATGTATATATATATTTATATATATAGTTATTTGTTTATTTATTGACATATGTAATGATATATCATCTTCACAAATTCGGTCACTTTTGACTCCATTTGAAGCAGGTGTTATCCAGTGTTTCCTTCGTAACAGCAACAGCGGTAAAGCGAAAACCTTAAAAAGCATGTTCTTAACCGTCTCTCCCATCTCCTTGTGCTTCACTTTAAACACCGACGGCCCTCCTTAAGTGGTAAGTTATTTAC
The DNA here is from genome assembly GCA_964020975.1 of Hermodice carunculata. Classification (NCBI taxonomy): domain Eukaryota; kingdom Metazoa; phylum Annelida; class Polychaeta; order Eunicida; family Amphinomidae; genus Hermodice; species Hermodice carunculata. The sequence goes on from OZ026617.1 coordinate 75,083,965, forward strand.
TTTTTAGGTGTTGTCAGTAAAATTTGCCGGTCATGTCGGATGATCGCTGTCAAAATACTGGATTCTTTCGAAGACGGTACCACCATGACTGTCGTCAAAGGAATTAAATACATCATGTCGTCCGTGAAAAGGAAAAAGCGCAAACATCAAGCAATTATGAAGTAGGTTGACACTGTAAACCATCTATACAGGTTGACATAATGAGATTAACCATCGGCCATTTGTCTGATCCTCGTTAAACAAACAACCAAATATACAAACAATTAAGAAAAAAAACATTAATGTATACATTAAGTTTTTCACTGCATAAAGGGGCTTATCATGGGCATTTTCCCCATACTTACAATTATTTGTTTTCATTACGGCAAGAATAAGTTGGTCAAAAACGTCAAATACTCACATACTGTTGTTTGCATGCGAGACAGAAAACTGTTTTTGTATAAGTTAGAATGAACTGCTCGGATATAGTGCAAGCCAAATATATCGTAGTTGCATGCTTTTGCACGGGCAAAATACTTTGTTACACGTTGCATATATTCATACGAATTTACTGAGTCAATAATTATTTGAATGCCTGTTGTCGTTTCCGTTGAATTATAATTGTTGTTGCTTTGCAGCATGTCGGTAGGGGGAGGTTCAAGTCAAGTACTAAACGAGCAAATGAAGTTAGCTCATGAGGCTGTAAGTGCACACCACCTATATCAAGTATATTAAGGCGACTAAGGTGATTTAAGAGATAAACAAATGTCAGTTAACGTAGCTAATTTAATCACCAATCCTTATTATGTCTGTGTGCCAACACAGACATACTGTTTTTCTTTCTCTCTTTCTTTCTTTCTTTCTTTCTTTCTTTCTTTCTTTCTTTCTTTCTTTCTTTCTTTCTTTCTTTCTTTCTTTCTTCTTTCTTTCTTTCTTTCTTTCTTTCTTCTTTCTTTCTTTACAGGCAGATTTGTCCGACATTTCATTTGAAAAGTATTACATGTAGAAACTGCAAACTTGGCACAATTATACTTCTATAGATAAAGTCTGGCCTTTTTATAATTACAGGTCATGCTTTTCAAAATTATGCAAATGAGGGCTAATTAAAGTTTTAAATTTTCAATATCTTATATACTATAGTAGATGTGGTTACGAGTGTATAGGAGTTCGATCATACCAAGGTAAAGTTCAACTCAGATGTCAAGGTAATGTCAAGGTCAAAGTTCATGTCAAGGTCAAAGTTCATGTCAAGGTCAAAGGTCAATTTTAAGCCAAGATGTCATTTTTTGAGGTCAAGGTTTAGAGGTCATCTCAAGGTCAAGGGTCATTTCAGGGTCAAAGGCCATTTTTTTATGGTGACTTTCATCTGGCCATAACCAATAATGGTCAATTTTTATCCAATTTTGATCATGTTGGGCTCAAATTGTAGCTATTGTAACACCACACATTTTTAGACGTTACATGTGACCTCTAAATGTCAAACTTTAAGGTCAATTGGACCTTTGAAAGTTTCATCCAGTCATAACTTGGCAAATTTCCATCCAATTCTAATCATGTTGGACTCAAGTTGTAGGTATTGCAACACTGCACATTTTTATAAGAACATGCAACCTCAGAAGGGCAAAGGCCAAGGTCATTTGGCCCTTAAAAAGTTTCATCTTGCCATAAATAGGTCAATTTTCATCCGATTTGGTTCATGTTGGGCTTAAACTATGGGTATTGTAACACTGCGCAATTTACATGTGACTTGTAGGTTAAAGGTCAAGGTCATTTGGACTTTGAAATTTGCATGCAGCCATAAGCTTAATGTAATGTGAACTTCCAAAGGATAAAAGTTTTAGCATTTAATATTTGCAACTTTTTACGGCACACAGACCGATTTGCTTTGAAGCAAATCTTTTTTTCTAGTTTATGTTTTTTGATCCATAGAAAGTTAAATTCGGTGCAAAGGCTTCTCCTAGGATATGAAACCTTTTTTTTTGTTGGGAAATGTAGCGTATAGCAAGCCTGTAATTATCCACCTTTTGCAAAAGTAGGCTATTTTGTTGATATCAGGGCTTGACATAATTTCGTTTATGTCGAACATGATTTCTGAGATGTTCATAAATTTAGAAGATGTAACAAAGATTCATTAATTATAGTGTTATAAATAGCATTACCCAGATACACAATCGCATATTTACAAAGTGAAATATTACATGCAGAGGAATGTAGATAATGTAGGTTTGTCGACTAAAAAAAAACAGGATTGGAAAAAAGCAACTATGCGTGTAAATATTGGGTGAGACCCAAACTGGCACTTTCTTTTCAAATGTTGATCCTTTATATGCTGTTCTCATTGGAAATTGGTATGCACGGCACAGATTCAATAATCATTACAGCTGTGGCAATTTGAAACAGGACTCTCTCTCTCTTTCTTCAAATACATACATACATATATATATATATATATATATATAAATATTTTATACATATATATACATATATATATATATATATATATATATATATATATATATATATATATATATATATATATATATAAAAATATATGTATAAAATATTTTTCACGCTTCCCTAAGGGCATCGTCGTTGTAGCCGCTGCAGGTAACCATGGAGGTGATGCTTGTTCGTTTTCGCCAGGCATGGAACCAACAGCGTAAGTGTTTTGACGGCGCTGCGGTTAACAGGTGGCCAAACGGAGTGCATGGAAGCCATCTGATTGGGTGACTTGTTTTCGCACTGCAAAAACAAGTTGTCTGGGAGCAAAACAACTTTTACATGATTACATGGGTTTCAACTTGATTGAGCATCCTCTTCCTTGTGGATGTCAGGACTTTTTTATTTGAAATATCTCATATCATTAATGATAATTAGATTTACCATTAATAAAAGTAAACATTTGACCCTGTCATCTGGTATTGCATAACAGGAAAATGAAACTCTTTCACTCTTTTCCATTTTCAATCTTCATATTTAGTTTGCCCTTATTGTAATTTAGCAATATTCTGAAGGATGTCATATGCCCAATTATATGTCATGTGGAATGCAGACCAATTGCTTGTTCGGTATATGTAAAAAAATGTACTTTGAATAGCCATACAAAACGTAAAGTGAAAAGTTTGGGAAGATCTCTGTACAATAATATTGATATAAATCAACTATAGTAGCCACTTTTTTGTAGAATCACCGTTGGATGCACAACTGAGTCTGACACATATTGCTCCTACGCCAATAAAGGACCTTGTGTTGACATATCGGCACCGGTGAGTTCTTACCTATCAATAGCAATGCTATAATGTCAGTCTAAAATAGTTTCTGCATTGAAATGAATGCCACTACCCCTAAAAAATTACAGCATAAGACAGGATAATTACATATAAAAACATACCTCAAAATAATATAAGCATGATATTTTATTTTTATAGCATTGGGACGATGATTGTTCCTGCTTTTGGATATAAACAAGACGGCTTTCGACAACATGCCGTGCCCAGTTGACCTGATAGATAGAGAGAATATACCACACGAGACTTTATATGAAGTTGAGAAAACTTAACTGAAAAGGGTATGAGCCCATTGACACGAACGTCTGAAAAATGGCAACGTAACCATGAAAATTAGGTTGTGAACTCTCACATCATTTTGAAGAAGACAATGCAAAATTCATAATAATTTTTCGGAATACTCACTTAATTATGTGATCATTCATTCACATAGAACACTGAGTGACAACCTTAACCACAATAATTATTAGGCTCCTAACAGAACAAAACACTGGAGTCACAGTTTTTTATTAGCAGAGTCTATTTTACATTGGCATGGAAACCCCTTTCGATCTGAAGAACTGGCTATATTATCCCTACCTGAAGATATATCGGCAACATGTAGGACCAGACCTCTGTATCGTTGTCTGGTTTACTTTTCCCTGATTGACTTGTGCTTTTCTTTTCTTATGATTTATCTCGACCGAAAACAGGTTGGCCATAAATATACCATTCTAATTTTCTCTTTCTCAAACGCACAGACGATTTAATTCATCATTGTTGATGCATGGCATCACACAATAAGCCTGTCGGTACAGCACGGCAAATACTACAGAACAACATGGCCCATAGTCATAAATTCCAAAATCACCAATGACAGCAAAGAGATTCCAGAGTTACCAAAGCATCAATCTTCCTATACCAATGTGAAGAAACAAATTTCACTCCTGACTTGAGACAGGCAGTCACCCATAAAAGACAACTGGTGGTTTTAAACCGGTCTTTTCAACCTTTGAAACATTCTTCTCTAACTTCATACTATAGTGTTTCCAAAATGTCTAGACCTAACTACTCAAGACCAGAAGTTTATTACTGTTGCCAAAAATGGAAAGAGACCTGATAGGCCTATCACTATTTAGTTCTTAATTGAATTTGAAAAACATACGCACATTTTTCTGACATATCTGAATTCCTTTTGACTATTATGAAAAAACTACAAGCAAAACAAAAACATCAGACGTTATCAGTGAGCTACAGAAGATGCCCCCTCCCCTTGCAAGTGAAACAATAAGAGAAAATGTTATTGGGACGAGACAAAAAATCGAATAACTATCCATCCACCAGTGCCATGTGTATTTTCCATCTACCTGTACTTGAATTTGATGTCACTACGCATGCCTATTGATAAATTTGTGGTTAAAATGTAATCACTGGCTGCCAGCAATAAAGAAAAGACTTCTTGCGGGAAATGGCGTTCCTTCTAATATCAAGAGAGTGCAAAGCAATGTATTTGGTTTTGCGCTGATTATCCCTATCGGGGTGAAAATATCGAATTCTGCTCCACAGATCTCATGTTTAGGGGATTAGTGAACACCATATGTTCCATTAAATCAAGGTCTATATGTTGCACCGAATTTTGCTTAAAAAGACTAGTTGTAAAATCCCTGCAGAGTATAACCTTTTTACCAAACTTGGCAGCATCGTATTCATAATATTTTTTTTCATAGTTTACACAGGATTTTACAAAAGGAGCTTGCAAAGAAGCGTTCCGAAAATTTTGATTTCCTTCGTTCATTTGTGGTTGTTTGTTCGTTTAGTTTTGTTTTTTCAGTTGCATGTTTTAGGCATAGCATTATGTGTTTAATGGTACATGTTTAGCTGAAAATTGGCATTATTCTTGAAATATATGTTACCCTTTCTCGCCATTTGCAGGGTGAAAATATCATGAGTGCCTCTGTAAAAGACCCCACATCATATAAGCTCATGAATGGTAAGTTTTGTTTTTCATAAATAGCTGCATATGTCTCACAAAAATGAGAACCCTACATGCTCAACCCCGACAAATGAATGTTCATACAATCAGTTTCGAATCACCAAGATTTCATGTAACCACCTAGCTTTTGTGCCGACAATTGAGAATATACCGGGACCACGCATTATAGGCCATCATGTTGATCTTGTTGTGTTCGTACATCTATACGAGCAAAAATATGTTACAGCTGTTTTCAATATAAAAATTAAGAATGAACAAATGTACGGTGTAAGTTCCTTTTTTGCACTGAAGATAAACGACACCTATCGGCTGTTTCGATTTACACACTTATGATGATAACATCCGTATATGGAAAAACAGGCATGATGAAAATAGGCAACTGTATCAACTTGCGTAGCGTTTCACGTCAGAAAGTGAAACATATGAATCTCAATCCCAATACTAATTTACCCATACACATCGTAAGATGCACGTAATAAGGAGAACTGAACGCCGTCTGTCTCAGTGCAAAGAACGACTGGTCTGTCAAATGTATATTGTACAGCTATATTAAGAAACAATTCAAAGGCCATGTTCATTTAGAAGTTGCTACTGGCTTCAATCCCCTTGATGCTGTCTACATGGATATTTAAAATTAATTCTGCTTTCAGGCACCTCGATGGCAGTACCTTTTGTGGTAAGAACGTACTCGACAAAATAATAGACTTTCTGGGCACAGCAAGATGAGACAAACAGGTGTCACCTAAACGTGCTGTCTTTCTTTCGAAACATGTTGAACATAATGATTTTTCGTCATCTTTGCATTCAGACCTAACGATTAAAGTAAAATGTGACAGAAAAATGTTAGAAAGAGTGATCACAATTTTATGTTGAGAGTTGCTTTGGACCTATTTTGGTGCGGAAATACTAACACGAGAAAAATATATTACAGATTATTACAACGATCTATGTAAGGGTATATTCTGTTTTTAAATTCGTTGTTTTGAGGATAAAGGAAACCTCATAACAAGGCATGCTTATGTATTCAATTATATATTGAAACGTGCATATATCATCACCTAAGGCAGGTACGCAATATTTTTGTTATCCTTGTGAAATATTGCCTGAACTTGAAGAATTAATTACACAACTGTGCTATAGGCCAAGAGCAGAAAAAAAAACATCGCAAAGCCCCCCCCCCCCCATGCATTAGCTTTCCTCTGAATGAGCACATAATAACTCTTAATATTTTGTATGGCTCCAGTCAGGTGTTATAGCGCGTCATGTGGAAACGATTGGCTATTGCAAATCCCCAACGGAAATAGCAGATTGGCTAAACAGGGCGTAAGTACCGTGTGGTTATTTCCCTACATAGTATTCGCCTGCCATTTTTGTGACTGGCATCATTTCTTCAGTCATTGTTAAGTGTGTGTAATGACGTGTGAATATCAAATTCTCAGTATATGGGGACAAATTTTATCTTTCGTTCCTGTCGATTTTCTCAAAATGGCAATGTTTGGTACAATGAACTGTACCCTCACTGCAGGCTGTCTATCACAACCCTGAAGAATGTCCAATTGTTATAATAATATTTTGTTCATTGTAAATGTCTCCTTTCTTTAAATTCCTTCCCTGTAATTAGTCATATCACAGGGAATACGTGTCATGTTCTTTTCGATGGTTAATCTGTTCCCTACTGCAAGTGGAAGTGATTTTAGACAAAATCCATTTCCAAACTGGTGTATTTAAATATCCAACCAGGATGCGTGTTGCTGCACGGTAAATAGTACAGCCCCATGAATTATGAAATAAATACAAGTAACTTCAGAAAGAGCAAAATGGCTACACGATTTTATTCAATGTTCCAGTATTAGGCAATTACAAATTACATTCTGTACTTTCCTTATTTTTATTTATCATAGTTTATTATCATTAATTTACACTTGTCTCGTAAAATGCACGTTTATCCTTACACAGGAGTACAAAGGGAATTATAAGAAAGTTACCACCGAAGACGCCAAACAAACTTTTGTTTTACAACTGCAATCTAGCAGTATAAGCAGCAGAACAGAGCAGCTATACTCGTCAACTTCAGTCATCAGAAGATACCAGTTTACGTCTACACCTTTTTCATATATCATGCAAAAAGTATGCATATCTTGTTAACATCATTTGTATGCTGTCGCCCATCATATGGACGTCTATGCCCCTCATTTGAATTTGGATGGTGTGTGGAACATGGAACCTAAAGTAATTGTCTTTGTGAAGGTTTCACAAAAACAAGTGGCAATTTCACATGTAAAAATTGTCACCTGAAGTCATTAAAATTATATACATGTACTACAGACTTGTTCATTTGTTTTATTGTGAGTATCGTACGGGTGAACTATGATATCAGGTTCATCATCTCAGTCAAAATAAGACATACCTGACTTTGAGAGGTGCATATATAACATGGAACCAATAGAGCCATGCCATGACAGCAAGCCCTTGGCTTGCAGGCACGCTTAGACAGATAGTTCAGCAAACTCAAAGAATGGTACGATAAGAATGTGGATCAGGATATGGATCTTTTCTGTTCGTATAATTTTGGACCGTCCCATCCCAAGTGCAGAGGTGGATTTACAAATTTCAGAAAGTGGAGAGCAAGGTCACCAGATATCCAGTGGTATTTTTCTTGAATACAAAATAAAGGCGTACGCTCCCTCTAAATCTGCCAATTAATTAGCCATATTTTAGAAGGACATATTTCAATAGCCATAATGGAAAGTGGCCATATCAATCTGTTAAAGTTTATATATCTGAATGTGTAGAAGAATTTTAATTGGCATAGACCTAAGGAAGGTACAACCTAAGTTCAGGATATTATAATCATAAATCATTAATTAAACTTACAGCTGAATATTAATATTACAACAGCAAAAGCAAGCAATTCTATTTCAGGTGCACCCAGACTTACACACAAGACTATGAATATGTGTATATATAAATATGTACAGCTCTTGAGCACCCAAAGACATGGGAACCGAACTAAACTTGAGTGTTCTTGTGGCCAGTTAGTGTGACACGGTATCCAAATTTGAGATTGAAAACTATTTGTTTACCGTTTGCAACGGCTATTTACATCCGGGAAATTTTTGCTTTGCTATTTATGTTGGAGCTGCTGCCGCGAGCGTGTTCCGTTGTCAAGCATAACATTGTCAAACAACATTCTAGGCCTGATATGCAGCAGTATCAGTCACCTTCACACCACAGAATAGATACATTATAATGTTTTCACGTTATTAAATATAAAAATTTAATCGAAATAATCCGAAGTAAGCCCGGAAACGTTAAATGAACCGAAAATTGGAAAAGGCCACTAGTGTGACAGAATGGCGATGTTTTTGAATTGTATACAATAACTAATGCGTTCAACTGCCAAGCGTGTAGGAAAACAACAGATATATCAGAGGGCAATTCCCACCGAATATTCCCTCAAAATACAGACAGTTACTTTTTGCTGAGCTGTATGATATTCATAAGATGAAAAGAGTTTTAAAAAAAGGGAGATATTTTGAGGTAGCCCTACCACTACCCAGAAACAATCCCTACCCAGGGCTTCAGGAAATTCAGAGTCCAAGTTGTGTGGGTCTACCCCCCAGCATTAATTATATAGCCAAAGTTTTACAATATATTTGCAACATTAGTTCCATCACAGAAACACCAGTAAACGTAGACCTAAATACACACAGACACTGTAGTAGGCCTTAGGTGAAGCTTATTTTAACTATTGTACCACCACGCCTCTGACAGAAAGGTAAAGGTTTGCATGAGAACACAGAAAACAATCAAATATAATCTGATCAGTCATTACACATAAAGATCTCTAGAAAGAAAAATGACATAAATTGAGTAAAAATGAAGAAATTGAATGAAATCAGACACAGCACTTGCATACGTTCAGTCTGTAGCATGTTAAGTTATAACATAAAAAAATAGTTTTTCGAAAACTTTGAAGTAGCAAAAACTACAGATGAGCAAGAGTAATAAAAATAATAATAATAATAATAATAATAATAATAATAATAATAATAATAATTATAATAATAATAACAACAACAACAATAATAATAATAATAATAATAATAATAATAATAATAATAATAATAATAATAATAATAATAATAATAATAATGATTATGATGATGATGATGAAGATATTTTAATTAAGTAAGAGATTGAGGAGAAGAGAAAAATATGCTTCGGTCTATATACTGCAGGCTTGTGTATCATTTTGTGCATTTAAAAAAAAATTTATTCAGATAAAACTGCCTATTTCAGGATTGTGTGAAGACAAGACAACCTTCAATGGTGAATAATGACAATGCATGAAAACACGCAATTTTGAAATAGGGTTATTCCCAGAGGATAAAATAGGTAAAATTTTTATCCTGCAATTTTCATAGGGCATACAAGTATGTGTGGCACAAAACGTTGCTTAAAAGTTGTAGAGGATTTTAATGAGTTCATGGATGATTCACAAACTTGTAACAGGTCCATTTTAGTGAAAGAACAGGCATTGCGAAAAACATGAAAATACATTGAAAGTAAGAGTTTTGATTGATTATAACCAAGAATATATGTTACATTTTGAACTGTTGGTGGATTTAAAGGAAGGAGATTGAATAATTCAGGAAAAAATAGTTAAATTTTCAATTTCACACTAAGATTGAAGCCTTTATTAACATAGCTTCCAAAAGATGTTGCTATGATTGCAATGCAAACAAAAATACCAGTTTCTAGCATTTAACCGTCCACCTCCAGTCACTTTTGTCCTGCAAAATATTTCTGAGTGTTATTCTATCTGCTTTTAAATATAAACCATGCAAAAGGAAACAACTGAAATGTGATTTAAATTGTTTTATCTTCAGAGTTTGAAAAAAAGCATTCTGGCCTTCAGGAAGTATATTTACATAAGATGTATTTTAATATGAACACACACGCTAATATACACAGGCCTATCATCCAACAGCATATTTTTGTCAATCCTTCTTGTTTTGTGTGTATGCTTATAAACTTTAACGTTATTGTATATCTTTGTACTTCATAATGAAAAGAACACTCGAATTTAACCCTTTACCAATCGCGCAGCTTGTTATCAGAAACACTGACATTCTGAACGTGGGCCCAACAATTGTTTTTGTAACGCACACCATCAATTGTGAACTCCTCATGTCTGGATTCCATGGTTTGTAGTATAACCTGCCCATGTGTTTGGAGACATGTCAGGTCCCAGCTGCTGAGGCTATGTGGCATGAGTGGTCACTATCAATGTTTAAACTATGTCACTTCATTATACAAACAACATGTCACATCAAGAACAAAAACAAACAGTTATTCAAATTTGATACCGACTTCTCGAAGGTCAATGCATATGTATTTTAAACCTGGGTTTATATGTTAAGTGCTAGTTTTCATGCTAGGCATTGGTGGGAATGATTAGCTACATGTATGTATGGGTCAGGAGATGTGTCGGGTACCAGACTCTAAAGGTGTCATACACGACTCAGTCACCTTAAAATAAATCAACACAACACACTTCATTTTATCTGGAAAAGATACAACCACAGGGATATTTTGTGGATAGACTTATTAAACCTGCACTGAGCTGTCACTCAAATAAACTTTGTATACCATACGAATGCATTACGAAATTTTATACCATGCCTCCTTTGTTTTCTCAAGGGTTATATATGTCACCTGCTTACACATATATATCCCTGCTTTAAATTTCCATGGCTAAATTTCAACACACGACTGATTTACTTTTGTGAATACATTTTAAAATGCATTTATATTCATGAAAACAAAGAAGGCATGGCATGAAAAGGATACATCCTTTGTTCTCGTGATTTATCTGGAATCCTGCATTTTTAAATCCCAACGCTTCGCTTCGGGATTTAAAAAAGCAGGATTCCAGATAAATCCCTTGAATTTGGGATGTATCCTCTTCTGAGACATGTACCTGCTGGCTAAATGTATCGCCAAATTTATATACGTTTATTTCTGCATATGTCAGCATATCGGTTTACTTGACATTTTTCTACATTTTGTCAATGGTATCGTGTGTGTGCATGCGTGTGTGTGTGTGTGTGTGTGTGTGTGTGTGTACAAACAAGAAGTGACAGAGTGTACAGTACAATCGTATTGATGCAGTCAATCAATATTTCAAACCAGCACTGATGTTGGGTACAGTTGTTGATAGTGTAACATTTTTTTATTGAGCCTGGCTACTTTCTGCTGGTGCTTAAACATTTATTTGTATGCTCCAACTATTGGAGTGACCGTGAAAGTAGTCAGCAGGGCAGGCACTTGTGTACTTGTCTGTATAAAGCATTCAGCTGCTATATCACCTGTGAAGGGAAGCCAACGATGCATGAGTACATGCAAATTGACACCTACACCATGGTGTCTTTATAGCAAACAATGTTTTATTGTACCAGTACAGTGAACTCCAGCATCTTTGTAGATACGGGAAAGTAATAAATAGTTCGGACCAGTACTATCTCCCAAAACCAGTTTAAATAGGACCTCCCCACTCCAACAAAAGTACAGATGAACATTATTTACCATGACAATTCCAAGCACTTTTTGACACAGTGCATGGAAGTTGAAAAAAGGAAGCAGCTATATGCATTGATGATTGATTTCTGATAGGATAAAACATGACAAGTGGACTCACAATTACGAAAGTATAAGCATATATATATATATATATATATATATATATACACGATTATATGTGTGTGTGTTTGTGTTTGTATCTAATTCAAACAAATGTGTCTCAAGAGACGTGTTATAATATTGTCAATATTCCACTTTAATTTCTACCTATACTTGCAGTTAAGAAGCTTTTTCGTCACTTTTTCAGACCTCTTATTGATTGCATCACCGAAGAAAGATAGTGTTTGATAGAACGGATCCAGGAGACACTTTATTATGGCAAGAATACAGGACTGCAGAGCTATGGTAAAATGCCAATTTCCCTTGTACTTCTGTGAATAAACATTTGAAACCGAATTGACGTTATTTCATTCCACCAAACTCCACCAGAGGAGCCCCTTTTTGCAGCTGAAGGACTCAAATTACAGTTGGAATTTGCATGTACTGGATAAAGTTGGTGTACATGAATCTAGTAGCCTCTATTGTACCTATTATTGAAAGTACACTTGTACTCCATTTCTCATTATTCAAAATTTCAGTTTGAAAAAACGCTCTGTGCTGCAAGTGTCAACCTGGTATTTACAGTGCGTTTGGATAATGCATAAAATGTATGCATGGTTGTACCCATACGTTAAACTGTGCAGATAAGATTAAAAGACCTCCTGACCTCTGCTTCAGTTTCTACAAGCTTCAAAGACTGTATGTTTAATGTTTATGACAATAGCACATGCATATTTGTCCATAGAAATTACATTCCGCAAAACAGTAAACTGCCCTGTGACTTGCTTGTGCCCAGTAAAGAATCTTTATATCCGGACTAATTTGCATATTATTATGAAATGAAGCCGCGTATTTAGCTGCACAATGTACATTATGGTACAAGAATTTTTATCAATAATTTATATTAATGATATGCAAATGATATGGATGTGTGTGTGTTAATTTGTCAAAGTTGATTTCAGTTTGTTTTAAATATGCAAATGAATGCACATTAGAACTCCTATAATGTTCAACACTGGCTTATATGAAGGCGTGCTGGGCATAGTCGGCTGATGGAATCTTTACATGCATACCTGCCCAAGAGTTAATTACCCTTTTCTGCAGAGCATAAGTAAAGTGCTCTTTCTAGCGGGAATGCAAAATAAGAAACAAAATCGCGTTAATCAGGTTTGAAATGAGAAAAATAAGACTTCCTTTTGGGAAATTTGTACAATATACTCCTCTTTCCTGAATCTTTTATGCAAATAAATGTTTATTAGCATAACATTATTCAAGTGAATCCTAAGTTGATCAGATTATTAGATAAACGTTGCCCAAAAATTTGAGTAAATTTTGAAGAAATATTCAAAACTTGGAAGATTTTGGACGTTTAATCCCCCCATACTATTTTTTGCGTAAATTATGCTAACTGAGCAGATGAATTGTGCAAATTACTTGACCTTTTGTATAGTGTGAATCCTAAAAATGTTCTCAGAGATCAACAATTATGCAAAAGTTTAGGTCAAAACGTCACGTAGTTTTTTAACGCCATTCACTTGAATTTTTTTTAATTATAGAAAGATGTCGGAAGTGGGACATTTGACATTTGCACCCAGTGACCACTCATTGAAACCCATGTTAAAGTTTGAAGGCCTTTTGTCCTAAAAATTTACCAAATTTTGCGAACTTTAAATGTGCCTAACTGTGGAACGCTTTGGTCAATCTTAAAAAAAAATCTTTTGGGAACCAAGGCCTTCATTTAAAGGCCATTTAAACACAGAATCATAAAAAATCAGGCAAAAACCCTGCCACAATTACGTTGGTTTTATCACTTTCAGCATAAAAATTTGGAATGAAAGCCTTATCTTTCATCATTATTTTTAACGCCTGACTTGCATGATTAGGCCTATTAAAATAAAGCTTTGAATCAATTGGGTATAGTGAATCCACAATTACCTAGAACACTTGGTCTTTAAACTGATCAAACAGATCAAATTAGACCTACCTAAGGCCCCATTAAAATATATGGTGCTTATACTCACATTTGTTTTTTTTTATTGGGCCATAGGGAGCATTTTTTTTATTCATTGTCAATGATGTATTCAAGTGTTTGATGGAGAGCCTTGCTTTCGTCCACTCGTAGCCCCATCCAGGGCTTATGATGAGTGAACCACGCTTGATTTGAAGGACCAAAAGAATCTACATCTGTCAACATTCAGTGCAGAAATTTTTATATACTCTATGTGTTCTAGGCATCCTTTTCAAAACATTTTTTTTCACCGTGACGTTACACCCCCAAGTACATGCGGGCAAACGCATTCCCTGTTTTATTTTATGTTTGACAGATATCAAACCAAAGTAAATTTCCTATGTTTAGTCTTTACCTTCCTCAATTCCATAACTCTTTCACATAAATTTTGTGGCACGAACTTAAACCAAATGTTTCTTAATATTTACCTTGTCGATGCTTTTACCTTATCACTTAAACTGTCAGACATGTTCCAAAGTTAACAATTATTCCTAACAGTAACAATGCGGTAGTTGTATCATTTCAAGTGTGCGATACGAACCAAAACTAATATTGTTTCCTAACATTCACGTTCGCTGTGTTTTTACTTAAGCAATTAAACAGCCAAACATGTGCCAAATTTAACAATATTTCCTAATAGGTACTTTTCTCAATGCGGCAGTTGTCTCCCTTGAACTGCAAGATACGAAACAAATCTAACATTGTTTTCCTTAACATATTCTCTTACACTTTAAATGATCGTCAAACTAAGTATTAATTCTGATACATCATTAAATGTCAGATTTTAATAAGTGATTGTCAAATTAGAATGACAAAATGACTAATTGTGATAGAATTTAACTAAGGTTTAACCTTACTGGAAATTTCAAACGTATGGCTGAAATGCTTCGCCACTTAAAATATGGCTCATACTTGTAAACGACATGCATTGTTTCAGGAATGACCCTTTTCCTTCTGAAGCTCATACAATGTGAATATTCCGTGCTAGATTGAAGGGACCCCAGGCAATTTGGGTGGGGTAGGGTGGGAGTAGGGTATATTTTTGCCGTAGAGTTCTGATGGGAATGGGTAAATACAGACGTGTATGAGTCATCCAGATTAAGAATAAATAAGCATCTTGAAAGGTGAATATCGCATCATGAGATCGAGCTCAAAGTCGAAAGAGAGGCTGCGAAAAATGTTAGAAACCAATGTTAGTTCAATTTTTTGGCGGGTGTGTCTGTTTTTGCTACCAATGGGAACGCGGTCGCTAGTCTGCAGCTTTGCAGTCTGCTACGCTTACACTAACGGTAGCGGAGTAACCATAAAATACGAATTTACGTAAACTGGATCTAATTGAACGTCGACCATCTTCCTCAGGGTTTCAAACTTGTGTGATTTTAAGGAAAAAAAATATAAAATGAAATGTAGGGGCGGGCGGTGATGATAAACAATTAAATTATTTTGTTATAGGGCCTAACAATATAAAATCACAACCAGTTCTCCAATTTAAAGTAAAAGGCAAACGTAATAATGTGACGTAGAAGAGTTACGCCATTAATTGCATCATACTTGGAAACTGGTCATATCAACGTTGTTGTGTTACAGTACTTAACGTAGCCCTATAGGTCTATTTTTACCGCAATGTATTTCACAGTAAATGTAATCACTGTTTATGACTAAATCTGTATAATAATTCATCAAAGTCATCACACTTAATTTTTTTTTAAAATCAAGCCTCAAACAGCCAGAGTAACTTATAAAGGGGTCTTTAGCGGGAAACTATTAACTGCATGCATAAAGGGGCACCTCTTTATTTTTGATCCTTCGGAGTAATAATTCATGTCTGTTTTTTTTCTTTATTCTTTCAACTAAGATACTGGCCGATGGAAGCTTAAATGTGGGCAAACGAGCCACCCGATGTAGATCTTTATCTAATTTATAAATCAAATTAGAAAAAAAATCAGAAACGAATTCGTATTTCTGATGTTGTTATGAGGCCATGTTTATTTGCAAAACCATAACTGATTTTATTTTGTGTTCCTTAATTTTTTCCTGAGTTTTAAAATTTGTTAAATTTTAAAACTGACAGGTATGGAGGTATGTAATGTTTGATGAGCGTATGGGTAGTATTATGTAAGGTTGTGCAGCAAATTTTCCATAATGTAATATTTTGTAAAGCTGTGCAGGCAAATGATTTTTTATGTAATGCTTCGCGATATTGTACTGGAGGTTGAACAAACAAATGTTGCAGTATGTAGCACTGGCAAATGCTGTGTGGCGTGAATATCACAACCTGCTTGTGACTTGTAATTTGCTGTAGGAAATGTAAAAATGATGACGTAAGTTAAAGACTTTGAAACCGGTCTGCTCTGCTGTCAAAGCACTGAAAGACAACCTTTTGTGCTCATCTTCCAGTTCGCAACATCTTGGATAAATGCCTAGAACAAAATAAGGAACTTGATCCCCAGTCGACAGTAGCTTAATTTAAAAAGGTTATATGATCACAAACTGTTGCTAATTTCACTGATGCAATAGGAAGTGCCACTCATTGCAACCCTTCGCCAGCAACATTATCATCTATTTTAAAACCATTTCCATGCACCGGCTTCACTTTTGCGTACTGAGTCATGCTATCATTAGGCGTATCATCTTATTTATGTTTGTAAGCACGAGACTTGTTTGACCGTTGACCTTTGTGAAACAAGCTGTCATGTGCTTCAACACATACAAACAACATTACAGGTCATTCTCCATGTGCAATTATCAAAGGCATGTCCCGCCTTTAGACAACGACAGCAGAGTTTGACGACTTCCAGAGGATCGTGTTGATCTTTAACAAATATGGATGTCAACTTAGCATAGGTGTCCAAGGCATGTTTATCATTACACAGATTTTGCACATACTTACTGTCATCTTCGTTGGCATTTGTATCTAATACACTAGACTTTTATTGCTTTTTGCGTGTCTTTTTTCACTCCTACTCTATTCAGACATTTCTCAAAATACCTTTCGTCAGCATCAATTTTTATAAAAGAAACCAAATGTCACAAATCTGGCAGTCGTCTACTCTCAACATAAATTGTTCTCGCTTTAGATCGCCACTTAATTTGTAAGCGGAACTATGATCTTTCCACTACTCTGACAAGGTTGGTTTGGTGAATTATCTCTAACTCTTCCAACAGAATTGAAAGTTCGTCAGCAACGAAGTAAATAATCAGCATGCTCTTGTACCCCTTTACCGGTATCTTATTTGATGATATTACGTGCGGTGACGTTTTCTACCCAGGTGTGACATGCTCTTTTATAACCTTCACTTAGTGCCATTCCCATGGACTAGAAACTAAATCTTGTAACTTGCCTTCATCAGAATTCATCAAGTGCAGTCCCCTGATTTTATCGTCTGGTTATATATATATATATATATATATATATATATATATATATATATATATATATATATATATATATATATATATATATATATATATATATATATATATATGTATATATAAAAGACTTGATGAATGTTTAAAGGGCAGGTCTCGGAAAATATAAACATGCTGCAAACAACGTTTTTGTTGCCCCAGACGTAAGATCATATATAAAAATAACAATAACGAGGTACATTTGTTACACATAATATGTGTAATGGGTCTTTTGGTGCTTTCAAACATAGCGCCACCGAGGATGTCCGAGAAAATTTCAATCGGGAAGATCCACTTTGGTGAAGTCACAGCGGGAACACGTTTGTGAATCTGGCATTCGACCTGGGCAGTCCCGGCCATTTCGTGATAGGACACATAATTTTGTCTCGACTCAAAATCTTAGATTATCTTTAAATTTTATGCGCGAAATATCGGTTTTGGCACCAAATTCATTTTTTAGACCTAGCTTATTATTTTTGTCACTGCTATGGCCCATCGCTCTGTGGTAATATTGTGTGGTAACAGCAACAAGACGGGCCGCAGGCATAGCCTCCGAGCGGCATGGAACAGGTTTGCGGTCGACTGGAAAGACGCCTCCGATTATTATTTAAAGGGTGCTATGTGCTATTTATTTTGAAGACTATGTTTGTCGGTGGTATGATGAAGGATGCTGGGCTTCGATACCACATCGACATAATTCCTGGTGCAATGCCCTCAATACAGCCACAGGCACAGCCAACCCCTGAACAGTTGGCCAGTGTTCTGGGACCCAAGAGAGGTTGTGGTGCTTCTGCCACAAAGTTGACTCCCGAGTCCAGACGTCGACGCGTGAGCACGGCATTAGAGAAACTTGGTAGACTAGAAGCCGTGTACGTTTTACAGGATATATTAAAGTACAAAGGAATGCAATGTTTTGTTTCTAAAACGTTTGGAATTTTATACCTGTTTACTCATGGTCAATATACGATAATCGTCTGGCCTGGGGCCATAATCTGTAATAACTGTATGCACTTCCCTGTTTGTTTTACTGTATATTAAGCCTAAGCTTCAGTGGACTTTTTTACAATGAGGCAATGAAAACAGCAAGGGTTAATTTAAAAAAAAAATCCACAGATTGAAGTGGATTTTGGAAGTGTTGATTCAACATTTTCATCTTGTTTAAACTTGAATACCCGTATGCATGCACGGAGAAAGTTTTCACACTCTATCAATAAGAGGACATTCACCACTCAACTTTGCTAAGAGGCATGTTACTCTTATTAGGACTCACACGTTCAAATACTTTTTCATAAAATGGATCAATGGAATTCTCTTCCAGAATTATATGTTGTGTCTGCCCCCTCTCTGTCATCTTTCATAAATTTACTTTATTCTTTCCCAGTACACCTCAATCCCTATGAAAAAGTAGAAGCACGGTTTTTTTTCTTTTTTCTTTTTTTTTTAGAAAAAATAGAAGTAATGAATAAGTTTGTTGCTTGTTTGGTGCTTTTATTGATATGATGACACGAATATATATATACATATATATATATATATATATATATATATATATATATATATATATATATATATATATATATATATATATATATATATATATATATATATAATGCATGATCAGTATGACACTAAATGCATCGTGTAAGTTTCATCATTTATTTTCTCATACCTTGTCTGTAGGTTTTAGTTGCTACTTCCAGGGATGTTGCCCATATCCCTGCTATTTCGAAAAAAAATCACAGACCAATATGACAGGCTGCCACGGATAAAATCACCATGATGATAAGAAAATAAGTTTACTTGTGACTTAATTTTATAACATGATTAAAAGCATGCACTTGCAGTGCACCCCCCCGCCTGGTGTACTTTGGTCCTTTCATGATGAAAATGATTCGGTGAAAATGCTGAATGTTTCCAAATTAGCTGTTCGATTCTCTGTAGATTGTCTTTATCACATTGGTGATTGGATATTTGTAAGGGGCCATCTCACTCCTATTTTTATGTCTTTGCATGATATTTGTTCACATCATAATCCTGACCATGTAATGATCTGTAGAGTGTACATTTTCCGTGAAATGAAAAGGGTGCAGGCTGTTGTCACATCTTTTCCTTATATCAGAACTCAAGACGATGTTATAAAGCCTACCTACTTGCCCACTAACAGACGTATTTTCAATCTTTTCTCACATGCGCTCAGTAACAGACTACAGATCACAGAGTGTGTTACTACCTAGTTGTCAAGATTAAAATGTTAATTTTGAGTGATTGATGCACACACTCTTTTATTCAGACAGAAATATTTAGACAGGGAGCCCATGCTTTTTAGCTTTGTTGTGAAAGAAACATCTTGTGATAAGATAATGGTGTTAAAACATGTTTCATTTTTGCAATATTTTAGGTTCCTCCAAAACTAAAACTTGCATGTAAGTGTGACAGTGTGGCATGTACAATGCTGGTGGCCAATTTGCAACTTCACAAAAACATCATGTAAGAAAAAATATTCTGCATGTTCTGCGCATGTACAAAACACTTCTGCATGTTCTGTGCATGTACATTGGATATGCATAAGGTAGTTTAATGCAAATTGAAAACATCCAAACACATATACAGTGGTACCTGCTGTATGCAACCACTCCTGTGAGAAGTTGAATTGCTTTTTGTGGTCACTAGGCTTGGACATAGGGGTCAATTTCTCTGTAAAATTTACCTGTGGTGACAGGCCACTTTTTCTTGGCAGAAGGGGTGGCCACATACAGCAGGTACAAATGTATATTATCCCATCGTTCAGCATTTGCCATCTCATATCAAGTTTTCTTGCTTAACAGACTCCAGTGGTGTGCCTAAGACTACCTTGTCCCTCCGCAATCTGTTTGTACACTGCCAGTTGAAAAATGACTCCAGGTCCTACTGGATGAAGTGCAGTGAAGTCCACCAGCTATGGGTGCACCAATCCGTTGTCTAGTCAGTAGTTAACTGCTTTATTTTCTAAAATGTCATCATGCAACATTTGCATTCATGTACAAAGCTGCATTTGATGTTGAGCCCCACAGCTAATTTGTGAAATTTGTAGCTAGTCGTGGATATGTTGATACACTGCATGGGGATCTCAATTTTTTATTCATCATGAGCAATAATTTGAAACAATTTTCAATTTCAATGACATCTCTTTTCGCTTGCAATTAAAACTGGTGTCATCAAACGAAAATAAAAATATAATGAAAAAAAGTAAATTTACGGTGCTGCCCAGTGTAACCAAGTGCTTGCCATGACAAGATATTTTAATGGTTGCGTGTGTTTAAGAATCATGGACATTTAGTTTTTCTTTCTTTTGCTGACAGCCATTTAGGTTACTCGTTGAGTGATAAGTCTTCCTTTGGTTTGCTCATAGCCATTTATGCTATTTATTAAGTATTCCTACTCTTTGTTCATTCACTCTGGCAGGCCTCACAAAATTTCCTCTATTTTCAGATAATAAAATCCAGTTGGAACAAGCTACAAGACTACAAAATGACTGCTATCTTAACTTCTCCACATCATTCTTATTCCTGGTTCTCTTTTTCCGTATCTTTTTTGATATTTCTCATCAAGATGATAGTAAATGTGCGGCACACGTGATTTTGAACTAATAAAACTGTTGCGGATTTCCGGCAGAGCAGGATATGCCAGAGACAGCAAAATACACAAATGGTGTATTCTTTCCTACACAACATCTGACTTCATTTACAATGTAAACAGAGATCTGTAAACAGATATTTGGAAACAGTGTATTCCACCTAAAACACAACAAGAAGTTTTGTCATTTATTGACCATTTATTCATCATTTAGTGACAACCACCTTCTACCACGACAATGATATATTCCACCTCGGCATGAGAATTTCGAATCATTTGCCTTTGGGGTAGGTAACCGGAAATTCTGCTTTTACAACCGGACTTTAGATATGAGGGCAAGTGAAACACTGTATCATACTTGCCTTGATGACAAAATCGAAAAAAAAAGTGGCTGAGCCTTGAGCTTGCAGGACACACTCAACTCAGCTGGTAACTTCAGTCTCGATACTTATCAGCCATATGCATGTTCCATGCTTGCACAGTGTTAACATCATTATGGTCTAAATGATATTCTTTGTAGGTAAACACTTAAAATTGTCACTGCCTTTTTTTCACGTCTGGGTTACCATACAGTAGTGTGACAGCCTGCCATAAGCAGTGCTGATGGCCGATACACAAACAACATACATCCAGGGGTAGAACCAGAAATCTCAAAAAAGGGTGGCAAAACATTGACTTATTTTGTTAAAACGAGTGTCCGGGGGTCCTTTCAGAGGGACCTTTTGAGTTGAGGACCACTGCAGTAAAACATGAAGGTATTATAGTAAAAGAATAATAGCAAAAAATGAGTAAGACCACCTGCTAGCCAAAATGAGAACTAAGTGACCCCTGAAGACCCACATGCAATATCAAACAAATTGGCACGTAGTTCTTAAGAAAATAAACTTTTGATTTTTTTGTCCCAAAAATTATTCAACAATACGTGAAAAATAGAAAAATTGTTGGTTCCTCATCTTGTTTGTACACTTGGTACAGGCCGACCTAGTGAACCTTCATGTGTAAAACGAAACCATTCCACAAAACCGTTTTTGAGAAGTGGAAAATGTAAAAAGAGAACATATAGATGCAAAAGGATGGGTTAAACTCTGAATACTGACAAGTCAGCAGAGCTAAAAACCATAAATGGCAAAAAAATGACATGAAATGTATGTATAAGGCAAAGTATGCTGAATGGCTTGTTTGTGGTTGGAAACACAAATTACATGCAATGAATTGGGCTGAAAAGGTGCCCTTTCAGGACAGGTGGTCTCTCAATAGAGTGGTCCTGAAGACAGGGACAACTATGTACTTGCAATCTACAATCCCTGTTGAAAAATTGTGCAAGGTAGTGTATGCCTCACATATAGCGGTACATTAAGTGTACATGCATTAGGTGCTTTGCTACAATATACATATAGTACCATCTTCACTGTCAGCATTAAGTGACCACTGTTGTTCTAATTATTGAAGGTTGTCCCTATAATAGTGGCTTACATGTATTGCACACTGAACAAGAAACAGCTACAAGTTTCATGCCCATCTTGGTACATCAGACTATCCTGAGGCATAGAACTTGTCCCCCAGGAGACTCAGCTGGTAATATTTCTAATGTGTCCTTTGGCTGACCATTGTCCCATGATCCAGTTCTAACGCTGCAAAAAAAGAGAAAAAATGATTAGCTGTAGTTACCATGGTAACAGATTACAATACACCAGGATTCCTATGCTGCTACTGACAAATACGATTCCTGATTGTTGTGTAACTTGTGATTCAAATTTGGTGAAAATTGAAAAATGGAACCGGAGCTATGTACATTTATATCTGAAAGTGTTGGTTTAATTATACTGCATTATACTAGATTCAGTTTGTGTATCAAGATTTAATTCCATGCCCGTCTGTAATGTATGACTAGCCCTGTTCAAACTGTAAGAAAAGACCACTCTGTGTCTGTAACCATTATTTAGTGTGAATAAAACACTGTGTACAGCGAGTCAGCAAATGTAATTACCTTCTGCCAGAGCCAGCTAAATCAGTGTTAAACTTTGAAGTCAAACAATGGCTTCCTATCTCATGGTCAAATTTTGAAGCATAATTTTGTCTTTCAGCCAGTCAGTGGTTGTTGGATACAGCACCAATCCACTTTGAACTTTTAGGCCTATTAAAGGCAAGGTGACAATTGTAGTAGTTGCATGTATAGATCTGTGTATTCAGTCTTTTCAGATGAATATACAACGCAGTGTCAGTAGTGAAAAAATTCTGCCCTGACCCGGGTGATGCCACTGATGCCGGTCAAGCTTGCTATTGATAATTATGTACAATTGTACATGCAGCTTATTCTTTAATTTCTTAACAACCAAAGCCTCAAAGGCTCCAGAAAAGATGAACGCTACATATAGTTTCAACTATACACGATTCATATTCTCACCTGTGAATCTTCGAACTTAGTAAGTTAGTTATAATATATAATATATTAGGCCTATGCTAGGCTATGGAGTATGGGACTTGTGACAAAGACGGCGGAGCTGCCTCGCGGCCGCAGCCGCTCGAGATTTCAATTAATGGGTTTTCAGCGACAGTGCTATTCAATGCAATGGTTAACATTGACATATATCGTCGACTGGGCCACACTGCACTCTCCTCAGTCCGTGATTAACTAAGTGTCAAAACTTACGCTTCATCAGTTGTTCATGGCTTCACTGAACATGCTGAAACTGTGAAACTTTCAAAATCAAAACAAATAGAATTACCAAGGAAGGTTATCCTCTCAGCCCTCGCACGGATGAGGATCATTGACTGGTTGGGTCGCTTCCGTCCGCCAACCTTTTGCTAGGGCTTTGGGCCAATGTTCGGTTCGTTGTCTTCCTCTACAATCTTGTCCACATAAACAAAAATCCTCCACGTCGATCTCGACCTTGTACTGCAGTTGTGTGCCATCTTGTGCAAGTGAAACAAGTTCCCTATGTGACGTCATGCGCTTCGCGGATTCCGATTAAAAGTTTTTCATAAGAAATGGGTAAAAATAGACAGCAGCTGCTTTTTCAAGACCTGCCCTTTAACACTTCAGTTTGCTTCCATCCAAATTTGGCACTCTAACTTTCACAAGAATAAATATTCTTTAATGCAGTATGTGGCTGTCGCAAATCCAAAATTACCAACGCTTCAGGCTGGCTGTCTCCAAAATGAGGGTCAGTCCACTGTAGAACATTTGGTCTTAATCTTGTGGATGAGTTTTCGCGCACTAAGCTAACGGAATTTTCACTTATTACGTCACCCTCCAGACTCTTTTTCTCCAGTTCTTTTAAAGCTTCTGTTTTGTTGCGTTGAAATGCTGCCTTTTCCGCAATTATCGCTGTGTTGTGGTAATTGGTAACTTGTTAAGCAAAGGAACGAATGATGGCGTGAGTTGAAGCGGACATGTGTGCTTTATTAGAACTAATTTCCAAATTCTTTTCTACGTAGACTGACCTATAGTCGTTCTGAGCAGGGTTTCGAGACTTACTTGTGACACAACAACTATTTAAAGCATACGTCTATCATCACAATAGCAACGAATATGAACAAAAGACGCGCGTTCAGGGAGACAGAAACGCACACGGTGACACAATGAAAGAACATTGCAATGCTACGATACTATGGTTCTACGAGAGAATCTGCAAACACAGATGTCAAGGACAAAACATACCAAAAGTTCTCACAAAGTGTACAGAACGCATATATTAAGCAATACATCACACATCAATTATAACACAAATGACACAAACTGGGAAATAAAATTTGAGCATTACTTAAAACTTTAGAATATTTTTCAGTGGAAAGGAAAATTAAAAATTGGCGAGAGAAAACATGTCCTCTCCTAAGGTTGTTTGCTGCTTCAACTGACCAAAAAGGCGGAAATCACGCTTCTTCTTATCATGTTATAGAATAACATGAAATGATTTATATATATATATATATATATATATATATATATATATATATATATATATATCGCTAGGAACACCAGTCGGCGGCGTATGGCACATTTTGGCGGCGTTTGGCTGCGGTCAGCGTTGATCTGTAGCAATCGTCGACCACCGCCGCCAAAATTTTAAACCTTGGCAGGAATTGGCAGAGATTTTTTTCTTCCCGCCGCCGACCGCCGCTTACTGCCGCCCATTGCCGTCCTCAACTGCTCATCGCCGCTGAGAAACTTGAGGAGTCCAGGGAGCATTTATGAATAAGTTTCAGACATACGCTAGGTGAATGATTGTAAGAAGAAAATGATGGTAAAATAGAAATGATAGTAGAAGTGAAATTATTACATAATGTATATTTATGTGTTTATATATATATATATATATATATATATATATATATATATATATATATATATATATATATATATATATATATATATATATATATATATATATATATTGTGTGCGTGTGTGTGTGTTACTATTAGAATTGATATTTTAGGTACAAATTATGAATCCAAACATCACTGTCAAAAAAAAGGATCTTTATTTGTAGTCAAGTTGTCAGGTTCAAATAAATATTTACATGGCATTTTAATTGGGAAATAGGTACTCTTTCCAAAAATGTATACATTATATACGTTTACAAAATTTGATTTTTTCATTTTAGTAGACCAAGATATTGTTTTTTT
Source organism: Hermodice carunculata (assembly GCA_964020975.1). NCBI lineage: Eukaryota > Metazoa > Annelida > Polychaeta > Eunicida > Amphinomidae > Hermodice > Hermodice carunculata. The sequence goes on from OZ026617.1 coordinate 75,109,542, forward strand.
TAGCATTCTATGGGGCATGACTATGTTATTTTAAGTGGTTAATCCCAACTTTTTTGTCTTAATTGTAAACCGTTGAACAGGTGCAACAACAATGCACAATAAAAGTATATTACAGAAGCAGGCTGACATGGTCTCCTCAGTCAGAAGGTGTGATAATCTATTGATTAGCTTATAGGCTATCACTAGCCAAGGCCTTTTGGGGTGTGGAAGACACAGACTCTACTGTCTCCCAAGTATAGCACAGTAGCAGCCCCATGTAGCGTAATAAGTGAGGAGGTGTGAAGTCCCATTATCATCTAATGAGGCTACCACTGGCTATAAGTTCCTTGGGGAGTAGAATACACAGATTCTCCTTTCTCCAAGCCTGCTTTAATGATATAATGGGCATGTAATACGCAGAAAAAATATCAGTTATTTGTTGGGAAATTCTCTATTACATGTAGTCATAAGTAACTTCCATTAAATAGTGAAGGTTTCACCGGGATGATTTGGATTATATTTGGCAGCTATTTGCTTTGTGTTAAAAGTATCAACAACAAAGTATGAAACAACCCACAAAGTAGCAGTACTCTCATTAAGTGTCCCTGCTTTCATGAATTTTTGTGGGATTATCTGACAAATAGCAACTAATGAAGTAGAAAGTAACCATACTTCATGTCATAGCCCATAATCTAGCCATGACATTATAGGAAAGGTACCATTGGAAGATTCATGTCAGTTCCCGTAGAGGTAGCAGTATATATATATATATATATATATATATATATATATATATATATATATATATATATATATATATATATATATATATGTATATATATGTATATATGTATATATATATATATATATATATATATATATATATATTTATATATATATATATATATGCTGGCTAGCAAAGGCTGTTTTTCCCATTATGTGCATACTTAATATTGTGTGTGTGAATGCATTTATGCCTTGCATGATTACATATGTGTGTGTGTGCCTACAGAGACATGTATAAATGTCTAATGTACATGTCGTTTTGTATATGTGTGAGCACACAAGTACATAAAGACCAATATTTGTGCCCACATATATATCAAATATATGAAATTAACCTATATATCCCTCGGCTTTTACTCACCACTTCTTGCATTTGTATACGTAGCTTACATATGAAACAAATAGATGCTTCCTTGCCTTCGAGTTTCTCAGCGGCAGTGGGCGGCCATGGGCGGTGGTGGCCGGTATTTGACGGCGAGAAAGATCATTAACTGGGCTGTGAGCTTCTGCAGTGGGCGGCTATCGCCGCCGACCACCGCCCATCGCCGCCAGCCACTGCCCACCGCCGGCAAAATGTGCCAACGCCGCCGAATGGCGTTCTTGGTGTATGCATGTATATTTACACACACACACACACACACACACACACACACACACACATATATATATACTGTTTGTGTGTGTGTGTGCCATAATGTGATAAGGCGTTTCTGTTGTCGTGATATATGATCTGCCTGTATAGTCTCGTGGGTGTCTCACAAAAAAATGGTTATCAACGCACAGTTTGATTATTTTACCTGAAGGATATTTTGTCTGCATGTTTGTACAATCAATATACTCTACTTGGGTATACGTTTGCGTACAAAACCAATATAAGTTCATACAGTATATGATCAATACATCAAGAAAATTGGACTAGTATAATGTTGCATAGAAAACAAAGACACTTTGTTGGCTTGACTATGCTGACCTCTAAGACGACAAAATAACTCATAAGTTCTGTTTTGCCATCACAATAGTAAGATCAATCTTTTGAATCTTTGTGCAAAGTAATTCCAAATGTGTGTTAGTTCAGGCCACCGTATCTAATGCCTCCAGTTGACACCGTGATCGAGTGTGCTATTGTTTGCAAACCAGTGTGTTATTGTCTGAAAGTGGATAGGCCTTTGAACAAAGTATCTATCAGGAGCTGAGATTTTTTTTTGGTGCAATCGGGTCCCTGATTCTTTGTAGCTCGCAAGGAATCATGAAAATATTGAAATTAATTTCGTTCTTTGTAGAAAATAGTCAAGCATCTAAAAGGGAAAACATTTGTTTGATTTCTTTCTTGATGGCAAGTTTTTTATTAACTCTTTTTGGCCACTTCATGCATATTTTTCGGTGGAACAGGTATATATACGTAAAGTTGTCATTTGCTGCACCTGTAAAGTTTATAAGAAACACTATTCACTGATGCTGGACAAATAATATTAGATGTGAGCTTAAGATGTTTTAGGTCAGTATCACAGATCTGACTTGCATTAAGAAAAAAGCGGATGGATGGCACACCTGACACATATTGTTAAGGGAAAAACACCGTATAACCTACACTTTCATTGTTTTATTATTTGTCTCAGTTCAGAGGCCTTAATAAACCGGAATGTAATACATGATCGCTGCCCGTGGTGACCGGGCCTTCACGGTACGGTTCGTGCTGCTTATTGTTTTTATCAGTGTCATTTTGACTTGACATGATCTGGGATCAATTGACGTACTTGTGCTGACCCAGGATATCACGTGTGCAGTTCACTAGGTTGTTATAGGAATCCCATTCTTACTATATATTCTTTGTACCCAGAAAAATAAACGCTGTCTGCTTTGGAACTCCAGCAAGTTGTACTCGTAGCTCCACTTTCCATTGGCGGGACACACACACCCAGGGTGAAAGAACAGCAATCTTCTTACGTGTATCTACCAGCTTAGCCTTGCGCCAAACAGCCCATAGGAAAACTGCACAGGTTCTTCAACCTAAAGTTTGCTTTGTGATTTTAAAACACAACTGTAAGACACTACTGATTCAAGCCAAATTGACTACGTAAGTATCTCTACATAAAGTGCGATTCGATCAAAATGATACGTTTTCAGATTATAAACACGGCATGAAGCTTTACTGAAGATGTTAGTAACAGAGATCAGTCTTACCTGAAGGGCGACATCTCATTTTGAATCTACATGATCAAGGTGAGAAGCTTTGACTGTTGCATTTAAGTACGACAATGTTTTGTCCCTTCTCTATACAACAGACATGTGCGAAACATTAATCATGTTTACATGCATGGCATCCTGTATCAAATTATGATGCGGTAACTTGGGCATGCCTTTAGTTGTAACGTAAGCATGAATGAAGGAAGGGGCTGCGTCTGGCAACAACTTACTTGAAGGTTTGAACAAGAAGTATCCTGCACCAAGAACATGTGTTATTAAAACGTGTCAAGGAGAATGGTGAGCAACAGAGGCAAGAGTATAGACACATTTATATTTCACAAGGAAACAATATTTTCTGTATGCAGGGAAAGTGAAAAATCATGTTGGAAAAATGGCGCTCCGGATGTATTTTGCTGAAATCAAACCGGAATATATTGCATAATAATGGCTAAACTCAGGACATTAATTACGTTTCAAAACCATCTATATGTATCGTCAACAGCCGTACTTCAAAGCTAATTCACCAGCACAAGCCGTTAAAAGTGGAATTGGCATAACACTTCTGGATATTGCTGGAGACAGTGCTGTTAAAAGTGAAACACTGGTCATTCGAAAGAAACGTATCTCATACCCTCATAGCAACACTCGTCATTTCGCTGCTGATAATTTATCTTAGCGATTTGCTATTCCTGTGTCACCTAGATTAAGTAACAAAACATTCCAACCCAGGTTGTTCATGTTCAAAGCGCGCCTGATTATAATGCCGCCCGCTTTTATTTTGCCTTGGGGCAATAGTTCTTCATAAAGAGGAGCATGGCCTCCCAGGCGCAGCAGATTCTTATTGACCCAGTCCTGAATGAGGTGAAAAGTAAAGCGATGTGCATAAAAATATCATATTTGTCGTTATAATACGCAAAATTCTTCTTGTGTACATACAAACAACAGCTTTCCTAAACATATTTAAATTCTCAGTTTATGTGACTCCGTAAACGCGAATGTTTATGAGACTTTGTAAACGTAAAAAGCTTTTTTACCCTTCATACGATCTGGATAAGTCGTATAATACGTTAATTTTTCATCTGGATACTGGACCTTTTGCTTACGTCATATATTTATTTTCAGCCCCATCAAAAGTCAATGGAGGGTCTCAGCCCTGCCATGTCTGGTAATTGTCCAGTACGAGTGTCATTTGCTGGGGGGGGGGGTATTTTTTCCAGATAGGAAACCTCAGGTTGCATTCCCTGCTCATATGCCTGCGATCAGGGGCTGGCCAAGCTGTTTCGCTTATCAAAATTGGTTCATATGAATTTGTCTAGTTGACAACTATGCTTTTGCCTCCCGTAATCAACGACGCATGATGTACAAAATCCTGACAAATCCCTGATGTCCTCAAGCCAGCCAACGTGACGTTGCTTGGGAACCGGTCCTGCTTTGATGTTTGCAGAAAACATGACCATCTTACAATCTCAGATTGCTAGTCATCTCATGCTCGAAACACCACCGGCAACCACGGACACTGTGATTCCCAGTGTCAATACTTTGACATCGATGCCCGTGAAAATACCTAGTCTTAATATCTGGCATGTTAGCATGAGCATGCTTCAATAGACTTGGAAAAATTGGATGCTTGTAGACTATATTCTTCTTATTGTATTCATTTGTTCTATTCTTTTGAGGGTCCATAGCGCTGTTACCTCACAAGACTTTTAAAATTCCAACTGTTATTTTTCCCTAGCGCACAGGCGTTTCGTGCGTTGTCGAGAACGTAAGCTAGCGCTCCCTGTGTATTGTACAGTTTATTTATCGCCCAGTGACAATCAGCGTCAACATGACACAATAAACAGTGACTTAATCTGCTGTAAAACAACTTGCTGTCGGCTTGCCTGCAGACTTCCATGATCACGTGTCCTTGTTCCTTTGTGCAACAGGAGATAATATAAATGATATCCATTCCCCCTGGTCACTGCTCTCGTCTTACGTCAGTGAAGTCGCACATTACTAAATTTATTGATTCAAATCCTGTGGTTCCTCTCTTCTTTCTGACGGTGCTAATGGCGGATCTCCTTTTTCAAACTGTGATGGTCAATTGTTTTTACCAGACTTAAATAGGAGAGGTCGCAATTAGAAGTTTTATGTGTATTTGGTTGAATACACTACTCAATACATAGAATTCTTGTGGGCTAGAGATATGTATTATAAGATTCTATGTTAAAGCAGCATTCAATCTGTTGAATAGTTTTGCAGCAAAAGTTATCAAATTACCAAGAGTATTTAAACTGTATACAGTCATTTACCACAAAAAGTGGTGTTTCTTGGTAAAGCAGTTTTAAAGTTGCATAGGTGCAAATTATAATGGAAACTAATGAAAATACAAATATCTAGTACGCCTGCTTACTGACCATCCTGCTGAGAACCCACAAGAACCAGCTGATCGTGACCCTACCAATTCCTCTGTCCTTAGCGCTGTTTACAAGACATATGGCGCAGAGTTGAAGAGTTATTTGTTATCTTTTTTATAACCACCAAAAAATGTAAAAAATCAAAATATTTTAAGTTGTTATTCACTGCAGAACAACGGAACCTTTCAAACAGTTGATATGTGTACATAGATTAATCACGGTAATGCAAGTATGTTGACTTTGAAAAATTTTCCGATTGAAACTAATTTTTTTTATTTCAATTAACATGAGAATTCCCTTGTATTCAAGCATTTTGATTGTGGCACGTTTTCAACAGTTCAGCACGGAGATACCACATTTCCTTTGGGAGTGCGCATCATAAAATAGTATTATGGAGCATCTTTTTATTGCGGTTATAGCAAGCAATACCACTTGCAGGTTCTAATTCATGGGTGTCTGTCCACAATGATCAGGGTTGTAAATATAAATGTCCTGCAGTTCATTGGATATAATCAAAAAATATAGGCGAGGCCATTTCTTCTGAGACGAAAAGATCTTTATATATTAAAATCAAAATTAAACATTGAAGCACGCCGTAAATTTTAATTATGTAACCAACAGACAGACAGGAAACAGAACAATTCTGTATGCAAACGTCAGTGTCACAATGCGAGTCTTCTGTGTTGTGTAATGTATGTTAAATTGATTTAGTATGTTGATACATGCGTTTTGTGCATTTTCCCTCCTTTCGAAAGTATAAAAGGATAGATGTCGGTTAAAGCCTTTTCTCAAGCTATTGTTTTACTAACATATATTCAATCCAATTCAATATCAATTTTTACAATCTAAAGTAAGAGAAAACTCGTCTTTAAGAACTCTAAGGATACCGGGGTAGTCTCAAATATACCTTCTTTCTCCTTGTACCATATATTATCAAAGTGATAATTTATATTAGCTCAGAGCGCCTGCACGTTTAGCTCTTTAGCAAGTGCATGATTGATTTTTAGCTCAACAGGCTTGCCAGTCACCTAAACTAATGTGATGCTGATCCGTCGGTCCCCCTAGTCTGTACGTCCATACGTCCACAATTCACATTTTTGACTTCTCCAAAACTGTACTTGCACTTTCCAGTGAGACGCATGCACTTGGGACAGATTCACGTGAAACTTTGTGAGGATGTACGTTTTATGGGTTCTACCAAGTTTGTTCAAACAGCAATACTTTAATCCCTTATTTTGATTTTTTCAGTTTGGGTATTTGTCGATTTATGTATTTATACTTATTGATTACCATGTAAGCCTATGGAGATTGCAATAGCAGCTTACATTTGTTACATCTCCAAAAACACCGTCCAGATTTGCTTCAAATTTGGTGTAGATGTACCTTATCCACCGCATTGGTTCAAATGATTAATTTTCAGTGATTTTTATTTTCTTCATTTTTTTGGGGGGGGGGGGAGCAGAAGCCTTAAAAATCTTCTCAAAACTGCTTTGGCAATTAATTTGAAATTGCAAAGGGACACTTCTAGGAACCTTGAAACCTTAATTTGTTCAAGAGGCGAAGCCCCAATTTTTGTTCTTTTTTAAGGTCTTTATGTGTTTATGTGTTCTCTTCAAACTTCATGGGGACGTACCATGGGTTACACACTACAAAGTGTCGTCTTCGAATGGTCACGCACCAGCGATGTTTGGATTTTTTGTGAATCTCTCTCTCTCTCTCTCTCTCTCTCTCTCTCTCTCTCTCTCTCTCTCTCTCTCTCTCTCTCTCTCTCCTCTCTCTCTTTCTCTCTCTCTCTCTTTGTTCTTCGGCAAAATCTCAAAATGTCGTCTTCTTTGAAACTGCTCAGCCAACATTTTAAAATTCCATAGGGACCCTTCTCGAATTGAGGCTGACTTACAGAGGTCCTTCCGTCAGGTTCTTTTGTCCCACATTGGCGGTAAGAATTGATTGCAAGGATTATTCTGCATGCGGTGAAGGAGCAGAGATACTTGGGTGTACAAACTGAACGCTGGATGGAATGACTTGGTTCAGACTGATACAGACATGCGGCGCCTCCTGTTGACGAAAAAGTTGATCGGAGCTAGTTTTGGGCCTGTATAGGGGTTTGTCTTGATGGTAACGTCATTCATGAACTGGTCGCTACCAACAAGAAAAGAAGCTAGACGGGATGTACCCTTTTCCAGTAAGACTTATGGACTTGCGCCTTCAAGTGGTTATCTGTTGCAGCAGGCAATGAGCAATGAGTCTGCGCCAAATCGTTCTCTTCCATGCTGTTCGCCAAAGTAACTCTGTGCCTTCGGCAGATACAAAATGATAGTTGCACTCAATTAGTACCGCCAATGTGGGACAAAACAACCTGAGGAAGCACTCTCGAAGTTTAGGCCTAGGGAGGAGGGCGAGACTTCCACTGCACTTGGTTGATATTGTCCCCATTCACAAGGTCACAGGGCCATTTCGGTGATTTTAATTCTGCAGATGAGACCTCGAGAACAACTTCAGCCAAAACTTTGTTGTTTAATATAGTAGCGGTGCTCAGTTAGGGACAAACGTAAACTATGTGTATGACATAGACCTCATTTCCGAGGTCACACGAAACATTGATAACTTGAGAACTATTTGACCCAGGACCATGTTAGTAATCTTCTACAAAGGATATATTTACACAGCACATGGATGAACTTGACCTATCCCCCAGGCATCAAGGCCTCCTGTGTGTTAAGAATCTCTGGGCGAGCTGAGCATGGGTTGTTCACACAACTCTCTTGTTCAAGGAAAGTTTCTGCTTGAAATGGAATTCAAACGAAATAGTATTGAGTGATATTACAGTAGCAGCATCATATTTTCGTTACTTTATGCTGCAAGATTTTGTTACAAATCGCAAAAACGTAAAAACTTTTTACAAATTGCCCCAGCATTACAAATTCCTGGAAATTTATGTGTGTTTTTATTGAAACATATGTATACAAATTGCTGCATAATACATGGCCATAGAGAATCCCTGTAAAATAAGAATTTCAGAGTGTGAAGAGGCTGCCAACTTCGTACTGACTGTGATAAGAAAACAAAAGACAGATATCACCCCAATAACAATATCAAAAGGAAAGAAAAGACGTCAAGGACCTACCTAACGTCAGGTAAACATAGCGCCCATAGTTCAGTTTAAACATATTCATTTAGGCCGGATTATCCCATAGTACATGAAATGACAGATATAACGGGTTCTCCAGACTCACCATACACCTAACCAATTGTAAGGACAGACGCTTAGACCTGCAGAAGGGTTAAAATTACGTAAATGGAAAACCAAAAAGGGACTCTCCCTACAAATATTGACAAGAAGTTGGGAATATATAAATGGAGCTCCGAAACTGCATAGCAATCAGTGAAATACAATCCAAACAGCTGAATCCAAAGGTAGGACGGTTGCCAGTTCTGTGGTTTATCAAAAGTGCACAGAACAATATGCCATTTGCGAGCAAGCACAGTCTTTAGAGTTTCCACCATGTACAGCGCTGCCAGATTTATGGCACATATCTTAGCCTTGATTGCTGAAAACCACCATGCAACATCAGGAACGGTACAGATTTCGTCAACAGGTACTGTCGGATGTGCAGCTGGACCAAGACGAGTGGCTCTTCTTATAATGATGCTACACGTAAGTCATACGACTGGGGAAAGTGTGTTCAACAATAACATACACTACTTCAACTATAATGGAGACTACTATTTATAAACTCACGGCGTTGCCACAGACTCACCAGTTAGTGCGATGGTTGCCAATTTTTTCATGAAAAACATAGGAAGGAAGGCCCTGGCTGTATTTATGTTCAACATCAAAGTGTTGGGTAAATTTGTACATGACACGGTGGATATACTAACACACGATGTGGTGAACAGCTCTACGACTCATACAAAGACATCGACCCCTAAATAAAATTTGCGTCTGGGGAAGTACTGAAGGAAACTTTCTCTACGTTAGACAAGACAACAATAAAGAAGAGGAAACAATTCAAGTTCAGTGTGTTTTGAAAAATATACGCATTTTGAACAATATCTCTGATATGAGAGCCACCAGCACGAACTCAAACACTGAGAGTAATAAAAAATAGCAAGTCAGCTTTAAAAAAGAAATTTGTCTCAAGGTAAAGATAAATTTCCAAGTTCATGGGACTTCCATTTTTAAGCATGAAACCCTTAAACACAAAAGGGTATGCTCTTTGAACAGAACGGATTTCTGGCATTTCGCGCGTATTATGTGTACTATTGGGCAACCTTTACACGCATAAGGGATATCGTACACTAAAGCTCACCTTGTGAATGCATGCGCACGTATATAGGTAAAGGTCAGCACATAAATTCAAATGACGCTGATGTAAAATTCTTATTGAACTCCAAATTTGGGTAAAAATAATGATGCTGTTGTCAAATAGGATGCTGTGAAAAGGATTTTTGGTAGTATGCGCATGTGCAGATGTAGTATTGTCACCCGTGGCCGAGCTTCCTTCACTTGTCCAAAATTGGCCGCCCGTAGCGGCCAATCAAAAGTTTAAAATAATAATTTGAAAAAGCCGTCTGACAAGGACGCTTAGCATTTCAGGGTACACCAAGTGCACATGAAAAAGACTATCCAACATTGGACTTGCAATCGCGACTTAATGCTCACGTTACTTTTCCTTATGTAAAAGGTGTAACAAAATCGACTGTTCCAGGACAAAGAAAGGCTCCAATTACAGTCCAAAGTGAACCATATATCGTCTGAAAAGGGCGCTTATCATTTGAGGGTACATCAAGTACACCTGAAAAGGATTATCGAACACAGGACTTGCAACCACGGCCTAATGCTGACGTTAGTTTCCCTAATGTAGGAGGCATAACGAAGTCGACAGTTCCAGGACAAAGGCAGGCTACAACTATTGAGGTCTATAGCAGACCACGTACCGTCTTCAAATCTCCATTGTCAGGCCCTAAAGATAAGATGTAGCCTTAGATAAGCGTTGGGTAGACCGGCAGCTATCCTGCCACGGTCTTAAAGAGGACTACAAAGGATAGGTCAAGCTAGCTCGCACAACTAAATTACCATAACAGCAAGTAGACTGTTGCCCGACGCGGTCCAACCTTGATCCCATAAACGCTTACCAGATATCATAGACAGCGACTGTAGTTGGTTTTAATGCATTATAGGGACGTTTTACTTCTTTGAAACATTCTAACTTCATGGGCATACGAATAGGAGTGCGACTTCCCTTCCTCAGCCGACTGCTAAGCTGGCACAAGTTTGCTTTAATTTACAACAATACTCTGAACAAATAACATACTTTACCTCAAGGGCGATAAAATCATGGCTCATGCTAGATGAAGACAAAATCTATATAAGTTGTTCTGGTGTTGTCTTTCCAGATAAGTGAAAATATTTTACGCCAGCAGGATTCACCGTTGTAACACATTCTTACTCATCTATTCCAAATTTTCAATATATCTAATAAGAATGTTGTCTGTTGTCGTAGCGTGCTACTTAGTTTGGCTTCCTTTGTGAATTACTCTTGTATTACCTAGTAAGCAACAAAAATGATTGTCGAATAAGATTACGCAAACTTACATTACTTACCATGATACATTTGTAGGAAACCTGATGCTCGGGGTCCACAGTTCAGTCTTGGCAGTCCCCTGTTGGCTCTTTTTACTGTGTGTGCTATCTCTGCCACCAGGCGGAAAGTTCCACGCGATACAATGGCTACACGAAAATGGCTTGGGTCAGTTGAACTGTTCTATATTTGTATTTACACAAGTCATTATTAGGCTATATTGCAGAGTTTTGATAAAATCTCTTATGAATTTTTAGAGGCGGTGTAATCTCCAAGCAAGACTAACTCCGTGACGGGACCATTCCCATAAATGGGTCATCAATTCACACGCTCGTTTTTGTGTATGCTAAATAATTCATTTCCCAGACTAAGCTCTATCTATAAGCCTCAGTTGATTTTCATGGGAGATTCCACTGTATTAACTTCATTATATTGATGGAGAACTTCAGGTATAATCGTCCTGATATTTATATGTCAGGAGTGACTTCCATTTGTATACACAAGTTTATATCATCCTTTGATGTCAAACCATACCATGCTTTGCTTTATATCGCAAACGATTGTGTTGGTATAGTTGCAACTATTTCACAAATATGTGATGTGTTTAAGTAGTTTTATTTTCATGTCGCAATCAATTTAAAGTTTTTTCCTGACATATTTGCTTCCCTTTGGGCCAGCACCTTCGTCACTGGTGAAAAAGTCACAGCTTCCTCTTTGTTCAAAATAGGACCACCATATGGATCCATTTGATGCCAGTGTCTCTTATCTCCGGGTTATAAGTTCGTACCCAGATGACATCTACTGCTACATTTGAAGATTTGCAAAACAATCTTCATTCTTTCATCTGATATCCTATGTCATAAAACTAGTAAAAAGCATAAAATAAAAGGAATTCTTGTATGTCTCATCAGAATCAATTGTCAGGCGGATGTATCCAAGAAACTAGATGATGTAATATTTTTAATATGAGTTCCCTGGTTTTTGTTTTGTAAGGGCTGCAACCTTCCTATGGGGAGACTGATGATTGTGGTATACTTAATCAGCATGAAAACCTTTGAACTCATTGCCACTATTCAGTTGTTCATTGTTTTTTTTAAATGAATGATTTAATTGTTCTCATGAGCTATGAAAACCTCATGCTGATGTGTGAGGACAGGTAAAGAAATGACATGAGCGGAGGCCTCAGTGTGTTTTGATGTTTGTAATGACATTTGCAGCGCCGTTGGCTGTGGTATCAAGTGCGGCGAGGTTGAACGGGAAATATATCGTGGTCTTCGAAAAAGATACTCATAGAATGACAGGTATGTTCCCTCTGATTTCTGCATTAGGCGGCTTTGAAATGTGTTTTGGATTACATGCAAAAAAAAAAAACAAATTGATACGTACTGTTGCTCGAGAAAGCAAGATGTACGCTAGGTTATCAGTGAGGGTAGAAAAAAGGCAAAGCAGTTAAAGCAGTGCATTTTGCGTGATGACTTCATGTCCCAGCTTCATTCTGCAATATCTTAACAAAAATTATCACGAATTGTCACTTTTTAAGAGAAAGGTTCCCCATTACGAACAACCAACCCTCGGCTTAGTAGCGAAGCCGTTAACAAGCAACCCATACTTGGCACACCCTGCGTGTAACACTGTTATTCTCTGGCCTGTTAGCTGTTGTTTTGGGCGGTAGACCTGATGGATCGGTTACAGGACGGTGGTTATCAGTGTCCTTCCCAGGAAGCTGCTCTGTCATCTGTAGGCCGCTGTGTGGCACTGGTTCAGACATGTTTTGTCCAGGTATATGACAGGGTGGGCTTCCCTCCGGAACTCACGGACCTTCCTGTTACACTCATTCCTTCTTGCAATCAGGCCAGAGTCTTTATAAATCATTTTCTTGATGGTTTTGGTACTTCTGTATTGAAACCAAGTTTCCTCAGTACACTGGCGAGAGCTTCTTTTGAAAAGAACACTTCACTTTCAGCGCTTTTTTTAATCTGTTAAGAGTCGCAAGGTCTTGTCCCTTTAAAATCGGTACATGATCCGCCTAATGGTTCCTCTGTCTTGGAAGAATCAGCGCTTCTGTCATATTTGCTTATAACTCTTAAGACACTGCGCTTGCAGAGGTTGAGAACAGCAGCAACTCTGTCAAGGACCTTAGTGGCAAATATTCTTGCTTTTTGTCCTTTCAACTCGTCCAGGAAATACAAATAAAGTGATCAGATACACTGCTTAATATCGTCAGTCAGGATTCTGTTACGAGGCATGCTGACAACTGTCGATTCGGCTATCTCATTATGTGCATACCCGGCGTCCTTATATACGTTTCCTTTCAAAGAGAAACCCTTTACCTATGTCGGGAGTGACTTACATTTGTATACTAAAACTCAACTTCGTATTGCAAACACAAACAAAGATTTTTGTTCGCTTAAAACAATGTGGTTTTTCTTTTACCAACAAGCCAAATCTTTCACGTGCACTTTCCTTGCTTTCCAATCCTGCAAACATGTTTTGACAATACATTTTTAAATCGAACGCAGCAAAAGCTTTGCGTTTCATGGCCATACACATGTGTGTATATTTCACAATTTTTCGATACATCTGCTTTTAATATTGTGTGTAAATGTAAGTTCAGTTGGTCAGTATGGTTTATATGTAACTCGTGGACAACAGTGACCTCCTTCAAAATCATTTTATGTTCGAATTGAGGAACAAAGAAATACAGCAGAGATTATACAGAGGACCTACATACATACATACATACATACATACATACATACATACATACATACATACATACATACATACATACATTCATTTTCACTACGTCACTAAAACACCCACAAAAAAATGGACCGAAAACAAAGAAAAGAAAAGGTAAAACGAATAGGGGCCGAATTCGAACTGACCACCCATTGATTACTCATATCAGGTCTCAGTTCTTCGGCCATCCATTCACATCGGGGGTCTTAGAATGTACATGTAAACTACAATAACAAGGGAAAAGACCCAGCTACCATAATGTGAACATAGATTATGCTAGTTAACACATAAGATTACATACCATCATTTTAGAACACAACAAGACTTTATTTCTTGTCATGTGCTGAAAATTGGGAACGGCAACAGGTGAAAAATATTGAGTTTTATTTCACGCATTTCTGTTCATGTCCCCTTTTTTTCCTGACCCGATTCCTCACGTGACGTGCATAACGCAACAATCTGCATATTTCAATGGCTTTGGTACGACAATAGGGTTTGGTTGTTTGTAATGGGCGACTTTTTTCTCAAAAAAAATTGCGTATGGCGATAGTTTCGGGTTAAATGTTGCGCAGATAAGTTAGGACATGAACCCATCACGCTGAATTCAGTGGTTTCACAGCTTTGCTTTTCTTGTTCCCTTGGTGAAGTCCAAAATGCCCGTTTCGATCCATGGTAAGACGACTTATAACATTGTAAAACTGCTTTACGTGAAATATCTAGTTTGTTAGTTTCCATAAATTGTACGCCGCATTGTACTTAATGTTTTAATCTAGAGGGGCCATATTCACAAAGAGTTTATTTTGATTCGGAGTTTAATCCTAAAATGAAAGTTGCCTTTAGTTCTTGAACCACTGAATCGTTGACCTAATGTTTGATCTAAACTTGCAGGATTAATTAAACTATGTTTTGCACTGCAATGGGAACTTTGGAATTTAAGTTTTCATTTTATCAAATCAGTCTTGATTTAATTCAGATTCTAATCCTGGATCAAAAAATTAAATACTGGGTCAAACTAAGATTGATTTGATAAAATGAACGTGTAAATCCTTAAGTTCGTATTGTAGCCAAGAGCATAAGTTGGCTAATCGTTGAAGTTTTGATCAAACAATGAGCCAAGGATTAATTCGTATAGGACCGAAATCACATTGATTTTAACTTTATGATTAGAGTTGGGATCAGATCAAATTCTTTGTGAATACAGCCACAAATGTAATATTATGTAAAGGTTTCTGCTAAGCTATCATATCTTCTAATGTTATTTCAATTACCGCTGTATATGGTAACCAACATTATCATCATGTTACACACGCGCCTAATAGTTACCCCGAAATTCCGTTTTTGCGCGCGTGCGCGCGCGTGTGTGTGTGTGTGTCCGTGTGTGTCCGTGTGTGTGCTTCGTATATATGAAGCAGTTTATAACATCATTTAGGCATAGAAAACGTTCTTCGTATGTCTTTTTCATTGAAAAATACCACAACATATACAAATAAATTCTTCCTTTACAATTTTTAAAAATGTTTGCGGCGCCCTGCCTAAAAAGTCCATCCTCTACGGTTTGATCGACTGTTGTCATTTTAATACCGCACATCTTGCGGCCATTTAAAAGTAATATTTTGTAATGATGGGAATTAGCGTTTTGTATTTAAAATATATATCATGGTGAATACAAGCCAAAACAATTTTTTGGAAAGGCACTTGTCTTTTGAAATAATGATGTATATTTACCACTTCTATAAAAACCTGCCAGCACTTTCGGACCTGTATCCACTATCGGGGCAACCTTCTCCCCTAAGCGTCAGCTTTCACTCAACGGGGGTGGGGGGTGAGGGGCTTGGTAGGTCCAACTGGCGGTGCCACTTAATTCAAAGCCTCGTGATGACTTCACTGTCTGATACAAAATCCCTAATCTGGGGCCCGCCGCTGGCTAAAACTGCCAGCCGCATGGTGTTGTATATTCAATTTCATGCAATGCTCACACTGGAAATGTCCCATTATATATTGTTCATTACATTCTTTCGACAAATCAACCTTCCTTTAACACTGATCACACATATATTTTGGATACTATCTCATGAAAATATCGAATCGGAACCAAACCTGTCATTTTGAAAATTATGGATTCTGGATCCAATGGTTTTTAATAAATGGGGATAGTATTGGGACGATCGTGGTGGGTGGGTTATAATATATGCAACCAAAAGTATACATTTTGCAAATGTTTCAGAGCATTGATAATGATATGCTGTGGCCGTGATTCACTTTGGTATCCAAGTTTTATATTGTGCAATGTTCAAAATGGCGTTCACCGCGTGCCAGTTGGTCCAAGGTCTATTATGTCGCATTTGGATTTGTAACTACCGATGATAACTGCTTCAGACATAGCCGAGGAAGTAGTAAAAGTACTTTAACGATGGTTTGCGCCGGTAACTCAGAGACGGGACACATGGAACCTAGCGAAATATTATAAAGATTACCGAACAAGCGGGGCTATGGGCTATGCTGTTTCACCAACAACCGTGGCTATGCCTTACTGAACTTTGTGTTGCTATGCTGTTTTTCCAGCCCAAATTAAGCCTCCAGACAAGTTGAAATAAAATGCTATGTTTTTGTTGACTTTACTGCAAAATAACGGCACATAACGGCCACTTTCCCGGTAAAATCTTTTAGCTGGGGCTTTGGCCATGCTGTTTCACCAAACAAAATGGTTATACAGCTGTGCTCTTTCCCAAGCCCAAGTTAACCCTCCACTGCAGACAAGTTGAAATAAACTTCTGTGCTTGAGGTGACTTTACTGCAAATTAACGGTGCACGATGGAACCTTTCTCAATAAAATCTTTCAGCCAGGGTTGATCAATTTTGATTAGGGCATGGCGGTTTGAACTGGTGATGATAACTGCTTGAGACAATTTCGAGTGGGTGGATTAAAATTTAGATAGTCAGTCATGTTTCAAAGGTACTTCAAAGACCAGTTTGGCGTGGTATCTCAGGGAATGAACACCAGGTACCTAAGGAAATATTACGATAACGATGACCGAAGAGCGGGGCTTTGGTTTATGCTGGTTCACTGAACAACTGTGGCTTTGCCTTACTTAACTTTGTGTTGCTATGCTGTATTACCGGCCCATGTTAGGCCTCCAGACAAGTTGAAATAAAATGCTGTGTTTGAGTTGACTTTATTGCAAAATAAAGGCATATGACGGCCGCCTTCTCGATGAAAGCTTTCAACCGAGGCTATGATTATACTGTTTGACCGAACAGCGTGGCTATGTAGCTATGCTGTAAGTAACCCTCCACTGCAGACAAGTTGACATAAACTAATGTGCTTGAGCTGATTTTACTGCAAAATAACGGCGCAGGAAGGCCATTTTGCTGATAAATCCTTTCAGCCAGGGTCGATGAATTTTGATTAGGAAAATGCGGCTTGAAACTTTTAATTATAGGTTACCCTTCATATAAAATGCTTAGAGTCGGGACTCGGGCCTTTTCAGTGGGGTCGGTCGGGTTATCGGAAGCTCACATATACATATTATTGTTAGGCCTTAGGTAACTTGGACATTTGTCGAAACATGACAGTTATGTTTAAAATGGAAGTTCCCCCTTTTACACATTACACACCTCCTTTGACGTCAGTTGAGTTTGTTACCTTGGCACAGCCGGAGGCATTTGTGACCACTTATATAAAAACTCGCCAGTACTTTCGGACATGTATCCACTGTCGGGGCAACCTTCTCCATTTAGCTTCGTCTTTGACTCAGTGGGGCGTTTGGCACTAAGCCTTTTGCTGACCCTTATTTCATTGCCTCAGCGCGACTTCAATGTCTGATACAAAATCCTAATTCTGGGACCTACAGCTGGTCACTGTTTTTCGTTTATTTACATTTTCAGGTTATGCTCACTCTGGAAAGGTCCCATTCTATATTGTACATTACATTCATTCGATAAATTAACCTTCCCTTTACACTAATCACACATATATTTTGGACGCTACCTCTTCAAGATAGCCAATCGACTTGGCTGCCATTGTGAAAATGGTGAGTTCCACATGCAATGCCAATGGTTTGTAAATAAATGAGCATTGGGACGATCTTGCCGAGTGGGAGTGGGAAGCGGGTTATAATATATGAAACCAAAAGTATATATTTTGCAATTATTTCAGAGCATCAATCATGATATATATGCTGTGGCCGTGATTCACTTTGATATCCAAAACTAAGTGTACCTTTGTGAGACTCTCCCGCAATCAATGCATTAATTTGCGTTCAAAATGGCGCTCGAGCTTGCGGTGTCGCGTTTGGATTTGTAACTAACGATGATAACTGCTTTACACACAACAGAGAAGGCAGATTAAAGTTATTATAGTAAGTCGTGTTTTAAAAATACTTTTTAAATGACCGTTTGCCCTGGTAATGGAGAACAGACACCTGGAACCGTGCTGGAAACACGTGGCCACGGTTCTCTGTGATTTTCCTTTCCCCAATGCATTGCGCTGTGTTTAAAATGGCGCTCAACGTGTGTACATGCATGCCTTGGTCTTGTATTTGTATTTATAACTAACGATGATAACGGCTTCAGAGTTAACCGAGCGGGCAGACTAAAGTTAAGATTGTGAGTCATATTTTAAAAATATGTTAACGACCGTTTGCTCTGGTAACTTGGTGAATGGACACCTGAAACCTAGCGATACTGGATACCGATAAACGATTTAAAGCCCGATACCATCAATACAGCTGTGGACTCGTAGCACCCGCATGGCTATATGTCCGGGAAGCTCCACTGGAGAGTCCGATTGCTCCGACGGTTCGAATTTCGCGGCGTTTTTTAGCTGGGGATTATTGGTCACATGTGGCAAGGTTTCCCAAACACCTGCTGAGCACCGTAGGTTTTCTCCGGGATCTCTGGTTTTCCTCCTTCATTAAATTAGGGATAATTGAGCTACCGGCTGAGCTCCATAGGTTTTCTACGGGATCTCCAGTTTTCCTCCTACATTAAGTTTGGGATAATTGGGCTAAGATCTTGCCTGCTGGACCCTGTGGAAGAACAGGCTGAACAGGCTATCCAGTATAAAGATGTTTAATTATTAGTATTATTATCATCATCATCATCATCATTATTATTATTATTATTATTATTATTATTATTATTATTATTATTATTATTATTATTATTATTATTATTATAATGATGATAATAAAAATATTACCATCATTAGGTGGAGCTAATTTATAGATGTCTTTATGTATGCCTACTTATTTATCTTCAAAACTTTCAACCCCCCAAAAAAAAATATCCATTCTTGGTACTGGAATAGGTGTATGTTAGACTCTACACAGTCATGGTTGTGTGTATACGTGTATATATATATATATATATGTATATATATATATATATATATTTATATATATATATATATATATATATATATATATATATATATATATATATATATATATACATGTATGTGTATTTGTTATATTTGAACAGAATTATGGGAGTTGAATTATGCTGCTGTTTCAAATGCGACCCGTATTCATAAGTTTTGTTGGTAGAGATTACATGCAGTCCTAGCTAACAAATACCTGACAATGTGACAGCCATGTTGTGATCGAGTTTGCTTCTTGTCATGTGCTGTCAGCATAGCCCTGCGGGTTGTGTCTTATCCTATAATATTATGGGCTTCTTAGCTACATGTGTCCTGCCATGAAACAGTTATATGCAATAACACAGATCTCTAGCTTTAACTAACTTCTGATATATCAAAAACTTATCTTATATTGGTTTTCTAGCTTCATGTATGAGGCCACGATGTAGTTATATGTGATAACACAGACTTCTTGCTTTGAATAACTTTTGATATCAAAGGCGGTCCCTGTATAAACTTCTTTGCTCCATGAACAATGCCATGGTGTAGTTATATGAGATAACTCAGATCTCTAACTTATGTTAACTTCTCAAGCCTTTGTAAGCCAGCCTCACGTGTGGACACAGATTATAAACACCATTATGGCAACTATATTGCTGTGATGTCACTGATTTCAAAATCGGTCCGCATATAGAGTGGAGGCCTTCAAATTGTATGTTGCAATTGTTTTGTCAGCTGATGAATTTGAAGATCAACAAAAACTGACTCTTAACAGGTGGTCACCTGCTTATCCCTTTCGAAACCAAATTTTCCATCTGAATGGAAAAAGGCAAATGTGACTCCTATTTACAATAGTGGGAATGTTAATGACTTTAACAACTATAGACCCATATCACTCCTAGGTTGTGCAGGGAAAGTAATGGAAAGGGCGATCTATAAGCACTTTTTCAATTTTTGTAGGGGATAAGTTAGTATTCACAGATAAACAATCCGACTTCACTCCAAATGACAGAACAGTAATTAAGTGGATTTACCTTTACCACAAGTTTTGTAATGCTATAGACGAGTAGAAAGAAATTAAAGTCGTCTTAACAAAGGCTTTCGATCGAGTTTACTACCCAGCATTATTATATAAACTCTTTACTGGCCAATTCTGGTTTTACTGAGGAGCTCCTGCGGTGGTTTCAAGATTAACTTACAAATATAAAGCAAAGGGTGGTTATAAGGGAGAATCGTCTAGCTGGGGCTACATTGAGGCTAGTGTGCCTCAAGGCTCAGTCCTAGGTCCTCTTCTTTTTTCTCATCTATATGAAGGATATAGTTGATGTCATTCACACTAATGTCCGTTTATTTGCTGATGACACTGTGCTCTACGTCTCAGTTGAGGATCCTATATCAGCTTCCAATGAAATCAACGAAGATTTGCAATCTGCTTCTAGATGGTCCGGTAACTGGCTTTTGACATTCAATCCAAGCAAAACAAAATATATATGGTAATAACCAGAAAACGCCATAGCGTGACCAATCCTGTTCTTAAGTATGAGGGAACAACTATTGAAAATGTTAAAGAACATAACATTTCAGTCTCATACTACAAGCAAACTTGTCTTGATCTTCATATATCAGTTCTATTTGTCCAAACTATGAAAATGGTTGGGATTTTACGTCATCTACTGCATAAACTAAACAGACGTCCACTTGAGATTTTGTATTTTTCGTTCATAAGCGTCTTGGAGTACAGAAACGTAGTATTCACTAATTGCTCTCGAGCCAATGAAACCGAACTGTGCAACTGGCGGCCGCCCGTGCAGTAACAGGGACAAGGAGTTTTACTAGTCATAGGCAAATGAACAGGGAAACAGGGTGGAGAACACTGGCTGTTCGAAGGGACAAACATAAATTGGTATTATTGTACAAGATTATTAAAAGATTACTCCAATGTACCTGTATAATTTGCTTCCGGAAACAGTAGAGAATAGAGCAAGCTACAGTGTCTGCGTGCATTCAAAATTCACTCCATTTCGAACCCATACAGATCTGTTTAGTAACTCTTTTATTTCTGTCAACCATAAAACTGTGGAACAGTTTGCCGATTGAAGTCAAAAGAAGTGAGTCTGTACCAGAATTTAAATTTAAACTGAATAAGGCCAGACCAGAAGGCAATAGTTTATATTATGTCTGAAAAGGAAAGAAAATGTAGTGCTTGCGCAGTTATGCATGGGATCTAGTACCCTCCATTTTTTTAAATAGGTGTAGTCTCAAATCATTATGTTACTGTGGCACAGGAAACAAGGATAGTTTTCACTATTTTTGGAGTGTCCACAGTATACTGTACAACGAGATTCTGGTAATAGTAATACCTCATGCCTGTTTCACAATTAAAACCTTGTTACACAGACCAGAAAACTGCAACAGGTATACTAAACTCGACATTTGCCATGCCGTTATTAGGTACATACAAGGAACAAACGATTTCCATAGCAAGTGTTATATTTATTTTTTGCATAGTAGGGATCCACGTAACCCTAATGTGACTTTACTATCTGTGTTGTAAAATGTGATGTGAATCCTCTGGGTGTCTGTTTTTGTTAATGTATTGTCCAGTATTGTTGTATATATATATATATATATATATATATATATATATATATATATATATATATATATATATATATATATATATATATATTTATATATATATATATATATATATATATATGTATTCGAGAGGGGTTTATGAGCGTTGCCTGCTCCTCAATCGTTTTTTCTTTCAAGATATAAGATAAGTTTAAACCAAGGCAAACTTGACTTGAACCGTTTGGTTGATCTGAAGTGATCATCATGACGTGGGCAAGGTATGGAATGTATAATGAGTCAAATGAATAAGCATAATACATACCAAACATACATAGATACATGCATACATACATACATACACGCACGCACGCACGCACACACACACACACACACATACACACACACACATACACATACATACATGATGCAACAAAGGAAGCAATCCACGTTTGTATCATGAACATTCCCGAAAGTGAGCACATCATGGTCTGAGAGACGCTGATTATGAAGGTAGAGAGTACCTGCCTCTGTTGTTACCTTCCCTGTCAGAAAGCATTTTACCGCCTTTTCATACACAGTATTGCGATAATGTTTTGTTTTAGTTATGAGTCATGCAACTAGATTTGCGGGTGTGAGTGCTGCTTCTTTCCGGCCACAATCCAGTGGTTCCACAGACGTTGATACCATATGGGAAGTGGCAACAGATAAAAGGTAAATATGTTTTCAAGTCATTGATGAATGCACTGGGCGCAATCCAAGTCAATGTGGTAAGAGGTAACTGCAATTTACAATGCAGTATTTTATGATTCACGAAAATAACAGGCAATTATCTCCCTGCTTCATTCGTCTAAAATAAATGTGGTACCTAAACCGCTGATACCATGAAGATGCATAATGTCGTGTTACTTTGAGGTTTGGAAACCTATAAACAAGGACAATTTCCCTTACCTGTTACAATAGAGTTTGGCAAGGCGACAACGGATGCCACACCAAACTCATTTGTTCAAACCAATGAAATGGAATGTTATTCAGTCTTGTTACCATGCCAATAGATAAGGGATTTAAAGTTAGCAGCCAGGGACGCTGATGTATGTTAAGTTTGTGCATGTGCGGGTAAGAAGCGCCAAAGACAATAGCGTCCCTCTGGTCATTTGAGCGTCGTGTGGTGAACAGGCAAGGTCGCCAGCTCATGGTCGTCAACATTTAATTTCGAAGTATCGTTTATCTACTTTGTAATTTATTTCTGTCCATTTTTGGAAGTCGCAATTTATTTGAATTCGAAGTTTTGCTGCAAGGGCAAGCAAACAACCGCTGGAAATTAGAATGGCTCGTATTTCCAAGAGGAAACCACAACCGTTGCAGAAAGTTGCAACACAAGCGACAAAGGAGGGTGGTCGGGTGGCCAAGCCGAAACCGAGCTCGAGGTCCACGTCCAGTCAATCTCAGCAGCGTGCAAATTAGGCTAGACGATCCACGTTGCAGGCGGAAAACCATGATTATGTGCGGGGGTTTGTTTCTCCCGCCGGCGGAAGCAGCGACGCGACTTTTACCCAAGCACAGGGCCGTTCGGATTGTGGCGTGAGGAGGCAGATGGTTCCAAATACAGGTCAGTTTAATTGCAGGCCTTTTTCTACTTCTGAGAGTCAGATCCCACTAGTTGGTCTGGATTTTCATGTAAATGAAAAGGAAGGGCAAAATGATTCACAGCAGGTTCAAGGTTCGGCTGCCTACAATTCAGATGTATTTGTCGATAATGTGGAGAGTGATGGGGCAATTCCTACCATTGCCGCGGGTCAGTTGGTCCAAATTCCGGGAGTTGGTTTGTCACGAATTTCTCCCGTGCAAACAGGCAGAAATTCTATGGTTTGTTCAAACTTGCATAGCTCAACGGTTAATGCTGCAAATAGCCTGGCTGGTGGACATGTTAATTTGCCTAATATAGAGAGACATCATTTGGGTAGCGTGGGTAGTGGGGCTAATTTTGGCGGGCCACTGATAAGAGCATAGCAGTCTGCCCAGGCTGTGCCAGCTGGCCAACCCCAGGGGGCTTTAGCACAAGTGGTGGTGGGCTACCAGCCAGGCTTGCTCAACTCATGGAGCGTCATTGATAGCTTGTCGTCACAAGTGGGCTTGTATGTGCCACTGACTATCAAGGAAAGATTGTGGAGAGTTCGCAGACTAGTTGCCTCAAAATAGGCCAGCAGTTGAAGCTGAGCAGTGGTTGAACGCATATGTCAACACTGCCACATGTCAAGGGAATTCCCTACCGGCGTCACTGACGTCACAGCTTTTGGGGACGACCCTTACAAATTCAGGCCAGGGATCTAATGTAAACATCAATGGTGGTGGCGGAAAACCACACAAAAAACAGATTCAGATGATAGGAGAGTGGACGGATGCTATGCTTATCTACATGAGCTTGTATGTGAGCAAGCATCCAGATCAGGTACAGGCCCTAATTAAGTACTGTACAACAATTCGCGAGGCAGCCGCCAGATTTGGTACTAAAGGTGCATTAGCATATGACCGAGCATTCAGGATCCAGATGGCAGTAGATCCGTCCCGTAGATTGGATAGTTTGGATGGGGAATCGTAATTCTTTCTGTTAATGCCACAGGCACTACAGTCACGACCCCATTTTAATCAGCAGAATTCTAGACAAGGTGGTCAATTTATGCCAGCTAGAACTGCTCACCCCTCTCGTAGAGATCGCACAGGAAATGGCCAGTGGAGTGGAAACAAGTTGCCCGCAGGATTCTGTTGGGCCTACAATAGAGGACAGTGCACAAAACAGGACTGTAGATTCCCACATAAATGTATATCATGTAACAAACAGGCACAATTTCCAAATGTACCGCACAGGCCTCCTCCAGCACTGAAATTTTTAAGGATGAAGAAAATTAAATGGATGAATTGACCAAAGTGTTAAAGCTCTATCCAAACCGCAAAAATGCCAAAAGATTGTTGCAAGGTTTCAGTAATGGCTTCAAAATTGGGTACACAGGCCCCAGGAAAGCATTCTATTGTAGAAATTTAAAATCCGTGGCTTGTAACATGCAGGTAGCAAGGGAGAAAATACAAATTGAGATTGACGCTGGGAGAATTGCGGGCCCTTTTTCACCACCTCCATTCCCCAAGTTCAGGTGCTCCCCACTTGGTTTGGTTCCCAAGCACAAAAAGGTAAATTTCGGCTGATTCAACACCTATCATTCCCATTGGATGATTCGGTGAATGACCACATAAGTGATCAGGAGGCCATAGTAAATTATTTAAAATTTGATGAAGCAGTTGAGTTGGTGGCTTCACTAGGTGCTGGTGCTGAGATTGCAAAAGCTGATCTAAAAGATGCTATCAGAATTATGCCGATTCACTGTGAAGATTTTGAATTGCTTGGTTTCACACTTGATGATCAGTATTATTATGATATGAACCTCCCAATGGGCCTCAAAAACTCGTGTAAATTGTTCACGGACTTCAGTGTTTATCTCAACTGGTTCATGGGTAATTTATTGGGAGAACAAATGTGTGTCCATTATTTAGATGACTGGCTTTTCTTTGGATTAAAAGGTCAAGGTCACTGTCATAAGGCACTAAAAAAAAAAAAAAAAAAAAAAAATTCCTTGCATTTTGTAGTTTGCTTGGGATTCCAGTGGCACATGACAAAACGGTGTTACCTTGCACTTAACGTTTCTCGGTCTGGAAATTGACACCGTTCGCCAACAGGTTAAAATTCACAAGGATAAATTAGTGACATGTTAAGACAGACTGCAGTCAGTGCAGAATCAAGAGTCAGGTTCTCTGTATGAGCTTCAAAGCTTGCTGGGCTATTTGAATTTTCTCTGTAGGGGTGTAAGGGGTGGGCGCCCTTTCTTACAACGTTTGGTAAATTTGACACGGGGAATTAAAGATAAAAACTACGACATAATATTGGCAGCTGAAGCTCATGCTGACATTTCTATATGGCAAAAGTTTTTAGACAAGTTTAATGGTACATCTATGATCCTTTCTAGTGAGTGGTTCAGCTCAGATGTACTGCACTTTGCCACTGATGCGGCCAAGACCTGCGGTTTCGCTGGGTTCTATGAAGGTCGTTGGTTCACAGGGCGGTGGAGCAGCATTGCAGTGAGCCCTAACAACTGCATAGCATACCTTGAATTTGTTCCAGTTCTGATATCTGTGCCAGTCTGGGGGAAAGATTTGGCAGATTCAAAGATTGTGTATTCAATTTCTCATTCAATTTTACAATCAGAATGTTTTGCCAGCAACGGAACAGCAGGTAGCTGCATTTGTGGCATACCTTTCTATACTTGGCAGAGCTCCAAGTACAATAGCGACATACATCTCTGCAATTAGTTATAAACATAAAATAGCCTTACAGTTGGACCCCACTGACAATTTTTTAATCAAGAAATTAATAGAGGGAACCAAGCGGGCTGCTGGCCATAGGGTTGACTCACGGAGGCCTGTCACTTTTGATTTATTGGTTAAATTGTTAAATGCATTACCATCAGTATGCCATAATATGTATGAAGCGCAGCTTTTTCGGGCTGCTTTTTCACTAGCGTATTTTGCATTTCTCTGTGTTGGGGAATTCACTGCTTCTTCAAAATTAGCAGACACAACCAAAGTTCTACAGACGCACGATGTGGTGATAAGGGATAACATGATTTATTTGACACTGCGATTTGGAATGAATAATCAAAGGAATACTCCAATTAAGATTCAAATATTAGGCCTCTGAGGAACCAACCAGCCCTACTGTCCTGTAACCTTGTTATCAGAGTATCTGAGTCTCCTTCCTCTGCAGAAGACGGGTCCATTATTTGTGCATTTCGATAATTCACCTTTAACGAGAAATCAATTTCAGGCCATGCTCACAAAATCCCTAAAATTTTGCAATCTCGAATGCACGTATTATAAGACTCATAGTTTTCGTATTGGTGCAGCCTCGTCATGTGCAGCTGCGGGGGTTCCCATGGATACAATACAGAGTTGGGGTCTGTGGAGCTCTACCGCCTACCGATCCTACATTAGATTATCCACCCAGGTAATGGCTGCCTCCTTTTTATGAAGATAAATGATACTGCTGTTTCTTTGTCATTCCAGGCGGGCCTGTTGTATGGTTTTTGGGTCTCTCTCTAATCAAGCGCCTGGGAGAGTTTGCCAGGAGGGGGCGGATTCCATCTCCTTTCCGACCAATGTGGAGTGGCATAGGTGGCGCAGGTGTAGAGGTGACTGCAAGAAATCTCCAGAACTTGGTGCATTCAAGATCGGTACCCAGGCCAGCCTTTGTGGTTATTCATACTGGTGGGAATGATTTGGCCAAGCTTACCTCGGGGCAGCTTAGGCATAGCCTCAAAACTCTGCTTAACAATGCTAAAACTGAACTGCCTGAGGCCACCATAGTCTGGTCTCAGATTCTACCCAGGCTTATATATAGAAATGCAAGAGATCAGGATACCATTGACAAAGTCAGGAAAACAGTTAACCGTTGTATCACCTACTTTGCAGTCAACAATGGCATGCGCGCCATAAAACATGCTGCCATTTCACGTACTGACACTGATGTTTTCTTAAGTGATGGTGTTCACTTGTCAGAGACTGGAAATGTTCGTTTCCAGCAAGAACTGTGGGCGGCAATCCATGCTTTTAACACAGAAAACTGTGTTGCATACCCTCAATAGAGAAACTTGCGAGTCCACCAAGGACAAGAAAGTGATATGATTTATGTGCATATGGGCCCTGTGGACAAGCTTTTCATACGTGATACTGACTGTTAAAGGCGATATTTGCTTTTAAGGAACCCACAACCCGGTGTTCTTACAATTTTTCATTTATTTAGAGTGTTGGCCAGATGGACCATACTTTACAATTTTCATTAACAGTTCTGTTGACTTGGTGACATACGTTTAGTGAGAAAAAGTTGACTATTGTGGCAGTTAATGGTATATGGTCGTGTCATAAACACATTTGGTACTTTTGCTCGCCCTTGGCGGGGTGGGAGACAACACAATGACTTGTCAAGTCTTTGTGCAGTCTCTGTGAGATGATCTCTGACCTCGTGTGGGCCAGAGCTCATCTCGTGGGCGTAGTCATTAATTGGCAGTGTCAGAGCCCTCTGGTGAATATAATATTCGGTGCCTTTTGTTTGTTAAGGGCTTGCTCACAGCAAGCATCTCGCGGCTGGTAGCGCTTAGCCCAGGTGAAAATTTGATTATCTGGTGGGGCTTAAAGCCAGTAGGAAGCTGTCTGCGCCAGCTGGCTTGACAGGCCAATTTGTGTAGGCACTGTAGTGCCGCTGCTTAAGTTGGTGTAATGCGGTGACGGTTGGTGACTTTTGGTGTTCTGGGGCTCAGTACACTGCCAATTTATGACCATGTGTATATATGTGGGTATATATAAATAAGCTGGTTAATGACATTGTTTTATTAATATTAAGGTTCATAGAGATTAGTGCTTTTTATTAAATGTATGCTGGAAAGCAAATGAGAATTTACACGCAAAAGGTGACCTTGCCTATCACCAATAAAAACACGGCGATTATTCCAAAACACTTTTACTGTTTTTGACTTGTGTTTGAACAAATTTAGGCTATATGTCTGTGTTTATTTTTATGTGTCTACCCATAAATCGGAGTGCATAGTGACTTGTTTGACTTTAACACACTTGTTGCTTTTAGGGGACTCTTTGCCCTTCGCCGTGCTCCACATGTACGTTACGTTGAAGAAAGTCAGATATTTCGGGCAGCTTCATCTGGTTGTGTTAGTCACCAAAGTCACGGATGCCTGGAAGCACAAACAGCTGACAGATGGGTAAATGTCAATGCACTTTTCCTGTATATTATTGATCAAACATTCTTTGTAATGCAACAGCATTATTTGTATGGCACATGTTTTGCATGAAACTTAAAATAGAAAACAGAAAATAATTCAAAATGAAACTGTCCTGTCCTTTTAATTTATCATACCCTTGTCTCATATTATGTAGCAATATGAAAATGAGAACTGTTCTATATAATATTTGGTCTGTTTGTAGGGACTAGACAGGATAGATCAAAGAAAACTACCCTTGGACACAACATTCAGATATCCTGGTAAGAGCAGGGAACATGTTTATCATATATATATATATATATATATATATATATATATATATATATATATATATATATATATATATATATATATATATATATATATATATATATATATATGTGTGTGTGTGTGTGTGTGTGTGTGTGTGTAAAAACAAACTATATATTGAGTAAAAACTAGCGGCAGAAAAGCCTTCTGGCACAAAACGTTGTACTAACCAGTAAACTGATTTAGTTTGCAGTATCAGTCACTAAAACGTAGGTGAAGTAATGTGAACGTACAGATTATGCAAGAAAGCTTCATAATAAGAACACCTTTATGGTGCACTTTAACTCTGATGTTTGATAAACAAAGCTCCTTTCTTCATTACTATTAAGTGTATGATTTTTATCATTCCAAGAGTTGTGCAAATCATGATGCTTTTCACACAAGATAAAGGAATTGACATATAAATCATGTAAAAGACACAAAACACGCAGGTGATATTCATATGTATGTGTTTGGAGTCAATACGTTTAGTTTGTTTCTGATGTAGATTCGGCGCCCAAAACTGACAGCAAAGTAGACGTTTACATTTTGGACACGTAAGTTGTATTGAGTGAAATTTAGTTTTTCATATTGAGATTGAAAGATAAATGATGATGTTTTTGGAACTCGGGAACCTCTGTTTTTTTGTGTTATTTTTAACCTGGTCCTCACTGATGGGAAGAAGTCTGTGAATGTGGGTGATTTATTTCTGAACTAATGTGGAACGTCTAAGAATAAAGAGCTCTATCGCCGTCGTGAGATTTCAACTATCAGGTCAATTAAATGATATTTTATGGGAAAAAAAGTTTTTTTTTCTGTTATGTAATAAACTATAAAAGTAAGAAAAAAATGAAAACCAGCGATATAATGGATCGACTAACATTACGTCTAAAAAAAAGATCATTTATGACAACTGATAAAACTACTATATACCTCAAGATATCTGCACCAACACTGATAAAATCGTACTCTGTGGAGATGCATGTACTATGCAAGCAGCTTTAAATTGACTATAAGTGAGTGAACTGCAACACACATAAAAAACTTTTTTTTTAATTTTTCCTATACAGGGGAATCTATACTGAGCACGAAGTTTTTGAAGGTCGAGCACACTGGGTGAGTGATGAATTTTACATTGATGAATAATGTATTACAAACATGATGATTAGTGTTTACATGCTATTGCGTACAGCAAAATAAACGCTTATTCAAAGCGAATCCATCTTATAAAATCATTATGAGTAAAAACGTGCCAAACTGATTTGTGCCAATCTTAAGCTTGTCGCTCAGACCATAACATATCAAATCGGCCTTAATTTACAAAATCATAGTAATAGGAGCCCCCGAACGCGTATAGATATATAGATGTATATGATTTAACCTCCCAACCTTTATACCCGGGAAGTGCGTTCGCTTATGCATGTTACCATTTATGTGAATGTCGAAGTCCCCCCCCCCCCCCCCCCGCATATAACAGATATAATGGACAATATCACAAGTATGTTGTAATATTTTTAGGAAGACAAGATATCTTGGTTGAAATATTTTACATCGCCATGGGTATATTATTGAATGTGGAGGAACACCGCATAGGTAATGTATTGAATGAGAAATGGGATATGACAAAAGAAAACACTTTTACATGGTAAAGCTCAGAATATATATATATTTACACCTTGTGTAAGTTTTAATGCATGATATATGTTTTCTTATGTCCATCCAGGCGAGCAATTTTATTGATGGTCTAGATTATGACGTCACAGGGCATGGCACGCATGTGGCAGGTGAGTTATTAAAGATGTTATAGTGATTGCAGTTAACCATATATATATAAATATAAATATATATATATATATATATATATATATATATATATATATATATATATATATATATATATATATATATTTATATATTATAGATTATAGCGTGCTTTGTTGATGATGTGAAGTATATCAACGAGCACTGGATGCGATATAGCAGAACTCGTTCGCTTCGCTCACTCGTTCTGCTATATGGTATCCAGTGCCACTTGATTACTTCATATCGTCTACGAAGCATGCTATAAAATTTTTATCTCATGTTTGGTCGATTTGTACATTTCAATACACAAAGCAAAAATAAGAACGACATTTGCAGAAAGTTTTACTCCTCATCAACACAAGTACCGATGAAACCGGAAGAGTACCGATACCACCGGCATAGTGCCGATACCACCGGAAGAGTACCGATACATTATATCGCGGCACTGTGGCTTTGAGGCCTATGATACGGTATTTATACAAGCCTATTATAGTAAAATCGACCCAAACATGACATAAATATATGTTTTTTAGATCATTCGTACAGGTAATTATATATTATCTTCACAATTATGGTCACTATTAACTTAATTTGAAGCAGGTGATATCGATGTTTCTTTCCTGATAGCAACAGTGGTAAAGATACCAGCGCAAAGAACATATTCTTTATTGTTTCTCCGGTGTCCTTATGTTTCGCTTTAACCACCAACGATCCTCCATAAGTGTAAAGTTATTTACTTTTCAGGTGTTGTCAGTAGAATTTGCCGGTCATGTCGGTTGATTGCTGTCAAAGTACTGGATTCCTTCCAAGATGGTACCACCACGAGTCTCGTCAAAGGAATGAAATACGCCATGTCGTCTATGATCAGGAAAAGACGCAAACACCAAGCAATTATAAAGTAGGTTCACACTTTAAATCATTTACAAAAGTTGACAGACAAGGATTAGCCACCGGTGATTTGTGCGATTCTCGTCAAATAAATAAAGTATATCACTACATATTTGAGCTTAATCGGGCATGTTTTCCTCATAATTAGTTATTTGTGTTTTTATTACGGCAGGAATAATCTAGTCACTAACGTCGAATACTCGCATACTGTGGTTTGTATGTGAGGCAGCAAAGTGAGTTAGAATTAGATAGAATGAACTGTTTGGAAATAATGCAAACCGAATGTATCGTAGAGACATACTTTCGCACGGGCAAAATGCTAAGCAAGACATTACATATATTTGTCGTTGCCGTTGAATTTTAATTGACATTGCTTTGCAGCATGTCGATAGCGGGAGGTACAAGTCCGGTAATAAACGAGCAAACGAAGCTAGCTCATGACGCTGTAAGTGCACACTACCTATATCAAGTATATTTAGGCGACTACGGCGATTTAAGGGATAGACATGTGCCAGTTAAAGCAGCTGATTTATTTACCAACCCTTATTTACGTTCGTAATTCTTATTAAGTTCAATTTGGTATAACGTCGACTCCTATGACATGATTTTTTTTCTGTTAGGAAATGTAGCTTAAAGCAAATCTGTGATCCACTTTAAGCAAAATTAGGCTATTGTGTTGACATCGGAGCTTGAACCAATTTTACTTAATGTCATTACTTGATTCTTGACAGTCAACTGCTTACAAATTTAGCGGATCTAACAAAAATCCATTAATTATAGTGTTATAAATAGCATTAGTCATGAACAATCGAATGCTTACAGAGTTAAATATTACATGTGGACGAATGGACGGTTTGTTGACTTGAAAATATGAGATTTGAAAAAACGCAACAATATGTGAAATTACTGGATGAGACCCAAACTGTCACTTTCTTTTCAAATTTTACTCCTCTATATGCAGTTATCATTGCAAATTGTTATGCACGACACAAATTCAACTATCATTTCAGCTATGGCAATAAGAAAAAGGACATAAACAACCATAATATAAATCAGACTTTCTTGTTTTTAAAAGGGGATGATCGTTGTAGCCGCTGCAGGTAATCGAAGAATAGATGCGTGTGAGTCTTCTCCTGGCAGTGAACCAACAGCGTAAGTATTTTCAGGACGATGCACTTAACAGGTAGCCAAACGGAATGCATGGAAGCCTAATAATTGCTTGACTTCTTCTCACGCTTTACAAACACGTTGTCCACGAGCAAAATACCTTTAACAAAGCTACGTGGGCTTCGATTTGATTGTGCAACCTCTTCCTTGTAGACATCAGGACATGTTTATTTAGGATATCTCATATTATTGATGAAAATTAAATTTACCAGTGATGAAGATATACAATCGACCGTGTCGTTGTATTGTGTAACAGGGAAATGAAACGCTTACACTTTTTTCCAGTTTTAATCTTCACATTTAATTTGTCAGCATTGTAATTTAGCAATATTCTGAAGGATGTCTTATTCCAAATTATATGCCATGTCGAATGAAAACCAATTAAATACTGGATATGTGTAAAGAAAGAAATGCAATTGAAATACCCATACAAAGCGTAAAATGAAGAGTTTGGGAAGGTCTCTGCACAATAATATGAATATAAATCAACAACAGTAGCCACTTATTGTAGAATCACCGTTGGATGCACAACTAAGTCCGACACGTATTGCTCCTTCGCTAATCGAGGACCTTGTGTTGACATATCGGCACCGGTGAGCTTTTTACCCATCAACAGCAATGTTATAATGTCAGTCTGCATTAGTTTCTACATTGGAGTAAATGTCGCTAGCCCTCAATAATTACAGCATAAGAAGGGATAATTACATATAAAGACATATCTTAAGTTAATATAACTATTATATTATTGCATAAGGAACGATGATTGTTCCTGATATTGGATATTTACAAGACTGCTTTCAACACACACCATGCTCGGCTGACCTGATAGATATAGGCAATTATGCTACAACTGACATGATGTTATCTTAGAAAATGTTATTGGAAGGGGTATGAGCCCACTAACACTTACACCTGAATAACTGGCCGTGCAACCTAGAAAATTAAGTTTTGAACTCGTACATCATTTTCAAGTAGACAATGTAAAATTCATAATCATTTTCAACTTCAAAAAACCGACTTAATAGTGTGATCAATTTTCACCTAGAAAACTGAGTGACAACCTTTACCACAATAACTATTAAGCTCCCAACAGATCAAAACATCGGAGTCACAAGTTTGTTTGTTTGTTGTTTTTTTTGAGACGCATTTCACATTAACATGGGAGCCCCTTTCGATCCAACGAACTGGCTATATCATCCCTACCTGAAGCTATATCGGCAACATGTAGGGAGAAGGAAAAAGGCACATTCTGGCTTTTCTGCGCGATAAAAAACCGGACCAGTTAGTCGCCGAAGGTGACGTACCGGTCAAATTGCAGAGTTCAAGGTGCTAAATGCAGAGAGCGCGCACTGTCTGAATCCTTTTCTTGCCGGCCGTGCCATACGGAGGATATCAAGGTCAAGGACAGGAATTTTATATACTTCTTTGCTTTCCCAGTTTGTGGCGGAGTCACTAGTGTCTTTGTCCCGCTATATGTTTGTGACACTTCCTGAAGCTGATTGCCACCAGGACTTGCAACATCAGCATCAGTGGGCACGCCCCTTTTAAAAACAAAGGAAACAAAGTGATCAGTGTGTGGCCTAGCTGGAATAGATCTTATGCTCGCGACACAGCGCATGCGCCAAATTTTTTGACGCGCAGTGCATTGTGGACTTATTTGTAGTATGCGAGCCGTTATGGCGATACCTGTGTCGACTATGAAATCACATATGTAGCCATGAGAAGTTTAATTTGTTATTTTGCTGTGTGCTTTCCAACTTATTCCTGCGGCAAACCACGTAAATTTTATCCCTTGCCAACAAATAAAAACTGGGGAAACAATAGATAAGAAGAATTCCTGTCCTGGAAAGGTCTGAAAATTGTGTAAATTCGTGCCCATGACCTCGTCATACAACGTTTGCCGTGTAACTTTGAATGAGGACATTTGCACATTGCGATCAGTCTGTACAGTTTAGTTTAAATATGTCCATTCCAACTGGGTAACCCTGTCATCTGAATCATATTCCTTTAGGAACCAAATCGTATTGTGTGTTTTGCAACCAACGTGTAAACACTATGGCCAATGATAAAAGAATAGAAAGTTAGATAGATAGATAGATAGATACATAGATAGATAGATAGATAGATAGATAGATAGATAGATAGATAGATAGATAGGTCAGTAGAAAGAAAGAAAGAGAAAGAAAGAAAGAAGGAAGGAAAGAAAGATAGAAAGATTACGCTCCCTAAAATAACAAATTTTCCTTCCTTTATTGCTGATTTTTCAAAGATAAATACAGGTTGTTTTTCGAGCAAAGTTGTTTCAAAACTAAGGTACTCTTCTACAAACTTTGATTTTGGAATAATCCGGGTCAGATATGAAAATAGGAAATGTTCAACTTTCATTACGCAATACTTTGTTCCTCTCCTCATGTGTATTTGTACCACTTGTGTGTAGCCATCCCGGACTTCAGGTGCAATTTCCATCTTTCAAATTCTGAAATCTTCTTAATATACTCTTTATTCTATGTTTTGGTTGCGGCTTCCATAAGTAACATCTTCATTCACGCCAGTCGACAAAGATTACTCGTATTATACCTATATAATTCAATCCTTTATCGTAAATGTTCAAATATTGATGTATATTTATTTGTCATTTCTCCGCTTCTGATTTTATTAGCCGGAGACATTCACCTCAATCCTGGACCAACTGATGAGTTTTGTGATACTACCCTCTGTCACATTAATGTCCGTAGTCTGTCTCAAGATAAAATGAGGTGTATTCGCGCAGACATTGCTAAATATTATGATCTCATAACTTTCTCGGAAACCTTTCTGACACCAAATACTCCAGGCAATGATCTTATTTTATCTGGTTACCATAATATTATGCGGAAGGACCGCCCTACTGGTTTAGTCGGTGGTGTTGCACTATATGTATCCCAGCAGTTTATAGCTACTAGGCGTCAAGACTTGGAAAGTCCCGATCTGGAATTATTATGGGCTGAGATTAAATTACATAACAATAAATTTTTATTAGGAGTTGTATACAGGCCACCCGACTCCCCTGTTGCATTCTGGGACAAGCTTCAAGCTAGTCTCGACCAAGCAAAAACTACCGGTACCCATAATATCATCATAACAGGTGACCTTAACGCCGACTTTTCCACGGCACCAGGTAAAAAGCTTGACCATTTTTGTAATACTAATTTCTTTTTTCCGCATATTCATGAACCCACCCGCACAACTGAAAATACGTCTCGTTGTTTAGATCAGGTCATTTCTAACATCCCGAATTTTATTTCTGAATCAAAAGTCTTGCCACCAATTGCTAATTGCGACCATAGCGTAGTGTCTGTCAATATTAGTTTTCGACGCAAAATGGAGCCCGTGTATAAAAGATTTATATGGTTATATGAACAGGCAAACTTTAATCATTTCCGAGAATATTTAAGTCAAATCGACTGGGACAACTTCTTTCCATCCAACGATATAAATGCCTGCTGCCTGCTATGGACTGAAGGCTTTCTGCAAGCCGCCAAACAATGTATTCCTAATAAAGAAGTTACCATTCGTCCGGACGATTTACCCTGGTACACATCTTCTCTGCGCTGTGAAAAGTGCAGAGTGATGCGCGCATATTCCAAAGCCAAAGATGGTAAACACGGACCTAATAATCTCGAACTTTGGGCCACTTATAATCGGCTTCGTAACCTGTATCAGGAACATCTCCGTGAAGCCGAGGATCGACATCATAATAAATTGAATAACTCCTTAAAAAATTCTAAAAACAAACATAAAGCGTGGTGGAAAACTGTTAAACATTTTTTGAATAGAAATCATCGTCAGAATATTCCTTCTTTATTATGTGATGACAAACACGTCACCGACAACGCTTCTAAAGCAGAAATCTTCAACTCGTTTTTCTTGAGTCAAAGCACTCTTGACTCATCTTCAATTACCAATCCTCTACCGCCTGACCACCCCTTAAATACACTCGGAGGTTTAAACATTTCTGAAGGTGAAGTACTGGACACACTCAAAAGTCTTGATACTACTAAAGCAACTGGCCCAGATGGGATTAGTACTAGACTTTTGAAAGAAGCAGCTCCCATTATTTATCGTCCTCTCACTAAACTATTCAATTTATCTCTATATCAGAAACAGTTCCCGTCTATTTGGAAAGAAGCTCACGTGACTCCTTTACACAAAAAGGGGGACGAGAACCTGTGTAATAACTATCGTCCTATATCCCTTTTAAGTTGTACAGGGAAAGTAATGGAAAAAGTAATTTTTAAACATGTGTTCAATTTTTTTCGGGACAATATGTTCATTTCAGCAAACCAGTCAGGATTTATTCCTGGTGACTCAACAGTCAATCAGTTACTTTCCCTATACCATGAGCTATGTTTAGCCATTGATCAGCAAAAAGAAGTAAGAATTGTTTTCCTAGATATAAGCAAGGCCTTTGATAAAGTCTGGCACAAAGGTCTTATTCATAAACTGGAAAAAAACGGCATCGTTGACAATCTTCTGACATGGTTTGAAGATTACCTGTATAATCGGAAGCAACGCGTCGTTTTAAATGGTCAATCCTCTAGCTGGGGAACTATAAGTGCTGGTGTGCCTCAAGGATCTGTATTAGGTCCTTTACTCTTTTTGATTTATATTAATGATATAGTCAACGTTGTAAATTCAGAAGTCAAACTCTTTGCGGATGATACGTCCCTTTATCTTACTATTGAAGATCCTGTTCATGCTGCTACTGTCATGAACGATGATCTGGCCTCCCTGGACGAATGGTCTAGGGAATGGCTTATAGCCTTTAATGCTGTTAAAACAGACACCATGCTCGTCTCTCTAAAAAGAAATCCCCCTGATCACCCTCCATTGATATTCCAAGGTCATCAATTAGAGAATGTTTTAGAGCACAAGCATCTGGGTCTTTCGTTAAGATCAGATCTAAAATGGAATGAACATGTTAAACAAGTTGCAACTAAAGCCTGTAAACAAGTAAACATTCTGAAAACTCTACAGTATCGCCTTGACCGGGACACACTAGAAACGATTTATACCTCCTTCATTCGACCTATTTTAGAGTACGGAAATGTAGTCTGGGATGGCTGCACGCAGGATGATGCAAAACTTTTGGAAGATATTCAAATGACTGCGGCCCGCATCGTGACAGGAGCAATGAAAACCACCCCTATAGAAAAGCTATACGAAGAAACTGGCTGGGAGACCCTGTCCAAACGAAGAGAAAGATCCAAACAAATCATGATGTATAAAATAGTTCATAAATTAACCCCTAGCTATTTGTACTCTCTTCTCCCCAATATTCCAATATTCCACCGTAATACTAGGGCACAACTCGATCAAAGCAGACGCTCAGACTTACCCTCTTTCAATTGTAGAACAGTCTTATTCGAAAACTCCTTTTTCCCTTCTGCTATCACGTTGTGGAACCTTCTCCCATTGGAAACTAGAAATCTTCCAACTTTGTTCCAATTTAAGAAGAAAATTTCAACTCCCAGACAGCTTTCTGTTATATTTCCCGAACTTCTTAATGTAGGCAAAAGATATCTGTCTATTTTACATTCTCGTTTGCGTATGGGCCGCAGCCAATTGAACGAACATCTTTTTAAGATTGGTGTAAAAGATTCAGCAGCTTGTTCATGTGGCGCCACCACCGAGAGTATCTGGCACTTCTTTCTCACCTGTCCAAACTACATTGTCGCTCGAGATGCATTACATACAACCATTGGTCGTTTGGCTCCATTTTCTATTAACACAATTTTGTTTGGCAGTGCTTCTTGCAGTCTCGAGGACAATATTATCATATTTTTATCTGTTCAAGAGTTTATTGAAAAAAGTAAACGATTCCAAGGTGAAACTGTAACTTAATCATTCATATCGATAATTCGAAAATGCAAATTAATAATATATACTGGCAATATTGACAAGTTTATGAGCCCCGCTATCTGTGTTTGTCCTGGTGGCGTCTATCCTTCCGTTTGTTTTTCCGACCACGCTGCTCATCAAGTCCCCTTGGACTTGATGAACGGTGGTTCATTGGAGTTGTGCTGTCAAGTCAGTCCTGTGTTTCCGTCTTTTCTCCACAAGAGGGATTAATATAGGGCTTTGCCCTTCTTCCCAATTGTTTTTCTTTTGGAAATAAAATACGTTTAAACCAACCATTACGCAATGTCATACATGAAAACAGGGAGGTGTTCATCTGTAGCAGAAATTAATCAGATTGATAAGCTGAGATTCTGCTCTTCCACCTTTGCCATATTCAGCTCGACAACCCATGTTATTAGTCATCTAGAAGTAATGTTGGACAATCCTGTATAGACACATATGTTTAAACCTAAGAGGTGAGTTTTCTTAATCATAACCGAAAAAATATTCATTTTAACGTTTAAAACTACAGATATTTTTACCATGCGCTCCTCAATTAACAACCCGTGTGTTGTTCCTTGGCGTGTTGTTTTCACAAGTAGTTTTTTTGAAGCAACCAGTACTTGTGCTAATCTCGTAAACTCTTTCATAGCTTAAGCACCAGGGGATTAATTTTATGCAAACATCGTTAACACAAAGAAAGGCCAAGTTGTGCAAAATATACGCATACAATGAAATATAGAGCAGAGAATTATATAGCCGGGATCAACTGACTAAAATCTGTGGGCATAGGGCAAATAGCTCAGCCGTTATGCATAGACAGGGTCCAAGGCCGGCGCGCCTGCTCACAAGAAACATCTTGTGAGCAGGCTCGCCAGCACATGCTCCTCTGCCCATGTGCTCGTGACCGATAAGGTAACTTGACGAGTCCACCACACCGTCACGCCGACACCGTGACTTGCGGACAGCCGAGGGACGGTCGAAACCGGTGAAGGCGATACTGACCGGAGATAGGCCATAGTCAAGAATGCAGTCGATTATGGTGCTTTTATATCTTTGCCCGGAGACGATATGTTGGGCCAAGATATAGTAATGAAACGACAGTAGAGGAGGATCAGTTTTAAAATACGGTGGAGCAGAGACAGAGTCATTAATATATTTTGCACTATCACATATGGTTTTAATGTCACAGGCCTTCAACAGGGCAGAATAGTGCGAGCACTTACCTATAGCAAAGTACCGCTTGACTAGAATCCCTGCGCCCATTCCAATTCACGGAGGGAAGTATTAGAAATATTTACAGTACCCTGACCATAGGAGAGATCATAGGATGTGGCTATATCCACAAAGTTTATAAACTGAAGTTGGAATGACACCACTTTCTATAGCACTTATTAAGCTATTCAAGATTTTAAATTTGTTTATTGCATAATTATAAGCCTACAGCTTTGGTTCATGGTTCATTGGATGCACCTATGTCCCAAACCCACAAATTGAATGCAGTGGTAATTCTATGTATAATAGTAGAAGGTATTCAAGATTTAGATTTTGTGTATTCGCCTTATTCGCATAAATCAAAATCCTGCAACTTTAGTTCA
The DNA here is from genome assembly GCA_964020975.1 of Hermodice carunculata. NCBI lineage: Eukaryota > Metazoa > Annelida > Polychaeta > Eunicida > Amphinomidae > Hermodice > Hermodice carunculata. The sequence continues at coordinate 75,149,607 of OZ026617.1, forward strand.
TAGTTGATTGCATGCACCTATGTCACAAACGTACAGAGTGAAGTGGAAATGGCACCTCTATGATAGTTTTAAAGCTATTCAAGATTTAAATTTTGTGTATTCACCTTATTTGCATAAATTAGAATTCTGCAACTTTGGTTCATGGTTCATTAGATGCTGCTATGTCACAGACATAAAAATTGAAGTTAGAATGGTACCTCTATGTATAAAGGTTTTTAAGCTGTTTCAAATTATAACTTTGTGTATTCACCTAATTTGCATAAACTAAAATTTTTCATTCCACCGATGCTGATGTTGCAAGGCCTGGGGGTAATCAGCTTCCGAGAAAGTGTCATCAATATCGGCGTCCAAGTTAAGGTAAGAAAACAAAGGCGAGAAGGTCACTTGGTTTATCGGACAGCCCGACCTAAAGTAAAATACCACGACCAATGGAAGTGCCTGGCAGTGCACTGAAAGGCAAGGTGTCGACACAAACAGGTGGTTGGACAAAACCACGCGTGACTCCGCCGCCAAATGGAAAAGCAAAGAAGCATTTAAAAGTCCTGTCCTTACCCTTGATATTGTCCACGTAGCACGGCTGGCAAGAAAGGTGGTGCACACCCTCTGGAGTCAGCACCTAGAACCCTGCGGTTTGAACCAGACCTCTGGAGTCAGCACCTAGAACCCTGCGGTTTGAACCAGACCGACCGGTACATCACCTGCGCGAATAACGTCTTTTCTTCGCGCAGAATAAGTCCGCGCCTTTGGCGACTGTGTGCCTCCTCCCGATTTTTTTTAAATTTTACGCGATAACCTCTTTATTGGGACAAAAAATAACGAACCGGTCGGGAGCCAGACTAGAGGCGTCTGCACCTATTGCTGATATATCACCCATTCTAATTCAAACAATCAACATTGTCACTCTCCTTTTTATGACTTTGAAGTACCATAATAATAAAACTTTCTCAAAATATGTAACTATCTGATTCATAATTCAGCTGAACCAAACATCTAGAAAAGTGGACTGTTTTGATTGTTTTTGTTCTTTTTTTTTGTTCTTTAGAGATGGGTTGTTTATGTTACGTTTTGTGTTTAATTGTATTAGTAGTATGTTTTACACATAGCATTTTGTATTAATTGTACATGTTAAGTTGGAAATCGACATTACGTTTTACATATATGTTACACTTTCTCGCCCTTTACAGGGTGACAATATCGTAAGCGCTTCCGTAGAAAACCCCACCTCATATACGAGCAAGCACGGTAGGTCTTGATTTCATAAATAGCTACATGTGTCTCGAGGAAATGAGAACCCTTCACGCTCAGCCCCCTCAAATGGATGTTTATATAATCGGAATGTTGTACTGTACACTGTGACCAAATTAGAAGCAGGCGTCCGTTTGGAATATTGGTACATCTACAAAGACACAAACATATATAGCTGTTATCAGTATAAAAATTAAAATCAACAAATGTACATTCTAATGTATGTTTCTTTGTACTGAAAGGACATGACAACTATCTGTTATTTCAACTACACACATATGCTGATGACATACGTATGTGGCAAAACAGGCAAGATTAAGAAATGCAACTGAATCAACTTGCATAGCGTTTCAGGTTGGGTAGTGGAACATACGAATCTCAATCCCAATAATTTACCCATTCACATCGACAGGCAAACTGAACGCGCTCTGTCTGAGAGCACAGAACGACTGCTCTGTCAAATGTATATTATACAGCTATATGATAAAGATTTCAAAGGTCATATTCATTTGTATGTTGTTGCTGGCATCAATATCCTTGATACTGTCTGTATTGATATTCAAAATTAATTATGCTTTCAGGCACCTCGTTTGCGGCACCACATGTGGTAAGAACCCGACAAAATAATGAGTCTTCTGGGCAGAACAAGATGCGACACACGCGTGTCAGCTCAACTTGCTGTCTTTCTTTCCAAACATGTTTAAAATAATGGTTTCTTATCATCTTTTCATTCAGACCTAACGGTGAAACTGCAATGTGATAGAAAACAGTTGAAAAGAAAAATCAACATTCTACATTGGGAGTTGCTTTGAAACTATTTTGATGTGGAAATATTAACATGAGAACAATATGTCACAGATTTTTACGACGATCTGTATAACAGTATATTTTGTTTTTGATTTCGTTATATTGAGGACAAAAGAACCAAGATACAAAAGCAGGCCCATGTATTCAATTTTAAATTGAAACGTGCAAAATAGCATCAATTATGGCTGGTACAAAATATTTTATGTTATCCTTGTAAAATATTGCCGGAACGTGCAGGAATTTAGCACAACTGTGCTATAAGCAGAGTGCAGAAAAAAAAGAAAAACATTGCATAGATCCCCCCCCCCCAAATGCATAGACCTTCCTCCAAGTGAGCACATAATAACTCGTTATACATGTATGTATTTGTACGTCTCCAGACAGGTGTTATAGCGCGTCATGTGGAAATGATTGGGTATTGCAAATCTCCAACGGAAATAGCGGATTGGCTCAACAGGGCGTAAGTACCGTGTGTTTATTTCCCAAAATAGTACTCACATTCCATATTTTTTGTGACTGGCATCATTTCTCCAGTCATTGTTAGTGTGTGTAGACACGTGTGACCATCCAGTAATTTCGGCAGGATTTTATCTTTCGTTTCTGTCCATTTTCTTAAAATTCAATGTTTGATGCGATATACTATACCCTCACTGCAGGCTGTATGGTATTTACTATCACAATCTTGAAAATGCCCCGTTATTATAACAATATTTTGCTCATTGTCAAGGTCTTCTCTAAGTTGTTGCCCTTTGATTAGTCTTATAAAAGGGAATACGTGTTTTGTTCTGTTCAGTGATTAATCTGTTCTCTATTGCAAGTGGGATTGATGTAAGACAATTTCCATTTCCAAATTGGTGTATTTAAATATTTGTATCCATTCGAAGTGTTATCAAATATAATATGTTTAGACGTAACCAAGATGCGTGTTGTTGCACGGAAAATAGTACAAACTCACGAATACTAGAATAAATTCAAGCAACTTCAGGCAGAGCACAACAGCTTAACATTTTTTTTCAAGGTTCCAGTTATAGGCAATTAGAAATTTTATTCTGTATTTTCCCCATTTTCATTGATCATATTTTATTATCTTTACTTTACAATTGTCTCACAAAATGCACTTTAACTTTTCACAGGAGTACAAAGGGACAGATTAAAATGTTACCACCGCAGACGCCAAACAAACTTCTGTTTTACAACTGCAATGTGGCGGTATAACCGGCAGAACACAGGAGCTACGCTCGTCAATTTTAGTCATCTGAACATACCAGGATACGTCTACACTTTTTCATATATCATGCAAAAAGTATACATATCTTGTTAGCATCATATGTATGCTGTCGCCTATCATATATACATCTCTGCGCCTCATTTGAATTTGGATAGTGTGTGGAACGTGGAATATAGATAAATTGTCTGTTTGAAGGTCTCGCAAAGACCGTGACCAACTTCACATGTAAATTTGTCACCTAATTTTATTAAAGTTATATGCATGTACCACAGACTTGTTTGTTTTATTGTTGGCAGCATAGGGTAGAATTGATATCAAGTTTATTATCTCAGTCAAAATAGAATGTACTTGACTTTGAGACATGCATATCTAACATTGAAACAACAGACCCAGGTCATGATAGCAAGCGGTTGGTTTGCAGACACACTTAGACAGGTATTCTAGCAAGTGCAAAGTATGGTATGACAAGAATGCGGAACAGGATATGGATCTTTACTGTAAGCATTATTTTCGATCGTCCCGTCCCAGGAACAGAGGCGAATTCAGAAATTTCAGAATGTGGACGGCAAAGTCATCAAAACTCCAGTAGGATTTTGAGAGACCTAAGGCCCTTGACAAAGTAAAATATATATACTTTGCGCTTCAATATAGAGTTTCTTTAATAGAAAATCAGGGCAAGCGAACCATCTAGATCTGCAAATGAATGAGCCTTGTATTTTTGGGGTGGGGGTGGGGGGTAGTAGGGTGGGGGAACAGAGAGATTTCAACACATTCATATGGCCGCCTTCGAATTTGGCTATTAATAGCCAAACTCGAAGGCGGCCATATGAATGTGTTAAAGTTAATATGTCTGAATGTTCCAGATACATGGAAACAGTTGCAACACACATGTGACACGACATCCAAACACAAACTTTGCAGTTCTTTTCATTGTTTTGTTACACATGCACGCATACCAACATTGCACGTGGTTTCATTTTGAGACTACTGGATTCTTTATTAGTTGTGAAACAGTTAAAAAAAAACACCTCTACCCATCTAAACTCTAAACGGAATTGTCAAAATATCAGTCAGAAGGTGCATACAATATTGCAGTTTTTTTTTGTTTCATGAGGTTCGATTGTCGACAAAGGAACAGTGTTTGAGAAACTGTGCTTTTTATAGTTTGATTTCCATTCAGTCAGCCATAATGAATGTGCACTGCTGTGAATCCAATCTGCTGTGTGCATATAAACAATCGTGTGTGATATCACGTGTTTTTCTGGCGACTACTTGTATGGATTTCATTAAACAACTTGCGTTAAATAACAAACTGTAAAATATTTTGTGATTTGTGGCAGAGCTGGAGACATGTCCCTGTAATACATATCACCCTATGTTCTTACAATTTGTGATGAAATATTACTAAGATAATGATATTAAACCGTTTACATTTGCTTTTTTAAAAAATTCTGATTACATGGAACAGAAACGTTACCATGAAAGATCTAACTCGTTTGCTAGCATAAAAGCAAGCTTTTGTATAATGCGTAGCTTGATTGTACTCACAAATGTATGATTTACAATTATAAACATTCGCATATCTTGCTTTTTTGATAATGTTTTGAATCAACTCGTGTCGAAACGTCATTCTTACCATATAATTGTTTCGTCTTGCTCCTGAGAAAATTAAAACTTCCTTGGAACAATATAGCCTTTTGCCCGGAGTGCATTGCATGCTAGTGACATAACAATCAAATAAAATTCACTTCAGACTACAGGTACCGAAGACAACCCTTCTTTTTACTTGTATGGAAGAGAATTCGAATTCGTAAAAATTTGATGCAAATACTTCGGTTTTATTAATTTTTAGAATATTCGGAAAATGCGAATGTTTTAGCTAGTTCTAAGGTGCCTTGATGAGGAAATTTAGATCACTAAAATGTTGATTATTCCCCAGTTAAGCCCCATATGAAACTGTCGTGTAACCTATTTTACAGTGTTGTGCCAGTATTTTTTTTTTTGGGGGGGGGGAGGATGGTGGTGTCAAAGAATTTGGTAACATCGACGAGGTACAATTAAGTGCTTTTAGGTATTTTCGGGGAGTATATAACAAAGTTGCAATCCCTGGTCTTATGGTGACATGGGATAGATTCAGATTCAGATTCCCTTTTATTTTGACCATACCAATATAAAGAATTGTACAAAATCGATACAGAAAGTTGTGAAAAGTATCCAACATTCCTGGAAATTCTGGTTCTAAAAGTATGACTATCCCCCTGCAAAACTTTCCAGTGAAAGAAACTTTTGCAGATGCCAGGAATTAGTAATTTGACAAGGGTTTTACAAGCCTTCTCTCTATTACGTGTTCATGTAGTATAGAAAAGAGTTCCGTCAGGGTAACAAGGGTCTGGTCTACATAATTAATCAGGTTTGTGTCCAAAACTTCCACAATATATTATCTATAGCCTTTGTTACATAACATTATGCAAACCGAGATGATATTGCAATAGCGAACTAATTACTTAACAACTTTCCTTTACAAACAGTTTTTTGTAGTTTCCTGTGTTGTAGTTATGTATATCATCACTCCCAGTGAAAAAAGCGCTAAAAATCTATCTGGCAGATGACCATATACAAATTTGTAATATAATTTTAATCTGGTAAATGTTAGAATATCTTTTTCTTTCAGTAATATCATTTCCTTTGATAAGGGTCCATTATGATAGTTAAATTTACTACAAGTAATGCACCTAGCAGCTCTTTTTTGCAACTTTTCAATTTGAGTGTGTTCATATTATAATAATAAATATATGATAAATTAAGTGAATTATATACTGCTATTTTGACATTTAGAGGGACATAATATTTAAGTTTATTTACAATAGCAAGTACACGTAATATTTTTGTGGATATCTTTGTGATATTATCTCTCAATTTTATTTTTTCCTCTGATATTATCCCTAAAAAGGAGGAGTTTTCCCATGCTTAATTTCTGTTTTGTTTATTTTGGTTTCAGATATGTTTAACACTTTGCTTGTTTGATGGAAGACCACAAACAGGATTTTTCAACATTAAAGGACAGCTCATTTAATTGTAGCCATATATTTTTATTTTGAAGTTCTCTATTGAAGATTGTAAGGATAATATTGTTACGAAGGTCAGGATTGTTAGAGCGTGTGGTATCTTCTGTATATTGAGTACAATTAAAGAAATCGCCAGCATTTGAGACATCATTTATATTAATAATCGAAAAGGAGGGCCCAATATGGAACCTTCGGGTACTCCAGTTGTATTTTGGAGTTCGTCAGATACCTCGAAAGTTCCATCAATGTTAGCATACTGGTTGCTGTTTGACAAGTAACTCTCAATTAGATTTAAGGATAAGCCATCGACCTTGTGGTATTTCAATTTCTGCAAAAGTATTTTGTGCTTGAGCGTATCAACCGCTATTGATAAATTAAGAAAATACTTTTCCCTAGTTTTTCCATCATCTTTATTTTAACAACATTATTTACTACGTCTACTGCAGCCAATTCAGTTTTACCGCCTTGTTTGAATCCAAATGTCCCTAAATATAAAAGCTTGAGATCATCATGAAGGTACTGATGTAGTTGTATAAATATACCTTTCCCAGAAATTTATAGATTGCTGGTAGTATTGATATAGGACGGAAGTTTGACAAAATTGTGTTATCAATAATTTTTCTGGAAATATCCCTGTTTTTAAAGTTAGGTTTATAACTGTAGTGATTGACATGTGCATTGCTTCCTTTAGTTCTATGTGAAGCTTAGTTGAGATACCATCATGATCTTGGCTAGTGCTAGGTTTCAATTCATCTATAACCTTCTCTACCACCTCCTTTGTAACTTATTTAAATTTAAAACTTTGTTGGTGATTCTCTTGTAAATAATTTTCAAAAAGTAAGCCACCTTGTTTTTGCGATTTTCTTGGCAAGGTTTGCACCAATGTTTTTGATAAACATTAAAACTATTTGCCGGAATTATTTTGTGATTAATTGGCGTTTCATCAATGAGAAAATATTCTTGATAGTACAGTAAAACCTGTCTATTGCGGACACCTGTGGTTCTGGCAAAAGTGTCCGCAATAGACAGGTGTCCACAATAGGCAGGGGCTGAACTTTTGGGATTTCAGGGTACATTTGTATCAAAGGAGATAAACTTGTAAAGACTGTCATAAAATATGCGCATGTGTACCCATCTTATTCCACTTCATCATTATAATAAAAAAACAAGAAAACTCAAAGTTAGATAACTTGATTACATTGCAACAACACAAATTTTAACTAATATAAATGGCTGAAATATATTTCACCAGTACATGTTCATGTATGAACGTAATGTTAAGTTCACATTTGTTATGTGTCCCGGCTGTCACATTGTATTCTGCATATCCTCATGAGCACAATGTACACATACCAGGTTGTACACAGACTTTTATTAAATGTATAGGAGTCTGCATGGCATAATATTAAACTTTGTCACAGGTACAATGTAAGCCTTTTTGCACAAGTGATCATACAGTATTTGCTCTCGGTTTTTGAACATTATGCCCCTGACACTTTAATAAAACTCATCTTAACTTGGGATTTTATAGTTTTTATCTATTAAGGGAAAAATTGTGTATGTATGGGCTTACCAGGCTAAAGAAAGTTTGCGTAATTTCTTTTATTAACAGAAAAGAAACAAACATACCACAGAGATATCCTATCCTTTGCGTACAGTACTAACTGTATGTGCCATTGTAAGAAATTGTGAATAACTTCACATGAGTCTCAGTGGTTCCTTTGTTTTAGGCTTAATGATCTATCTATGGAGCTTAATTGTTTGATAGACAGAGAGTAGTGTGAGAAACCTCACTCAACAGGAGCACCAGTGCTCAGAGACACCTGGCATGTTTGTTGAGGCACTGCAGCCTAGCTGCTTGGCTGAGTGAACTTATTATGTGTAACAGGCCAGTGAACAATGGATTAATTAGTCTTTGATTCCAGCTTAACATGCACGGCATTGTTCAGGCATTACAGCTTGGAACATAACAAGTTGCAAAAATGCATTGATATATTGTGTCCGCAATAGACAGGTTGTTTTTGCATTTGGTACACCAAAAAGTGTCCGCAATACACAATAGACAGGTGTCCACTGTAGACAGGTATCACTAATATGAAAATGACTTAAAAATATTCGGTTCTGGCCAAAACTGTCCGCATTAAGCAGGTGTCCACAGTAGACAGGTGTCCACAAGGACAGGTTTTACTGTACTTCATTTTCCTGGTTCCGTCTATTTTGTCATTGAGAGATATTCAGGTTTTTAAAATATTTTTGTATTTGTTGAAGATGAATTCACAATGACGCTTCATTGGCATGCGTATACTTTTCTTGAGTATACGATTGTATGTGGTAATTTTTTTAATAGTTTCGTATTGATCTGTATCGGGCTTTGTTTTGTTTGTTTGTTTGTTTGTTTTTCTCAATTTTGGATCTTCAGGTGATATAAAGACTTGCTTAATTGGCCAGGCCACTTATTGTCCTGTGCTTTGAGAAATTCCAGCATTTGTTACCATTCTTTGCAGGCATTCAAAACTCTGATATTCAAACAACAGAAACTTATGTCAGCTGCATTAGATTGTATCCTATTTCTATGCCATAATTCTGGATCTTATCTCTCCAATAATTATGCTACTCTATTGAGCACAGGTACTTGGAGTTTCTTAGATTCCTTTGACACTAACAAGAGTAAAATCGTACATTTTGTCGAAAAAATTGAATTCGTTCATGGAATACTCAGCTCTTGCTTCAGCATTGTGTCTATTTTGACAGTCAAAGCTACAGCTGACAGCTCCTCTCTGGGAACTGTCAAAGATGTCGTGGGTGTATCATTTGACCTTTTTTACAGTAAAGATCAATCTATTCTACCGCCATAAACTGTGGTTCTTAAACAGGAATCCACACCAGTGCCCTGCGTAGAAACATCTGAAACGGGTTGTAGTTCATACTTAATGCCATTACCTATGGCGGTGGCATGTCTGGGTACCGCCATATCAGGAAGACAGTGAAGGTCAGCTAACCAAATTTTCCACTTATCTGACAAATCTGTGTGAAGGGGTTGATCCCACCCATAACTGTCTGGTGAGCTCTTGTATTATTTGCTTGACTTGTAGCGCGAAACGGCCACACAAGATCATGGGACCTTTTTGAGAGTTTCCTAGCTCAGTATTATGGTTTTACTGTCCTTCACAATCATGTTTCAGGTTAGATCATCTGCAACAATATCCCATTGTACACCGGCTTCTGATTCTGCTTATGTGTCTAATTCCAAGTCAACACCACTTACTTGAAAGGGTTTGCTAAGGTCGCCATCTGACCTCAACAAAAATTTCAATATATCCCTGGCATCAGGGAAATACTTAACTTTCCTCAACATGACTTTAATGTCACTGGACGTGGCTATGGAATATTGTCTGAATCTAATCAGTACAACCACTTAGTTCTTCTTCCAGTCTTGTCATGGTGGCCCATTTGCATTAAGAGAAGTATAATCATGTGTACTCTAAAGTCAAATATTCTTAATTTTCTGGGCTTTCAGGAATGTAAGACCAGCTGATGTGACCAATACCATAATTTTTCATCTTGTCTAACAATTTCGTTTTCAAGGACTCTTTCTGTATAATTTGGACTGAGCAAGTTACACATTTTAGTTGTGTATATTGTCTTTAAACCCTCTCTCTGCTCTTGTGGGAATTCAACCTCTTGTCATCAATCATTTTGTCACCTGGAAGGTCATGGGTGTCAGGTGCAAGGGAAAGTGGAAACTCATAGCCACCGTCACCTTTGTCAGTTGTTTTCTCCCACGAGGATATCACATTTCTGTCCTTTACAGACCAAACCTGTTGCCCATATCACAAGCCATTTCAGATGCATCAATCGTCCACGCTATGCTGATGTTGGAAGCTCTTTTCATTACATAAGACGTGTGAGCCAGGAATCAGGCCATCTGGAGTAATCTTACTCACACATAAAGGTGCCTGATCTTTATCTACCCTCGGTAGTTCTACCCCTTACCAATGAGGCCACCTGTCAATTTCCACCTGTTCAACTAGCCATCCTGTTCCAATGTTCATGTTAGGTTTAACTTACACCCTATTTCACACCACTTTAGATGAATCGCCTGCCATGTCGCAAAGTTTGATATGAATAATAGAATTATTGACAACCCTTTTCCTTAAGCCCCAACTTCTCGGGTGAAAGGCTAGAGCAATAAGAAAAAATTGACTCGAGTCGAGGATAGTATAATGAAGAAAAGATTCTATGGCCAGCAACTGGTTTCACTTGAACTGGTACAATAGGAAGCATCACACATTGCAACTATTTGCTAACCACATTATTTATACCATAGGTGGCACAGCTTCCCCTTAATAATAGTGTTGTATATTCCTTCGAATACCACCCCTTTATCTCAAATCATACCCCTAGGAAGTGGGCAGAGGTAAACTGTCTATCAGAAAATGCAACGGACAAAAACCGGATTCAAGAAAATAAATGCTTTATTGTTTCAACATTTGAAGCTCAAAGGAAGATGATGGTATCCTAATAAAACAAATATTGGTAATTCTGGTCATCATTGTTATATTATCCGAAAAGCTCTGACGGGCACTCATTATCACTCATCACGTGAATCTGATGTAAGCAACACGGTGAAAATGCAATATGTCAAACCTTCTCGTCCTCAATGAACATGGCGACAAGGAAGTTTGAACACATTACAGAAATAAATGACTAATGAGCGTGGGAAAGGGTCGATGCAAAAATGTGGTATATCAACATGTGTACATGAAGTGATTTTTCACCATCTCTGATGGGCTTAGAATTATGCTCGTCAACTAAAATATTCTAGTCTTGCGCGGACCTATCTGTTAATTTAAAGGTTGTTTCTACATGCGTTTGGTAGGTGCACCTGTGGCATTAAATAGTTAAACCAGGGGAAAAAGTCGCTCATCTAATTAGATAATAACAAATTTTAGCTATCAACAGAACAATGGTGACGCTACCCATCATTTGGCTTGATGATGGGTGACGTTACCATTATTCCGCTGATAGTGAAAGTATGGTGTATCGGATAATACATACTCGTTTTCCCTGGTATTAGCTATACACACTCAATTGTGTAGCCATGACTACTCACCGCCTTTAAATTTGTCTGCTGAATCAAGCAATCATTACGTGTATCATTTACAATATTTATACGCGTTAGTTTATCAGCATCTGACTCGTTTGACCGTAGACTTCTATGCAACAACCTGTCCTGTGTTTTGCCACATCCATCAACATAACATGTCATTCTCAATGTACCTGTATCATAGGCATACCCCGCCGTAGGGCAACTAACGCACAATTGGATGACTTATGCAAACTAGTGCCGATCTCTGACATATATAGACGTAAATTATGACACCTGTGCAAAGCATACAGATTATTACACAATTTGCACCCATTGTTTCTGTCATCATGGTCATATCTGGTTGGAGATGGGACAGATACTCTATATGTAATGCTTTTCGTGTGTTTGTTTTTACTGCTTTTTAATTGAGACTTTTGTCAAGACATGCCAAACTGCCACCTTTTACAGCAGCAATATCAATGAAAATACACAAAATCTCCCAAATCTGGCAGTCGTGGAGTATTATTATGCAAGTGGAACGGTAATCTTTCCATTACTTTGACCACCTTGGTTTGGTAATTTATTTCTGTAACTCTTCCGACAGAATTTAATGTTTCTAAGCAATGACATGAATCATGAGCATACTTACATAACCCTTTACCATCATTTGATTTCATGATTTTACCCGTGGTGTCGTTAGTGATGTGAATATGTCTCATGCTGATAACTGGTAACTTGCTGAAGGAAGAGACAAAAATGATGGTGTGAGTTGAAGCATAATTGCTACAAATGATCCAAATTCTTTAACATGTTGATGAATATATGGTTCTTCAAAGTAGGGTTTCGAAGCTGTTACCTCTGACTCAACTACTAACTATAATACGTATCCACCATCAAAAGAATCACAAATACGTGCGTTTAAACACACATACGTATACTGTGACGCGAAATACAATACTGCAATAGTATAATTCAATGGTTCTACTGTGAAATCTGCAAACGCAGGCATTCACATCCAAATTTACTAAAAGTTCTCATTACATTTATAAAACAGACAGAATCAGTAATATATCACTCACAATTGAAACACAAAAATACACCAACTTGCAAATCGAATATCGGTGCAATTTGCAGGTGCTGAAAGTTCCCCGTACAAACGAAAGTAGCCACGTGGCGAAAGGAAATGCCTAAAATTTTTTGCCTGGTCAACAACCAAAACTTGAAAACCAATCTTCGTCTCACCATGCTATACATATATATATATATATATATATATATATATATATATATATATATATATATATATATATATATATATATATATATATATATATATATATATGTATATATATATCTACATACATACATACATCTTCATAATCTTTAACTTGCGAGGTATTTAATGGCTTATGGCTGCAGTCATAGGATAGGATAGGATCCCATTGCGCCATTGTTTCGCAAGCATCATCATCCCCCTCGCAGCTTTAAAGTATTTCCTATCAGACAGGAATATTTGCAGGGCTTAAATGGCGTTCTTCATCGTTGGAACAGTTAATTAGGCTTACATGTATGAAAGGCTTAATACCAAAAGGGCCTAAGTCACAAATTGTAATGACGCTACATCATTTTGAGTCGCTGTATCGTGAAGATTTTTTCATAATGTCGCAATTAGTAAGTATTTCCTCAATGACCGGACAATTTTCATGGCTAAAAATTACGGTTGCCATTGTTGAAACGGTTCATTAAGCCTACATGTATTGTAAACTACTGAAGGGCCTGGCTTACAAAATGGCAATCACGGAACCAGAGTACCAGCTAATAGACTATACCATCCCCTTTCTATAAAGGGAATATTATGATGAAATTGCAATAATGGGAAAAGATACAGCTGTTTGAAGTGCCAAAATTCAACGCAAAAGGGCCCTTTTTTATAAAGCCCATTTGATCCTCACAAGACCCTTTTGCTAATGGCATTTTTAAGTTAAGAGAGAATTGAAACATTAGGGTTAATTTAGGCAGAATGCCCTTTAGATATTTGCTAGAGTTTCAGGGCTAGGCCTATTACATATTTGTCATTACAATGCTTCTTAACATGGGAACCCCAACGAAAAAATAGAAGGCCTTCATCACGAGGGTGATCATCATAGGGAATCAAAGAATATAAGCTTCAAAGGGACCTTATTCAACATGTTCTTGGCTCTTTTCAACCTCCCAGGTAACCGGTTCTTGAAACCGAAGGCCCCCTTTGATCCTAAGGCTACTCTACTTCCATCAGTCACTTCAGGAGAAAATATTTGATATTTTTATGTATTCAAATACATAAGGAAGGTTTTATAAGTATCACATTTTCCACTAAAACCCAGGGTTCAATATAGTCAACAGCCATATTTGTTTATTTCTGTGGCCAAATATGATAAAACCTGTGAGGCTCCTTTGATCCGCAGCTAAAATTTGAATGGGGAAAATAAACAAAAATATACTAAATTTATATAGTACAGGTTCAGATAAGAACAATTTAACTTACCCCTGGGCCAGTATGTACCCTGTCTAGCTGGATAGCTTATCCTAATTAAACCACCTGCCAGTTTATAACTGGAGTAGAAAAAAAATGGGGCCTTATATTCAGTCCCAGTGATTGTAAAATAAACAGTTGCAGCTAGACCACCTGTACAAACAAAGGGGAATTCTTATAAGTAATGCAACGATGAACATCCTGCACCAGAAATGTAAAACAAACCCCATGATGACACCTACTCCTCACTTTGAAAGTCTCCAATCAGTTAAGTTCTATTTCATTGTCAACACTGAGTCAATGGTTTAACGTAATGTGTCAGGTTTGTGACATTTGGGAAAATGCTGTCAATTTTGAGTATTTTTTTAATATTCAGTAAATGTCCATTTAGGCCTGTCAGAAAAGAATGAAAGTCATAAGCTTTTAATTACAATTAGGCAAACCTGTAACTGTTGTCGGCCGCTGCTTGCTACTGATAGCCCCAGAGGGGTTTAATCTGACAGAAAACATGTCAGCCTAAAATGTCTGCAAGTGTATATTTAAAGAGAATGACGCCAAAAGTTAAAATTTTAGTAGCAAAACAGGCAAGTCTAAAAACTGCAAAATTATTGCAGCCAATTTTTTTTTCTGATAAGCTCTGGATATTAACAACAAAATTTGTGGGCCAAGTCAGAAAAGAAGGAAAGTCATTAGTATTTAAGTCAAGAGGATGCAATTAAAATATAATATATCATAACCAGATATCAAGTATAATTAGGCAAGCTTGTAACTGTCGTGGTTAGCTGCTTGCTACCTATAGCCCCTGGGGGGTTTGACTTAACAGAAAACAAGCTAGCCTAAAATATCTGAAACGCGAATATTAAACAAAAGATGCGAAAACATCAAATTTAGTAGCAAAACAGACAAGTCTAAAATCTCTCAAATTATTCCAAAATATGACAACTCTTCAATTAATAGCTACTATCTTTAATACAGTTATGTACAATAGGCCTTCTAAATATTTTGCACACAACTTAATTCAAAATTGTTTTCTCAGTGGCCCTAGTAGCTAATAAAAATTTGTCAAAACATAAAAAAGAGAAAAAGTTTTCGATGCCTTCTACCGATGTTATAACAAAGCAAACAGAAAACCAGGCACAAACACGTAAAAAGCATATTGGCTGTTAGCCTTACAAAAGATGCAATTTTTTCCTGTTAATTATTCTCGCAAAGAAGGGAAAATAAGAGTTATGTATTATCTCCCGTTTGTGGCCCCTCTCACTGAAAGTAGTTCCCAAAGCTTTTTCAATTCCAGGCATGTGACCTTTAGCCTTTATCGCATATTGGACCCTCAAAAAAGACGAATTTAACTTGTGTGCACATGTGACAGAGATATTATTTTTATACCACCTCTGGAGAACACATTACATGCAGTGTTAACTCCTAAGTCTCCGTTACAGTCAATGGAGTTTGAAAATCCATATCCATACTTATATTCATTATAACTCATTATTTATCACACAGATTTAAACATGTGGCTTTGGACATTTTAGTAATTTTACTATGAATCTGCGGCCTTCAAATGTTTCCTTTAGTCTCCTGCCACCGAAGGTGGTAAAGGGGGACATAGGGATAGTTGGTATAGGGGCTGTGGACTGGCCGTCCGTCTGGACCATTTCGACATCTCAGAAACCGCTGAGTAGATTCAATTCAAACTTGGTGGGAATGTGGCTTGGGTGGGTTTTTACCAAGTTTCTTCAAATGGTCATGGTCCAGTGATTTTTAATTTTTGTAATGAATTTTTTGTTCATTTTTGGTCAAAACGTAAAAATTCTTCTCCAAAACTGCTTAGCCTATTGCTTTGAAATTCCATAGGAACATATACCTTGATTTGTGCAAATGGTAGCGCTGCGATTATTTTTCTCTTTTTCATGATTTTATTTAGGTATTTTTGCCTTTTTGGTGTCTACTGCAAAACCATAATTCAGATTATGTTAAAACTTGGTGGAAATGTTCGTTATGGAAGGGCCAAAGAAAGCTCTAGGCCTACATAAGGTGGCATTAATGTGGATGCCTGACTTCTTATGAATTTTTCAGTTCAGGTACCTATCGGTTAATGTTTGCATTCCTATTAATTATCATGTAAGCCAACGGGGCTTGAAATGCTAAGCGAACTTTTTGACTACTCGAAAACCGCTGGCCAGATCTTCAAACGTGGTGGACATATACCTTGGGTGGGTATCTACTAGGTTTGTTCAAATGGTTACGCTCAAGCGATTTTTATATTTAATTTTTGGGTTTTTTATTTTTGGTCAAATCTTGAATTCTTTCATTCATGTACGTGACTGTATTTACATTGTGTAATGCATGCTTTGTGTTATACATGCTTTGAAATTATGACACATGTCTGCATCGTGGTTCCTGCCGGGCAACATGATTCATTCATGCTTCTATGCGAAGCCTTTTGCTCTGTGGAAACAAATGAACTTTGAACTTCTGAACATATAAAAATATTTGAAGAATGTTGATGTGAAGCAATACTGTAATTTTGCGATATCACTTTGACCAAACTGCTTTCATATGGACAGCCATTTGCTCCTCATTATGACGTGTCTATTTTATACGGTTGTATCTTGATACCACATGTTGTGGTGGGGAACATCGATTCTTTGGATCGTCAAATACGAACTGTAAAATCAATTTAATTTCAGATGAATTTTCCTCCTATTAAATTCTCGGCTTGGCTGGACTCTCAGAAGTTTGTACTTATATCCACTGCAGCTTATTCAAGATTTTCCTTAGCCTTTGAAGATTCTCTTGAGACATAGTCACTTATCCTAAGTGTCGAATGCTGATCAATGTGCAGTAAATAAAGAATAGGTGGTGAAATACATGTAATATCTTTCAACATAGTGCACGTTTGTTTCTGAATTTTTATTGTGCCTTTAAGAAGTTTAAAGCAGACAAGCATAGATGCAGCTGTTCTTAAATGCGCTAAAATATAACTTAACTGAAAAGTGAAACCAACTTCATACAAAAAAAACAAAAAACAAAAAAAAAAAAAAAAAAAAAAAAAAAACAAACAAAAAAAAAAAAAAAAAAAAAAAGAAAAAAAAACTTCTCAAACAAGTTTTTCATTCGAATGTATTTTGAACTAATTTACAATTGTCATGATTCACAATAATATGCATTGCACGTGCCGACATTTTGTTTTTGCAAATTTATATGTATACCATTATATGGTTTAAGAGGAAGATATAAACTTTAAATGTATGATTAAAACTAACGTGCAGTGTTCATGTTATTTCCTGATTGATTTTTTGGAAATATTTTTGGCCCAAAAATAAAACATGCACAGGGATGTAAAATTCTTCGTTGCCCTTACTGCTCCAGTCTACCAGATCTTAAGAATATTCAGTTTGGGTCAAGTCAGCCAGATTTACTTCAAACATGGTGGGGTGTGCCTTGGGTGGGTCTCTACCAAGTTTGTTAAAATGGTCACGCTCGGTTGATTTTTTATTTATTTATTTTTTGCATTTTTTGGCTCTGATTTAGGGCAAAAATTCTTTTCTCCGAAACTGCTGACCCAATTGCTTGCATATCGCATAGGGACACTCCCGAGAACCCCAGTTCTGAATTTGTTCACCAGATCTCGCTGCATTTTTTCTCTTTTTTTAATGATTTTTTGGTCCGTATTTGCTATTTTTGACTTTTCTCCGGAACCGTCACTCAGATTAAGCTGAATCTTGTTGTGTTCCTTGTGCAAGGATCAAACAAAGTTATTAATAAAGTGGCACTGCTGTGGAATCCTGATTTTTAACGATTATTTTTTTTTCAATTCGGGTACTTATCGGTAAATGCACATTTTCTATTGGTTACTATGCAAGTGAACGGGCATTCTAATCGTAATTCACATTTTGGACATCTCTGAAGAAACTGTCTGTCAGATTCACTTGAAACTTGGTGAAAATGTACCTTGGGTACGTCTCTACCAAGTTTGTTCAAAGGGTCTTGCTCCAGTGATTTTTGGATATTTTTATGATTTTTTTCCCAAAAATCTTTAAAAAAAGTTTTAATTGGAAAGTTTAATTTCTTGCAATGGTTGTAACTTAAATAAATTTGGTCAGATTTGTGCCAAATTTATAAAGATGTACCTTTTATAAGTGTCTATCTATTTTTGCAAATGGTCATGCTCCAGTGATGTTTGGACCTTGACCTCATGCCCAAGGTCACAGGACAACCGACATGAAATTTACTGTTCACTTGATAAGTTGAGACCTATTTTGAGTTAGGACATTGATGTTGCACATGTTAATCTTTTTCTATGAAGGTCATGTTTACACAGTACATGAGTAACCTTAACCTCGTTTCTGGGGTCACAGTGCAACATATATGAATTTTATTCTTCACTATAACCTGAGAACTATTTTAACTGGGACCTTGATGTTGCTCATGTTAGTGTTTTTCTATAAAGGTCAGACGTAGTCAGTGCATGGGTGACCTTGATCCTGTCCCAGGTTCACAGAGCTGCAAGTGTGACGAATGTCCAGGTCAGCTGAGCATGGGTGGTTCACACAGCCGTCTTATTATGTATGTGTGCCAACACAGACATATTATATTTTCTAGGAATTCTTTCTTTCCTATTTTCTTTCTTTCTTTCTTTCTTTCTTTCTTTCTTTCTTTCTTTCCTTCTTTCTTTCCTTCTTTCTTTCTTTCTTTCTTTCTTAACAGGCATACTTGTCCGACATTTCATTTGAAAAGCATTATACGTAGAAACTCCAAATTTGGCACAATTATACTTCTATAGATGAAGTCTCGCCTTTTTTATAATGATATGTCATGCTTTTCAAAATTATGCGAATGAGGGCGAATTAAAGTTTTATATCTTCATTATCTTATATTCTATGGTAGATGTGATTCCGAATGTATAGGAGTTCGATCACAGCAAGGCAAAGGTCGTCTCACATGTCAAGGTCATGTCAGGGTCGAAGGTCGTGTCAAGGTTGAAGGTCAATTTGAGGTCAAAACGTAATTTTAAAGGTCAAGCTTCACTTCAGGTAGAGGTCATCTGAAGGTCACAAGTCATTTCAAGGTAAAAGGCCACTTACGATTATGGCTTTCTTCTACACATGACTTGGTCAATTTTTATCCAATTTTTTATTATGTTGGGCCCAAAATGTATTGTAACGTTGCACATTTCTGAAACTTACATGTGACTTCTAAAGGTCAAAGGTCAATATTATTTGGACTTTTGAAAGTTTCATCCGGCCGTAACTTGGCTAATTTCCATCCAATTCGAATCATATTGGACACAAATTGTGGGTTTTTACAACACTGCACATTTTTGTAAGAACATGTAACCTCTAACGGGCAAAGGTCAAGGTCATTTGGCTTTTTAAAAGTTTCATCTATCCATAACTTGGTCAATTTTAATCTAATTTGGTTCAGGTTGGTCTTAATTTTTTTTTTTAAGGACAGATTCCACGGTCCTCCACATTCCGACTCTATATTAGTTCAGGTGGGATACTATTTTTATTGGGGAATATTATGAGATTAGTGCTCTAGCCATGATTGGCTGATCGCTTGACCAACAGTCAGTCAATCATAGAAGAGTGGCATGCTGTTTGACGAAGGCGCCCGACATTTCAATAGCATTGCACAAGTTGTCACAGCTTGCTTGTGGTACTTTTGCAGGCTATGTTAAAAATCATAAACATGTCCAAAACTTCAACAAGAATTATGATTCAAGTCCATCAAATTGATACCTACCTAATTATCGTCAGGATGTTAAGCTTTTGGGAGCGGGTTTGTTAGCGGGAAGTAACCCCACTATTTATGGATGATAGGGATATTTACACCAAAGGAAATGGCATGATATATGTATTCATGATTTTTCTGTCCTAATTTACGCGAGGCAACTTCATATGATGAATTTGATTGTGTTAGTAATGTAACTGATAACGATCGGATTGGGAGACCGGGCCGGGACCAAATTCCCAAGAATTTGGTGGGGATGTGTCCACCAAACCCACCATTCATTTGGGCACTCCTTCATTAGGACAATTCTTCACAAAAATGGTGCGTTCTTTTTGAAATTCTTGACCAACATAAAGAAAAACTCCGCAAAAGGTGGTGTCAGACGGCTTGCATCAAGAAAATTATGACCTTAATTGGGTAAAATTGACAAAATTTTGGGCCATCTGAGGCAAACGTTGCCCTCTATTTCTGAACATTTGACTGAAAAAAAGTGGACTTTAGAACGGCATATACCTGCCATGGTCATTATAAAGGGAAGTATGCCCCCATCCGACCCCAGGAGGCTATGTAGGGTTCGCAAAGACCTGGAAAAACTTTGAAAAATATGGAATATCAATACAGGTTGTTACACATCTTGAATATTCTTTGATTTTCGTTCCTGAGTGTTGAAAAAAGTGGAGAAATCTTTGTTTGAAAATCCTGAAATTTTATTTGAAAAAACAGTTAAAAAAAATTAACAAACTTGCATATTTCATACCAAAATTATTTTTGCGCCTTTCTGTACGTGGGATACGATCTATGAAGTCGCACATGTACTCCAGCGCATGTGTATTTTTGTATCCACCGGAACGATAATACGGCTATTATCGCCTACCCGCCATGCTTTTGAATGGTGACACGAAAGATTATATTAAGAGTTGCAAAGCTTGTTGATATGTTTTTATGCGGTTTATACATATACATGTATGATTATTTTGAGGAGTTTTGGGAGCAAACTGTGGTGATATGTGACATTATGGTGTATTAAGTATGCAGGTAAGTTTGCGAATTTAAAAAAAAATTATTAGCTAGATCAATCCATTCAAGGGCATGATGATTATGAGGGATGTCTCAGTTTATGATAATGTAGTGTTAAATATCTGGCATTTTCAAAACCACTCTTCATGTGTTCACTCATTCATATTGAGGAGTCTAATATTAAGAAAGTACAAGCTTGCATTGGTAATTTTGTTTGGAATGATGGAAGAGTCATGTATATAGGTATTCTTAACGGTGGCTTGGAACTATTACATTGAAAATTCCAAATTGGTGCATTGAATTTTAACTGGATTAAACGGCTGTTTGATTCCAGAGACTCAAAGTGGAAAACTACTTGTCAAGGATTCATTCCAAATATGAAAGTGCAGGACCTGTTCTTTAGTAGGTGTCTCTTAACTTTCAACCTGGCTGAACTTCCACTCTTTTACCGTGATGAAATCAATACATGGAAAGATGTTGAATTAGATTTTATCCCAACTTCGGTGGCAGACATCATGAACGAAATATTATGGCACAATAATTTTATTTCAATTGAGAGAAAACCCAAATTTATTATTTTTAACATTGGCACCAGAAAGGGGTTTAATTCATATGAGACATTGTCAATAACACCGGTGCTTTCTTATCTGAAGAAGACTTAAGGAACAAATATGGTATTGTCACAAACTTTTTATGGTATAATTCTTTACGATCTGCCATAGCAGAACAGTGGAAACAACAAATTCGTATCGACACTATAAAAATTCCTGAAGAGGTTCCAGTGATACATATAAATGGTTTGTCTCATAGTATATGACATCTTTCTTGTAAACGGTTCTACTGGTTCCTCATTGACTTTAATTTTCTGGATGTACCGCTGTGCAAAACAAGATGGTCGGAAATATTTGATATAATTGAATCAAACTGGGACAACATTTGTAAGCTCTGCTATATACATTCACTCTGAGGACTAGTTTACAAGCTTTTCAATTTTCTTTATTTCACAGATTTGTACCTCATAAATCTAGACTACAAAAATTGGTTTAGTGGAGTCTGAAACCAGTGATTATTGCCCAGCGAAATATACCATTGTTCATACATTCAGAGAGTGCAGTCAAGTTTAGATATTTTGGAAAAGTTTTCAGGATTGGTGGAAGGATATTCATACTAATGCAGCCATTGCATTGTCCTCTTTTGACATCACATTTGTTTTTTTTTTATATAATTGAAAGAAATCATATGCATTGAATAACCGCATTCTACAAGCTAAGTATTTCGTTTCTTATTCAGGCATGTACGAAAGAAACTATACGATTTACATTTTTTTCTAGCCTAATGAAAACGTAAGGTTAGATTTGAAAAACATGCATTACTTAATCAGTCCAAGCAATTATGTCCTCAACACAGGGGTTGCATGGCATCTTTTTGGTAGAATAAACTGTGAATAGATGTATAATTTGTGGAGACAGTTGGAGTCACATTTCAATGACTATATATATATATATATATATATATATATATATATATATATATATATATATATATATATATATATATACATATATATATACATACATATATATATATATATATATATATATATATATGTGTGTGTGTGTGTGTGTATGTGTGTGTGTGTGTGGAAAACAAAATAAAGAGCTGTTAAAGAATAAGTTTGATCGGTCCATTGGCATTGAAGGGCATGATGATCATGAAGGATGTCTCAGTGTATGTTAATGGCCAAGATGGCCGGACTCTGGATACTGCCAGGTATTCCATGGCATTGTATGATTCTGTAAGAAAGAAAGTTTAATTGATAGTATAGTTTACTACATGTCTGCAGAATAATGTTATCCATAATAATAAATAATACTTTAAGCAGATTACTAGGTTCCATCGTGGGGTCTGGTGCAATGAATCCAATTAGACAGTTGTACCCAAATATGACAGGAGCGTAAAAAGGGGAGGGGGTCATTTCAGGTCATATGTTTTGGATAACTTGTTTAGTTAAGGAAATATAGCTTTGTAAAGTTGAAAACCAAATCCAACGCTCTCCTGTTTTTGTTTGACAAGGTAGATTTCTCAGTTTTGCAGAGCGATATTTCTTAAACTTAACAAGATACTCCCAAAATATGGCAACTTTTTGGGTGATATTGTTAGGAACCAAATCCACCCATTTTGACAGTTTTGCCATTTGTTTTGGAAGAGAAATAAACATAAACAGCATAAAACCGGGCCATTTCATTATCCCTGTGTTTGTTTAACAATTAGGCCGGGACAAGTGTAGATATTTGCACCAATCTGTAGTTCATGACCATACCAACCCAAAACTGTATGCTTTAGCTACCACTGCATCAATAAGTAGTACCGTAGAGGGCTGTACAGTTGGTTTCTTCCTAAAATGGTCTAATGTATTTCGAGTCTTTAACAACAATAAAATCAGTAAATGCCACTTTTTAATAACTTGTCATGAACTCTATAATTATCATTTATTCCACACAAACTATATTTTATTCATCTAGACATCTTGATTAATGTAAAAACCATTAAGATCTTTTGCCATCGAGTAATTGGATTTTAATAACACTTTAAATCGTCATGAAATTGACCATATTTTTTGGTATAAACGAACAATAGCTCAAAACTTTTCCAAATAAAGATTTTGTTTTGATGAAAATTGAAAGAGTATTAAATCGGCTACAAAACCGTATCTTAAATTTTTCCTAGATGGTTAAGTTAAAATTTTAAAGCTTTTTAAATTTCTATTGGTTTTTGCAATTATTGAAATTTCAGTCAGCCATAAAATTAAACTGAGCCCTTTAAAAAATCTGAGATATGGTTTTGTAGACATCGATACTAGCTTTTAGTATTTTTTCTATTTAAGCTAAAATTTGTGATTTTTAAATTAAGATTTAACAAATATAATTAAATTGGTTGAATCTGGAATTCAATATCAAATTTAAATTTATACATATGTTTCCTTTCTACTATAATACTTTTTAGATATACTACTTCTGATGCTATTGCATGGAAAACCAATGATATAACTACATATTTGTAAAACGGTACTATTTTAGAAAGCCACCATACTTAGCAGAGAATTATTGAGTGGCTCCATCTACGATATAAATTATGATGATTTACACTTATTATTAAAATGTTGCAAGTTGAATATCATGAACAGTATACATAATGGATATTGGACAGGATGTATTGTATTATTATTTTTATTAATAATTCAACATTAAATATGATGCATGGTACACTGTACCAAGGTATTTGTGTCTCTTTTCCATGACCAGAAAAGACATATATTTATGTATTTTTACCAAAGAACTTAATCTGTTGTTTTTAAAGGAGAAGCAAATTTAGCTTTGGGATTTGCAGCACGATTCTGTAAGATATATTATTATTTCAAAATTGGTAACATCGGCATTTGATGTCTGAAGAAATACTGGATTACAGTTTTGCAGCACCAGTGCTCATTAAAAGATCATTTGGGAATATTGCATGATTTGTAAAGTTCGCTTTCAGTGACAGGAATTGTTGTGACATATGGCATATTGTAATTATGCCCCGCTTCTCAGAGGAAGCCATATATTAATAGTTTTTCTGTCCGTATGTCTGCACGCCTTGTCCGGTGTATAACTCTATTGTTATTTGACCTTTTTTCATCAAATTTAGTATGTACTTGTATCTTGACTCAAGGACGTGTCATGCAACAAACTAAAACATTTGGTCAAGTATCTGTTTCACAATTATCGTCCATGGTAGATCACGTCTGGGCTGTAATTCTTTAAGTTTTTAAGTCAATTTCATAAAAGTTCACACACACACACACATACACACACACACACACACAAACACACACACACACGTATCATATCCAAGGGTATATCGTGAAACAAAACTAGGTCACAAGGTAAGTATCTGGGTCACAGCGACCTATTCATTTAAATTTTGTGTGCAGGCATTAATCAATTTTTTATATATTTGACTTTGATTCATGAAACTTTGTGTGCACCTGTATCTTTATCTAAAATGTTTCACGTACCAAATTAGGTTGCTAGGTCAAGTATCTGGTTCACAGTAACCTACCCATGTAAAATCCTTTCCAGCCTTTATTTCCTTACATATTTGACTTAGTTTCATAACACACTCTGTATAAATTTGTAACATGAGCAAAAGGTGTGCTACAAAACTAGGTCATCAGGTCAATTATCTGGGTCGCAGTGACCAATCCATGAAAAATTTTATTTATTTGTTTTATTGTGGGCAGAGTACGGTAGAACTATGATATTAGGTGTGTCATCTCAGTCAAAATAAGATATACCAGACCGTGAGAAATGCATACAAAACATTGGAACAATAGAGCCATGCCATGACAGCAAATCCTTGGTTTGCAGGCAGGCTTAGACATTTAGTTCAGTAAATTCAAACTATGGTACGACAAGAATGTGGATCAGGATATGAATCTTTACTGTTCGTACAATTTTGGTCCATCCCCTCCCAGGTACAGAGGCGGATTTAGAAATTATAGAACGTGGAGAGCGAGATCATCAGATCTCCAGTGGGAATTCTTGAATACAAAATATATGCGTAGGCTCCCTCTGAATCTGCCAATTAACTAGCCATGTTTTTAGGAGGACAGATTTCAATAACAAAACAGAAAAAAACAAACAAAACAGAACAAAACAAAAAAAAAACAAAAAAAAAAAAAAAACAAAAAAAAAAAAAAACAAAAAACAAAAAAAAAAACAAAAAAAAAAACAAAAAAAAAAAAAAAAACAACCCCCCCCAAAACCCCTCCCAAATCTAATAGTCAGTTACTCTCAACATTAACTGTTCTAGCTTTACGTCACCACTTATTACTTGTAAGCGGAACTATGATCTTTCCACTATTTGGACCAGGTTGGTTTGGTGAATTATCTCTGTAACTCTTCACACAGAATTCAAAGTTCGTTGGCAATGAAGCAAATAATCGGGATGCTCTTGTAACCTTTTACCGCCATTTTATTTGTTGATATTATGTATGGTGACGTTTTTTACCCAGGTGTAACAAGTTCTTTGATAGCCTTCACTAAGTGGCATAGCCGTGGGACTATAAGCTAAATCTTGTAACTTAACTTCACAAAAATTCAGTAAGTGCAGTCACCTGTTTATCGCCTGGTAATCATATATATTTATATAAGACTTGATGAATGTGCATGACTTCAGTTTTTTTCCGTCCTAATTTGGTACTTTAATTTTCGCAGTCTTCATAAGAGTAAATATTCTTTAATGCAGTATGGGGTTGTCGCGAATCCAAATTACCAACGCATCAGGCTGGTTGTCTCCAAAATGAGGGTCATTCCACTGTAGAACATTTAGTCTTAATGTCGTGGACGAGTTTCCGCGCACCACGCTAAGGGAATTTTTACTTTTTACGTCATCCTCCAGACGTTGTTAATTCTCCAGTTCTGTAAAAGCTTCTGTTTTGTTGCGTTGAAGTGTTGCCTGTTCCACCAGTTCCTTGTGTGCTTTTTCTTGATTAAGCTGTACCTGCTTGTTTTAATTCCCATCAAAATTATATTTTGCTATGATTGTGCGTGCTTCTGTTCTTTTTGACATTTGGCTTTTCCGAAATCGTCAGATGGACCCTCATTAAGCTGAATTTTAATGGGCATTAGGAAATGTCCAATCAGTTTTGGGTATTTTTTATTTTGAGGCGGTCTGGTAGACATCCATATTTGCAAGTTCTCACACCAACACAATCTGAGCAAATTGATCCAAATTTACCTTCCCACCTAAAATGCTGACCATTAGGAAATAATACTCGTCTTTATGATGAAAAAGGGTACCGCGTGTGTTAAACGTATGTTGAACTAGTCCAAAACCACCTTGAATCATCGTATGAATCATTTGAACCATTTTAAACTGAAAATAAATCTTTCTAAAAGCTTTAAGCCTTCCTATCACATGAAAGCCATGTATCTTTTTGTATTTGCCTCTATATTCTGTAATGATACAATTGCCAATCTTCTTTCCTTTCCCAAGGTGTAAATTTTGAACTAAGGAACAACAGTTTTAATTCTAGCACTTCTTCGTTTGTCTAAATGCTTTTTCCTCAGCTTCTGCAAGTTGTCTCCAACGGCAGGTCTCAACGTTTAAGACTGCATAGAACATGCTTTGCGTAAGCTTGTTAGCTTGGTGCCTATCACACATGCTTTCTGCCTCTTTCGGATACGTACGGAGAATATATTCGATAAATTTTGATTCGAAATCCGCCATGTTCTTTTCAAGTTTAGTCGCATTCTGTCGTATAAATTCTTGCTCATCCTTTTCAATAACAAAATCAATGTGATTTTGCCGTTTGTGGCTGGTCGGCTGTCTCATAGGTGAGCTATGGCTTCCTATTCACCTGATATTGTCAACATTTTTGGCACAAAAATGGCTTTATCTCTGTATCAATTCCAACACGTGGGATAAAGAGTATGCACATTCACAAACTTATTATCCGCCGTTGTGCACAATAACAACAATTATTTAACTGAATTTTGTAGCGTGATAATTGCTGTGTTGTGGTAATTGGTAACTTGCTAAGCAAACGAACGTTGATGGCGTGAGTTAAAGTGGACAGGTATGCTTTATTAGAACTTACTTCCAAATTCTTTTCTACGTAGACTAACATGGTCGTTCCGAGCAGGGTTCCAAGACTCACTTGTGACACAACAACTATTAACAGGACACGTGCATCATCACAAAAACAACAAATATGAACAAAAGATGCGCATTCAAGACACAAGCGCATTCGATGCCAGAATGGTAGAACACTGCGATTCTACGAGGCTACGGTTATACAATGGAATCTGATGTCGGGGACAAAACATACCAAAGTTCTTACAAAGTGTACAGACCGCACATGATAAGCGATACATCACATATAAATTAATATCACAGATGAAACAAACTGGGAAATAAAATATGAGCGTTACTTGCAACTTTGGAATATTCTCCGTAGAAAGGAAAGGTAACAATTGAGAAAAAAACACATAACCTCCCAAAGTTGTTTGCTGCTTCAAATAACCAAAAGGCGGGAACCACGCTTTGTCTTATCATGTTAAAGAAGTACATCAGATGCTTATATATATATATATATATATATATATATATATATATATATATATGTATATATATATATATATATATATATATATATATATA
This sequence comes from Hermodice carunculata, assembly GCA_964020975.1. Classification (NCBI taxonomy): domain Eukaryota; kingdom Metazoa; phylum Annelida; class Polychaeta; order Eunicida; family Amphinomidae; genus Hermodice; species Hermodice carunculata. The sequence goes on from OZ026617.1 coordinate 75,177,509, forward strand.
TATATGTATATATATATATATATATATATATATATATATATATATATATATATATATATATATATATATATATATATATATATAATATCGGTAGGAACATCATTCGGCGGCGTTGGGCGGGGGATGACGCCGGTGGGCGGTGCTTGGCGGCGGCCAGCGGTAATCGGGATCAATCGCCGCCCGCAGCCGCCTATATTTTATGCCTAGGCAGGAATGGGCAGAGACTTTCGTCACCGGCGCCCACTGCTGCTCACTGCGGTCCATTCAGTCCTCAACTGTTCATCGAAACCCAAGGAGTCCAGGGAGCATTTATGAATTTGTTTCAGTCAAAAGGTAGGTGAAAAAATGTAAGAACAGGATGGCAAAATAGGAATGAAAATAAAAGTTAAATGAATACATAATGTTCATATATGTGTATGTATTTATTTATATATATATATATATATATATATATATATATATATATATATATATATATATATATATATATATATATATATACATGTATATATATTTATATATATATATAAATATATACATATATATATATATATGCGGGGGGAGGGGGTGTTTTACTGCTAGAATGAATAATTTAGGTTTTCACAAATTATCAATTGAAACATCACTCTCGGCAAAAAGGCTCTTTATTTCTTGTCAAGTAGTCAGGTGCAAATATATATTTATAGGGCATTTCAATTGGGCATTAGGTATTCTTTCCAAAAATGTATACATTATATAGGTTTACAAAAATGCATTTTTTTTTTTAGACAAAGATATTATGATGTTTAGCATTTTAGGGGGCATGACTGTGTTATCTTAAGAGTTTAATCCCAACTTCATTGACTTAATTGTAAACCGCTGAACAGGTGCCACTATATTACACAATAAAAGTATAGCACAGTAGCAGGCTGACATGGCCTACGCAGCCAGGAGTAGTCAGAATCTCATGATTAGCTAATGGGCTATTACTGGCCAAGGCCCCTTGGGGTGTGGAATACGCAGACTCTACTGCCCCCAAAGTAAAGCACAGTAGCAGGCCAATGCAACCTACCTGAGGACGTGTCAAGTCCCATTATCATCTAATGAGGCTACCACTCGCTATAGTTTCCTTGGGGTGTGGAATACACCGACTCTCCTGCCTTCCAAGCCTGATTTAATGATAAATTGGCCATGTAATACACATAATTATCAGTTATTTCTTGGGAAATTCTCTATTGCATGTAGTGATACGTCACTTCCATTAAATAGTGAAGGTTTCACCAAGAAGATTTAGATTATCTGCCTAACGTTTGCAGCTACTTGCTTGTGTTAAAAGTATCAACAAAGTATCAAACAAACTACAAAACAGCAGTATAGCAGTATTCCCATCAGGTGTCCCTGCTTTCATGAATTTATGTCATAGCCTATGATCTCACTGTGACGTTACAGGAAAGGTAGCACTAACAGGTTCATGTGAGTTCTCGTAGAGGTTGCAATATATATATATATATATATATATATATATATATATATATATATATATATATATATATATATATATATATATATATATATACATGCCAAAAAGCTAAGGTTCATTTCTCTTTTATGTGCATGATCAATATTATGTGTGTGAACGAATTTATGCCTTGCATGATTACATATGTGTGTGTGTATGCCCCCCCACACACACGTGTGTAAATGTCCAATGTACATATCGTTTTGTATATGTATGAGCACTAAGGTACATAAAGACCAATATTTAGGCCCACAGATATATTATATTACATATATATATATATTTATATAATTTAATTTATATATTCCTCCCCTTTTACTAACCAGTTTTTGCATTTGTTCACATAGCTTACATATGAAACAAATAGATGCTCCCTTTGGCTTCCTTTGAGTTTCCAAGCGGCAGTGGGCGGCAATAGGTGGTGTTTGGCGGCGAGGAAGAAGATCACTGACCAGGCTGTGAACTTCGGCAGTGTTCTGCGGCAGTGGGCGGCGAACGTTGCCGACCACCGCCCGTCGTCCCCAGCCACAGCCCGCCGCCGCCGAATAGCGTTCCAAGTGTATGTATATATGTATGTATATGTATATATATATATATATATATATATATATATATATATATATATATATATATATATATATATATATATATATATATATGAGCGTCTCACAAAAATTATCAACCAGAGTTTGGTTACTTTACCTAAAAGACATTTTGGCTGCATGTTTCTACAATCAATATACTCTACTTGGGTTTTACGTTTGCATACCATACCGATGCAAGTTCATACATTTGATGATAAATACATGAGGAAAATTGAATAATTATATTGTTGCATAGATAACAGAGACACTTTGTTGGCTTGACTGTACTGTCCTCTAAGCCAACAAAATAACTCATAAGTTTTGTTTTTCCATCACAATAGTAAAATAAATCTTTTGAGTCTTCGTTCAAAGTAATTCCAAATGTGTGTTGGTTCATGCTACCGTAACTAATGCCCTCACTTGACACCATGATCGAGTATGCTATTGTTTGTAAGCCAGTGTGTTATTGATTGAAGCCAGTGTGCTATTGTTTGTAAGCCACTGTGTTATTGTCTTAAAGGGGATGGGACTATGAACAAAGTATCTATCAAGGGCCGAGGTTTTTTGGTGCAATCGGGCCCCTGATTTTATGTGCGTATTCTTTGTAGCTCGCAAAGAATCATGAAAAATGTTGAATTAATTTCGTTCTTGATAGAAAACAGTCTAGTATAAAAAAGGGAAAACATTTATTTGGATTTCCTTTGTTGTTGCCAAGTTTTGTATTAACTCTTTTTGGCCACTTCATGCATATTTTTATGTGGAAGCGGTATACATGAAGTTATCATTTGCTGCACCTGTAAAGGTTATAACCAATACTATTCAATGATGTTTGCAAAATAATATGAGATATGAGTTTAAGATGTGTTAGGTCAGTTTCACAGATCTGACTTGCATGAAGAAAATAGCTGATGGATGGCACACCTGACACATATTGTTAAGAGAAAAACACCGTATAAATAACACTTTCATTGTTTTATTCTTTGTCTGAGTTCAGATGCTTTAATAAACCGGTTGTAATACATGATCGCTGCCCATGGTGACCGGGCCTTTACGGTACGGTTCGTGCTGCTCATTGTTTTTATCTATGTCATTTTGACTTGGCATGATCTGAGATCAATTGACGTATTTGTGCTGGTCCAGGATATTACGTGTGCAGTTCACTATGTTGCTATTGGAATCCCATTCTTACTATATATTCTTTGTAGCCAGAAAAAATAAACAGTGTCTGGTTTGTAACTCAAGCAAGTTGTTCTCGTCGTTCAACTTTACATTGGCGGGACACACACACCCAGGGTAAAAGAACAGCAATCTTCTTACGTGTATCTACCAGCGTAGCCTTGCGCCACACAGGCCATAGGAAAACTGCACAGGTTCTTCAACATAAAGTTTGCCTTGTGATTTTGAAAACAACTATAAGACATTACTGATTCAAGCCAAATTGACAGCGTAAGTATCTCTACCTAAAGTGTGATTCGATCAAAATGATATATTTATGGATTATAAACACTGTGTGAAGCTTTTAGTGAAGATGTTAGTAGCAGAGATCTGTCTTATCTGAGGGGCGATATTTCACTTTGGATCTACATAATCAAGGTGAGAAGCTTTGAATGTTGCATTTAACGTACAACAATGTTTTGTCTTTTCTCCATACGATAGACATGTGTAAAACATTGATCATGTTTACCCATACGCATGCCATCCTATGTCAAAATTATGATATGGTAACTTGGGCATGCCTTTCGTTGTAACGTAAGCATGAATGGAGGAAGGGGCTGCGTCTGGCAACAACTTACTTGAAGATTTGAACCAGAAGTATCCTGTATCAAAAACATATATCATTGAAACGTGTCAAGGAGAATGGTGAGCATCAAAGGCAGGAGTATAGACACATTCATACTTCACAACGAAACAACATTGTCTGTATGCAGGAAAAGTGAACAAGAATGTTGGAAAAATGGAGCTCCGGATTTTTTTTGCTGGAACAGACCGGAATGAATTGCATAATTATTGGTAAACTCAGGACTTTAATTATATTTCAAAACCATCTATCTGTATCGTCAACAGCCGTACTTCAAAGCTAATTCACGAGCACAAGCCGTTAAAATTGGAATTGGCATAACACTTCTGGATATTGCTGGAGACAGTGCTGTTACAAGTGAAACACTGGTCTTTTGAAAGAAATGTATCTAAGACCTTCATAGCAACACTTGTCTTTTCGCTGCTGATTATTTTCTTTAACGATTTGCTATTCCAGTGTCACCTTGGATAAGTTAAAAAACATTCCAACCCAGTTTGTTCATGTTCAACGCGCGCCTGATTATAATACCACTCGCTTATATTTTGCATTGGGGCAATAGTTCTGCTAAAAGGGGAGCATGACCTCCCAGACACACCAGATTCTTATTCACACAGTCCTGAATGAGGTGAAAAGTAAGGCGATGTGCATAAAACACATCATTTTTGTCATTATAATACGCAAAATTCTCCTTGTGTTTATACAGACAACAGCTTCCCTAAATATATTTAAATTCTCCGTTTATGTGACTTCGTAAACGCATAAAAAGCATTCTACCCTATTCATAAGATCTGGATAAGTCCTATAAAACATTAACTTTTCAGCTGGATACTGGACATTTTGTTTACGTCATATATGTATTTTCAACCCCACCAGAAGCCAATGGAGGATCAGCCTTTCCGTGTCTGTTAATTGTTGAGTACGTTTGTCATTTTTTGGGTAAAAAGTATTATTTCCACATGGGAAGGCCCAGGTTGTATTCCCTGCTCACATGCCTAGATCAGGGGGTGGCCTAGCTGTTTCGCTAACTGAAATTGTTTCATATGAATTTGTCCCGTTGACAACTATGGTTTTGTCTCCCGTAATCAACGACGTATGATGTGCAAAATCCTGACAAATCCCGGATGTCCTCAAGCCAGCCAACGTGACGTTGCTTGGGATCCGGTCCTGCTTTGATGTCTGCGGAAAACATGACTATCTTGCAATCTCAGATTGCTTGTCATGTCATGTTCGAAACACCATCGGCAACCACTGTGATTCCCAGTGTCAATACTTTGACATCGATGACCGTGAAAATACCTATAGGCTTAATGTCTGGTATGTTTGCAGGAGCATGCTTCAACAGACTTAAAAATGGATGCTTGTAGACTGTATTCTTCTTATTGTATTCCTTTGTTTTATTCTTTTGAAAGTCCATAGCATTGTTACCTCATAAGACCTTTAAAATTCCAAATGTTATTTTTGTTCCCAGCGCACAGACGTTTTGTACGTCGTCAGGAACGTAAGCTAGCGCTCCCTATGTGTTGTGCAGTTGAGTTATGGCCCAGTGACAATCAGTGTCAATAGAACACAATAAACAGTGATCGAATCTCCCAAAAACAACGTGTTCTCGGCTTGCAAGCAGACTTCCATGAACAGGTTTCCTCCATAGGGACCCTCCTGGGCTTGAGGTAGACTTGTAGAAGTCCTACCGTCAGGTTGTTTTTTCCCACATTGGCGGTAAAATTGATTACGAGGCTTATTTTGCATGCGGTGAAGGAGCAGAGATACTTGGGTGAACAAACTGAATGCTGGATGGAAGGACTTGGCTCAGGCTGATGTGGCGCTTCCTGTTGACGAAAATGTTATTCTGAGCTAGTTTCGGGCCTGTACAGGGTTACTCTTGATTGTGACGTCATTCATGAACTGGTCGCTACCAACGAAAAATGAAGCTGGACGTCATGTACCCTTTTCCGGTAAGACTCATGGACTTGCGCCTTCAAGTGGCTATCTGTTGCAGCAGGCAACGAGCTATCAATCTCCCCCAGTCGTTCTCTCCCGTGCTCCGCCTGTTTGCCAAAGTAACTCTGTGCCTTCGGCAGATACAAAATAATAGTTACACTCAATTTGTACCGCCAGTGTGGGACAAAACAAGCTGAGAGAAGCACTCTCCAAGTCTAGGCCTGGGGAGGGGGGGGGGGCGAGACTTGCACAACACTTTGTCGATATTGTCCTCGGTAGAAGGTCATGGGGCCATTTCGTTGATTTTAACTCTGCAGATGACACTTCGAGAAAGAACAACTTCAGCCAAGACTTTGTTGTTTTATATAGTAACGGTGCCCAGTTAGGGACAAACGTAAACTATGTGTATCACCTAGACCTCGTTTCCGAGGTCACACGAAACATTGCTAACTTGAGAAGTATTTGACCAAGGACCATGTTAGTAATCTTCTACAAAGGAGAGATTTACACAGTATCTGGATGAACTTGACCCTACCTGGGCGATCTGAGCATGGGCTGTTCACACAACTCTCTTGTTCAAGGAACGTTTCTGTTGGAAATGGAATTCAAATGAAATAGTACTGAGTGATATTACAGTACCAGTATTACATTTTTGTTACATTGTGCTGCAAGATATTGTAACAAATCGCGAAACATAAAAACGTTTTACAAATTGTCGCTGCATTACAAATTCCTGCTTACTTCGGTATATTTTTATTAAAGCATCCACTGTATACAAATTGCCGCAAAACACATGGTCATTGAGAATCCCTGTAAAATCAGTCTCAGCGTGTAAAGAAGCTGCCAACTTCGTAGTGACTGTGATAAGAATAGCAAAAGACAGATATCACCCCAATAACATTATCAAGAGGAAAGAAAATCTGTCAAAGACGTACGTAATGCCAGGTAAACATAGCCCCACAGTTTAGTTCAAACATATTCATTTAGGCCGGATTAGCCTATGTTACATGAAATGACTAATATAACGGCTTCTCCAGACTCACCATACATCAAACCAATTATTAGGACATGTCTGCGCTCAGAAATGCGGAAGGATTAAAAATACGTGAAGGGAAAACCAAAAGGGACTCTACCAACAAATATGCACTAGAACTTGGGAATATATCAATGGAGCTCCAAACTCCAGAGCAAACAGTGAAATACAGCCCAAACAGCTTAATCCAAAGGTAGGACGGTGCCCAGTTCTGTGGTTAATCAAAAGTGCACGAAACAATATGCCAATTGCGAGCAAGCACAGTCTTTAAAGCTTCCACCATGTACAGCGCTGCCATATCTATGGCACATATCTTAGACTTGATTGCTGAAAACCACCACGCAACATTAGGAACAGTACAGATTTCGTCAACAGGAACTGTCGGATGTGCACCTGGACCAAGACGAGTTACTCATCTTATAATGATGCTACACGTAAGTCATGCGACTGGTGAAAGTGTGTACAACGATAACATACCCTACTTCCAGTATAATGGAGACTTCTACTTATAGACTCACCAGTTAGTCCGATGGTAGCCACTTTTTTTCATGGAAAACATGGGAAGGAAGGCCCTGGCTGTATTTATGTGCAACATCAAAGTGTCGGCCAGATGTGTACATGACAGAGTTGATGTACTAACACACGATGTGGTGAACAACCGTACGACTCATACAAAGATATCCACCCCTAAATCAAATTTGCATCTGAGGAAGTAGTGCAGGAATTTCTCTCTCCGTTAGACACCATAATAAGAAAAGACAGTAAACAATTCAAATTCAGTGTGTTTTAAAAAAATATACACATTTTGAACAATATCTCTGATATGAGAGCCATTAGCACGTAGAATTCAAACACTGGGAGTAATACAAAATAACGAGTCATCTTTAAAAAAAAATTGGCCTCAAGGTAAAGATAAATTTCCAAGTTCATGTTACTTCCATTTTTTAACCATAAAACCCTTAAACGCAAAAGGGAATGCTGTGTGAACAGAACGGATTTCTGGCATTCCGCGCACATTATGGGTACTATTGGACACGCTTTACACGCGTGAGGAATGTCGTATACCGAAGCCCACCTTCTGAATGCATGCGTACGTGTATAGGAAATGTTAAGCACATAAATTAAAATGACGCTGATGTAAAGTTCTTATTGAACTCCAAATTTGGGTAAAAATGATGGTGCAGTTGTCAAATAGTATGCTGTGAAAAGGATTTCTGGTAGTATGCGGATGTGCAGATGTAGTATTAAATTGCCATACGTGGCCGAACTCCCTTAACTTGATCCAATATTGGCCGCCCGTAGCGGCCAATAAAAAGTAAAAAGATAATTTGAAATAGCCGTCTGACAAAGGCGCTTAGCATTTCAGGGTACACCAAGTGCACATGAAAAAGACTATCCAACATAAGACTTGCATTGGCAGCCTAATGCTCACGTTACTTTTCCTCATGTAAAAAATACAACAAAATCGACTGTTCCAGGACAAAGGAAGGCTCCAATTACAGTCTACAGCGAACCATGTACCGTCTGAAAAGGACGATTAGCATTTCTGGGAACACCAAGTGCACCTGAAAAGGACTATCGAACACAGGACTTGCAATCACGGCTTAATACTCATGTTATTTTCCCGTATCTAGGAGGCATTACGAAATCGACAGTTCCAGGACAAAGGCAGGCTACAATTGTCTATAGCAGACCACGTACCACCTTAAATCTCCATTGTTAGGCCCGAAAGATAAGATGTAGCATTAGATAAGCGTTGGGTACACTGGCAGCTGTCCTGCCACGGTCTAAAGGCGGACTAAATAGGATAGGCCAAACAAGCTCGCACAACTAAATTGCCATAACAGCAAATAGACTGTTGCCCGACGGGGGTCAACCTTGATCCCATAAACGCTCACCAGCTATCATAGACAGCGACTGTAGTTGGTTTTAGTGTATTATTAGGGAAGTTTTACTTCTTTGAAACATTCCAATTTCATGGACATATGAATAGGAGTGCGACCCCTTTCCTCATCCGAGTGCCGGGCTGGCACAAGTTTGCTTTAATGTACAACAGTACTCGGAACATATAACATACTTTACCTCAAGGGCGACAAAATCATCGCCCATGCTATTTGAAGACAGGATCTACATTAAGTTGTTATCGCGTTGTCTTTCCAGATAAATAAAAACATTTAACGCCTGCAGAATTCACCGTTGTGACACGTTCTTACTTATCAAATCACATTTTTCAATATATCTAATTAAAAGGTTGTCTGTTGTAGTAGCGTGCTACTTAGTTTGGCTTCCTTTGTGAATTACCCTTGTGCTATCCAGTAAGCAACAGAAGTGACTGTCGAATAACATTACGCAAACTTACATTATTTACCATGATACATTTGTAGGAAACCTGATGCTCGGGGTCCACAATTCAGTCTTTGGAGTCCCCTGTTGGCTCTTTTTACTGTGTGTGCTATCTCTGCCACCAGGTGGAAAGTCCTTCCCGATACAATGGCTAAACGAAAATGGCCTGGGTCAGTTAAATTGTTCTATATTTGTATTTACACAAATCATCATTAGACTCTACTGCAAAGTTTTGATAAAATGTCTTTAATAAAATTTTTAGAGACGGTATAATTTCCAAACAAGACTACCTCCGTGAAGGGACCATTCCCATATATGGGTCATCGATCTACACGTTTGTTTTTGTATATCCTAAATAACTCAATATGTCCCTTTGGGCCAGCACCTTTGTTAGTGGTGAAAGAGTCACAGCTTCCTTTTTGTTCAAAATAGGACCACCATATGGATCTATTTGATGCAAGTGTCTCTTTCGTCTCCGGGTTATACGTTCGTACCCAAATGACCGCTTCATTCTTCTGTGGAAGAATTGTGTGTCACAATGTCTGATGAACATTCAAATCATTAGAAGACAAAAACCAAAGTGTGGAAATCTCGCGTTTCCGAACAAGTATTAAATACAAATCACTGTGTGGACTTCTAAAGATAACACCCAGATCAATAGTTGTGAAACACAATACTTCTGCAGAAAGATTGAAAAGGTCATCTGAATGTGAACTTGTACACCAAGCGTAAAAGGAGCTACTGGTGTGTAACTAATAAATATTTATAAGTGAGATATGAACCACCCGAGAAACTGAAACCGAAAAGCAAGCAAACAAACAAACAAGCAAAGCCATAAACAATATAAAACAAACAGAAACAGAGCAAACAAAACAAAAACAAAAAATACCCAAACACACAGACACACAGACACACGCACACATACCCCCCCAACTAATGAAAAAAAAAAAAAGGAAAAAGAAACTGAGACTCAACTTTTGATTGATCCACATTTATAACTGGACACTGAAACACAAAACAAAAACAACAGCAACTGAAACTCAACTCTGACTTCCATACCACTAATGAAGGTTGCATGACCATAGGGACCAAAATGTAGGTTTACCGTGGGTATCTGATGACGAAAATGTTGTAACATATGTATCTAACAAACTGATGATTATCTAAAAACAACGATTTGCTTATTTCCACCTGAGCGTTGGAGTGTAACTGCTAGAGTAATCCGTTGTGTTGTCGCTTGTATGTAGCTACATCCTCACTGCAGTACCACAATGCTCTCTGCTGCTACATTTGAAGATTTGCAATATAATCTGTATCCTTTGATCTCACACCCAATTTCATAAAATTAGTAAGAAGTATTAAGCAAGAGGAACTCTTGTATGTCTCATCAGAACCAATTGGCAGGCAAGGGACGAGGATGTGTCCGAAAAACTGGATAATGTAATATTTTTTATATGAGTTCCCTGTTTTTCGTTTATGCTAATTAGTTTTGTAAGGGCTGCAACCTCCCAATGGGGAGACTGATGATTGAGGTATACTTAAGCAGCATGAAAGGCTTTGAACTCATTGCCACTATTCATTTGTTCATTATTTTATTGAATGACTAATTTAATTGCTTGCATGAGCTATGAAAACCTCTTGCTGATGTGTGAGGACAGGTAAAGAAATGATGTCAGCGCAGGCCTTAGTGTGTTTTGATGTTTGCAATGACATTTGCAGCGCCGTTGGCCGTGGTATCAAGTGCAACGAGGTTGAACGGGAAATATATCGTGGTCTTTGAAAAAGATACTCATAAACTGACAGGTATGTTCCCTCCGATTGCTGCATTACGGCGGCTTTGAAATTTGTTTTGGATTACGTGCCAGAAAAAAATGATACTTTCTCTTGCTCGACAAATCAAGATGTAGGCCAGGTTACTATTGAGCGTAGTCCTCACTGATACCTGTTCTATGTATAACACTGTAAATTCATTTAAATGCAACAAAAATACATTTGTAGAACGCGTACAATCCAAACGTTATACTCGGTCACTGTGGGTATGTTTCTTGGAAGCAATGTATTCACAGCACGTGTAAAGGTATAAAATAGTGATCACCATTCCTTGATATAAACGATGCAGGGTCAACATTTTGACACACCACAAATGAGAACAAAATCTCAATTTTTCATAAATTGTTGTTGTGATTACAAGTTTTGAAGTTTTGGTGATGATACATCAAAAGGAAGCTTTAACTGACGTTGATGAGAAAACGGAACCCAGTTTTTGACATCTAAGACACTCGTTTTTGATTCATTGCATGAAGTTAAGTTTGCAGCAGATCTGAGTTTCGTATCCTCAAAATTAAATGAGATTTATAATTGTGGTGAATTATGATGATCTTTGTATAACTGTTGTGTACACATTGCCACCATCCATAAAAAAGTCTTTTCATTATGGATCGAAATGGGCATTTTGGACTTCACAAAAGTAGAAAGAAAAGCAAATCTGTGAAAGCAGGGCATCTTGCGTGATGACTTCATGTTCCAGTAAAATTCTGCAATATCTTAACGAAAACAGTCTACAATTGTCATATTTTTAAGAGAAAAAAGGTTCCCCTGTACGAGCAACAAACCTTCGATTTGGTAGCGAAGTCGTTAGCATACCGCACAATTCCATCTCAATTGGGTCAAGTAAAAAATTCGGTCTGCGTAATACAGCGGGTGTCCCCGCTCCTTCATGTCATCATGTATAAGCCATAAAATATTGTAAATGCTGATCTGTTTCACGTTGAAGCCCCCATGTATAAAAATTAAGAAAATAAATGGTTGGCTGTGATGATCTAAACAAACGTGTCCCATGATAAGCCGATTTTCAATTGGTGCAATAAAATGTGTCCTTTGTGGTGTAATATTTATCAGCTGAAATACAGAATGATCAGTTGACAGAATGGTTTAGTTTTAATAAAAATGCGACCAATACATCTGGGTTGGAATCCCATTCTTTTTTTTCCCTTCCCTTCTTCAACCTTTTTCGCCAGACATATTATCCATGTTTGATATTTACATCTCATAATGTTTGCTCCTGCTTTTATTTCTTTTTTCCTTGGATTTTTAAGCAAAAAAAAATAAATATATATAGTCTTTTTTTCTTTCTTTCTTTCTTTCTTTCTTTCTTTCTTTCTTTCTTTCTTTCTTTCTTTCTTTCTTTCTTTCTTTCTTTCTTTCTTTTTTCCTTTCTTTCTTTCTTTCTTTCTTTCTTCTTTCTTTCTCTCTCTCGGTTTCTTTGATTGGATGCTTTTGGTTCCATTTGGTTTCGATAATTTTGGATCGGTTTGATTTGTTCATCATTTATTTTGAACTCTTTGTATTCGCGTCTTATTAAATTTCGCGCCAGGGGCATGTATGCAGTTTTTTTTTTTTTTGCCCTTCACTCTCTGTCATCGTCAGTATCACTACCACAATTATCGCTGTCGTCACTGCTGTTTCCACCCAGTCTTATGATGCGTGGATCCACTGTGGCTTTTATGACTCCCCATGTCACCATAAGGTCTTCCTTGATGCGGACCACCTTCTCCAAGGCTCTGGCAAACGTGTCTGCGTTCACTTTAGAAAAGCCATTAACCGTCACCTGCTTGAGATCTTTGATTTTGAAGGTGTTCTGAAGGGCCACCGATCCTTTCCTAATATAATTTCCCCGAATCATTTCTATGGCCTATAGGGTTCAGCTCGCAGTGACGTGTAGGCTGGAGTCTCAAAACTCTGTGGCCATGAAGTGCTCAATGACATCAGTCTTGTAGACAGGTTTAGGCGTATGGTACTTGACCGGCTTGTCCACTTCAGTTTTGACAAACGCAGGGAGCATTTGGATGATTCGGTCTTTCAACCACTGCAATGTCTCCTTTTGTGGTGTCTGATGATGGGGATCTGGTATTTTTTGCCAACAAGCTCGCAATCCTGAAGCAACCCATAATTGCGTGTAAAACTACTATTCTCTGGTGTCTGTTAGCTGTTGTATTGGGTGGTAGGCGTGCTGGATCGGGGACAGGACGATGGTTATCAGTCTCCTTCCCAGGAGGCTGGCCTGTCATCTGTAGGCCGCAGTGTGGTACTGGTTCACTCATGTTTTGTCCAGGTATAGACAGGGCGGTCTACCCTCCGGAACTCACATGATATATTCATTCCTTGCAATCATGTCAGTGTCTTCATAAATCATTTTCGTGATTGTATTGGTACTTCTATTTTTGAAACCAAGTTTCCTCAGGACACGGGCGAGAGTTGATTTTGAAAGGAACACTTCACTTTCTTCTTTCAGCGCTATTTTCAATCTGTTAAGGGTCGCTAGGTCTTGTTCCTATAAAATCGGTGCATGCCTCGCCTAATGGCTGCAATGGTGAAAAAGTCATAAGAAAGAGTACTTTTAATTTGTTCCCCTGTGTTGGAAGAATCAGCGCTTCTGTCATTTTTGCTTATAACTCTAAAAACACTGTGATTAGAGTCGCTGAGAACAGCAGTAACTCCCTGAAGGGGCTTACTGGCAAATATTCTTGGCTTCCGTCCTTTCAACTCGTCCAGGAAATAGAAATTAAGTGATTTGATACACTGCTTGATATCGTTAGACAGCATTCTGCTACAAGGCATGCTGACAACTGTCGATTCGGCTGTCTCCTTATGTGCACACCCGGCGTCCTTTAATATTCTTCCTTTCAAAATGCACCGAGAAACCCTGTACCTATATCGAAAGTTTCTTCCATTTGTATACTAAAGTTTGAATCCTTATTGCAAACACAAAGAATCATCTTTGTTCACTTAAAAACTATGTGTTTTTTCTTTTACCAACAAGCCAAATCGTTCACTTGCACTTTCCTTTCTTTCCAATCCTGCATACATATTTTTACAAGACACTTTTTAATTGAACGCAACAAAAGCTATGTGTGTCATTGCCATATACATGTGTATATATATCGTACAATTAATTCAATACAGCTGCTTTTAATATTCTGTGTAAATTTAGGTTCAGTTGGTCAATATAGTTTATATGCGACTTGCGGACAACAGTGACCTCCTTTAAAATCATTTTATGTTCAAAATAGGAACAAGGCAAATACAGCAGAGACCATACAGAGGACCTACATACATACATACATACATACATACATGCATGCATACATGCATGCATACATACATACACACACACACACATACATACATACATACATACATACATACATACATACGTACGTACATACGTACGTACATACATACGTTTTCATACGTCACTAAAACACTCATAAAGTAAGAAAACAAAACCAAAATGAACCGAAAACAAACTAAAGGAAAAAAAATAACATGAATAGGTGCCGGATTCGAACCGACCGCCCATTGATCACTCGGGTCTCAATCATTCGGCCATCCACTCACATTGGGTTCTCACAATGTTAATTATAGTAATAAGGGGAAAGACCTGGCTTCCATGATAAGAACATAGAATATGCTAGTTGACACATAAGATTACATACCATTATTTTAGAACACAACAAAACTTATTTATTGTCATGTGCTGAAAATTGGAAACGGCGATAGGTGAAAAATGTTGAGGTTTACTTCACCCATTTCTGTTCACAGTGCTGAAATGGTCCCCTTTGTTTTTCCTGACCCTATTCCTCACATGGCCTGCATAACGGAACGATCTGCATATTCAAATAGTTTTGTAACGAAAATAGAGATTGGTTGTTCGTAATTCGGCGACTTTTTTCTCATAAAAAGTTGCGCATGGCGATAGTTTCGGGTACACTGTTGCGCAGATTAGCTTGGACTTGAACCCATCGCCCTAAATACAGTGGTTTTACAGTTTTGCGTTTCTTTCTATCTTGGTGAAGTCCAAAATGCCCATTTTTGTCCGTGGTGAGACGACTTATAACATTATAAAACAGTTTTACGTAAAATATCTAGTTTGTTTGTTTCCATCAATTGCACGCTGTATTGCACTTATTGTTTTAAATTACAGATGTAATATTGTGTAAAAGTCTCTGCTAAGCTAACATATATTCTTAAGCCATTTCAATTACCGCTGTATATGGGAACATACATTATCATCATGTTACACACACACCTAATAGTTACCCCCAAAAATCCGTTTGTGTGCATGTGTGTGTGTTTCGTATATATGAAGCAGTTTATAACATTAATTAGGCACAGAAAACATTGTTCGTATGTCTTTTTCGTTTATAAATATCACAGCATATACACATAATTGTTCCGTTTCATTTTATAAAATGTTTGCCGTGCCCTTCCTTAAAACGACTGTCATCTACGGTTTGATCGACTGTTGTTATTTTAATACCGCAGAGTCATTTTAAAGTAATATTTTTTAATGGTGGGATCAAGCGTTTTTTATTTAAAACATATATCATGGTGAATACAAACCAAACATTTTTTCGGAACGGCATTTGTCTTTTGAGGTAATGATTTCTTTTTACCACTTGCACAAAAACCCACCAGCCTTTTCGGACCTGTATGCGCTATCGGGGCAACCTTCTCCCCTAAGTGCCAGCTTTGACTCAACTGGGAGGGCTTGACAGGTTCAACTAGCGATGCCACTTAGTTCATAGCCCCTGGGGCGACCGCAATGGCTAATACAAATCCCTAATCTGAGGCACATCGCTGCATACAACTGTTAACCATATTGTGTTGTATTTCCGCTTTCAGGCAATGCTCACTCTTGAAAAGTCCCATTATTTATTGTACATTACATTCATTCGACAAATTAATCTTCCTTTCACACTAATCACACATATATATTTTGGATACTTCCTCTTCAAAATATCGAATTGGGACCAAACCATAATGGGTGCCAGTTTGAAAATTAAGAATTCTGCACCCAATGGTTTGTAATACATGTAAGTGGAGATAGTATTGGGACCATTGGGTGGGTGTGTGGGTGGGTGGGCTATTCTATATGCAACCAAAAGTATATATTTTGCGAATGTTTCAGAACATCAATAATGATATGCTGTGACCGCGATTCACTTTGATATCCAAGTTTGATATTGCGCATATGTTCAAAATGACGTTCACCGCGTACCGGTTGGTTCAAAGTGTAAAGTGTCGCATTATGATTTGTAACTAACGATGGCAACTGCTGAACCTAGCGAAATATTACGATAACGACACCGAACAATCCGGGCTATGCCCTATGCTGTTTCATCGAGCAACCGTGGCTATGTCTCACTAAACTTTGTGTTGCTATACTGTTTCCCCGGCGCAAAGTAAGCCTCCAGATAAGTGGAAATAAAATGCTGGTTTGAATTGACATTACCGCAAAATAACGGAACATGACGGCCGCTTTCTCCATAAAATCTTTCAACCGGGGCTATGGCTATACTGTTTCACCGAACACCATGGCTATATAGTTCTGCTGTTGTTCCCGGCCCAAGCCGACTTTACTGCAAAATAACGGCGCACGACTGCCACTTTCCCGATACAACCTTTTGGCCAGGGTCGATCAATTTTAGTCAGGAAAAGGCGGCTTGAAACTTTTTATTTTAGTTTATGCTTCATAAAAATTGTTTGAGTCTGGACTCGGGCCTTTTCAGTGGGGTTGGTCGGGTTATCGGAAGCATACATATGCATATTTTTGTTAGGCCTAAGTTTACTTGGACATTTGTCGAAACATGACAGTTATGTTTAAAATGGATGTTCTTTCCCCTTTTACGCAGTACCTGCTTTGACGTATGTTGAATTTGTTGCCTGGGCACAGCCAGAGGCACTTCTGGTGAAACAAAACACGTGTTTTGCATTCTATGAATAGTTCAAAGCTCTGCAATATTTTCGTATCGCCAATACCAGAAATGCATCATGAAAAATGGTATAATTTCCTTCTTTATTTACAACAAAATTACTTGCCATGGCACATGCTTTACACAGAGTGCTTCACTTTTTATGATATATGGGTGCATAGGATTATTACCTTTAGCTCTTGTCGAGTGACACAAAGACAAAGTTGTTTTATTATTTCAACTCTTTATATGTCTTCTACCCGTTTATGAACTTTTAATTTCCCCAACTCTGGAAGCTTAATGAAATAGAAAAAATGTACGAAGTGCCGAATTTCTTTGCCAATGTAAACGCGACAGTTTCCATACTGTTGCGTTCTATGAAGAAGGCAAAATGAAAAGAGAAAGCACTCCCGAAACCAAGGTATCAAAATAACCTGCTATCATTCACGTCAGTTGTTCTTTTCTTAAGACTTGGGAACTGTAAACAACCTATAAACTACTCGTTCGGTCGATGGTCCCCACCCCCGATGGTACTTTTAGCTACTTTGAACCGGTGATAGTTCGCTGAGGTTGACGACGTCGCATGAGGATACAGATACAGATACAGATATGCACATTATAACACATTCATTTTGAATCTTTAAAAAGCGTGTCTTTGATGATTTAATTTAGAACTTTATCTCTAAAAACACACTTTCCCCAAAGCGTGCCTGGGTTTCAAATACATCGTCAAATAAAGTAGGAAACTTCCCTTTTTATTGTTCTTTTAGATCCTATGCACGTTTGTCGGCAACATACATATGATATATCGACTCGTGTTTTCCTTTTTTGTCGCCTTTCTATTTGAATCGCGACGCAAACTTGTAATTTCTATTTGATTGCTACGTTTTGTTTATAATTACTGTAATGACATTCTTTGTTAGAAAGGAGGTCACATTGTTATACGGTTGTATTTGTGACGTCATTGCAACAATACCCCAAGGACAGTTCTGATAAACAATTTGAGCCACCAGACATCATCGCGCAGCGAGTTGATGCTCCCCCGAGAAAAAGCGTCCTTGGTTCCGTCACTAAACGAAAGGTTTCTATCCTGGGACGTACGGTGCAGAGTCTTATAGTGCGAAGGCAACCTCCTGTGTGCCAGTACTTGCGGGTTGTGAATCGATTCTCAACGTACTGGCCTTTTGAATGCTCGATTTACTTTATTCCACAAAACAAGATATGTCATAAATAAGGACATATATAGAAACTATAAAACACAGTAAATACGAGACTAAAATGTGTAAACATCTCTACAAAAAGTTGCTTTTGCCCAGGAAATCAAAAGGTATACTTGACCTGAACCATTTGGTTCCAGTGAAGTGATTGTCTTGACGTGGGCAAGGTACGCAATGTACAATGAGTCAAATAAATAAGCTACGTAAATACAAAGAAACATACATACATACATACATACATACATACATACATACATACATACATACATACATACATGATGCAACAAAGGAAGCAATCCACGTTTAAATCATGAACATGCCCGAAAGTGAGCACATCATAGTCTGAGAGACGCTGATTATGCAGGAAGAGAGTACCCCCCCCCCCCCTTGTTGTTACCTTCCCTGTCAGAAAGCATTTTACCGCCTTTCCATACACAGTATTGCGTTAATGTTTTGTTTTAGTTATGAGTCATGCGACTAGATACGCGGGTGTGAGTGCTGCTTCTTTCCGGCCACAATCCAGTGGTTCCACAGACGTTGATACCATATGGGAAGTGGCAACAGATAAAAGGTAAATATGTTTTCAAATCATTGATGAATACACTGGGCACAATCTAAGTCAATCTGGTACGAGGGAACTGCAGTCTACAATGCAGTATTTTATTATTCACGAAAATAACAGGCATTTATCTCCCTGCTTAATTCGCCTAAAATACATGTAGTACCTAAACAGCTGATACCATGAAGATACACAATGTCGTGTTACTTTGTAGGATTGGAAACATTAACATGGGTAATTTCCATTACCTGTGCTCAAATTTAGGCTATATGTGCCTTTTTAATAGGTGTCTACCCATAAATCAGAGTGCATAGTGACTCGTTTGACTTTAACACACTTGTTGCTTTTAGGGGACTCTTTGCCCTTCGCCGCACTCCACATGTACGTTACGTTGAAGAAAGTCAGATATTTCGGGCAGCTTCATCTGGTTGTGTTAGTCACCAAAGCCATGGATGCCTGGAAGCACAAACAGCTGACAGATGGGTAAATGTCAATGCACGTTTCCTGTACATTATTTATTAATCATTCTTTCTGATGCAACAGTATTATTAGTATGGCAGATGTTTTGCATGAAAGTTGCACTCTGTGTATTTTTCCCTCATACAGATGTAATGTTTAAATCACTTAGATTGGAACAGAAAATTATTTAAAATGAAATTGTCATTTCCTCTTAATTTATCATACCCTTGTCTCATATTTTGTAGCAATATGAAAATGAGAACTGTGCTATATAATATTTGGTCTGTTTGTAGGGACTAGACAGGCTAGATCAAAGAAAACTACCCTTGGACAAAACATCAAGATATCCTGGTAAGAGGAGTGAACATGTTTATATATATATATATATATATATATATATATATATATATATATATATATGATAAAAATGTATACGTATGCGTGTATGTGTGTGTGTCTGTAAAAAACAAACTATTTTATATATCTGATCACTTGTAAGCATTAATATAACAGGAATGGCGACCACAAGTTGAGTAAAACCTGGCGGCGGAAACGCCTTCTGCCACAAAATGTGGTATTAACCAGTAAACCGATTCAGTTTGCAGTATCAGGAACTTAAACAGGGGTGAAGAAAAGTGAACGTACAGATTATGCGAGAGTGCTTCATAATCAGAACACCTTTATGGTGCACTTTAACTCTAATGTTTGATTAACAAAGCTCCTTTTTTCATTATTAAAGTGGATGATTTTTATCTTTCTAAGAGTTCTGCAAATCATGATGTTTTTCACACGATGTAAAGGAATTGACATATCAATCATGCAAAAGACACAAAACGCCCAGGCGATATTCATGTGTTTGTGTTTGGAGTTAACACGTTTTATATGTTTCTGATGTAGATTCGGCGCCCACAACTGACAGCAAAGTAGACGTTTACGTTTTGGACACGTAAGTTGTAATAAGTGAAATTTGGTTGTTCATATTGAGATTGAGAAAGGTAAATGTTGATGTTTTGGTAACTCAGGAATTTCTTCTTTTTTATTTTTAACTTTGCCCTCATTAATGGGAAGAAGTCTGTGAATGTGGGTTATTAAATGGTATTTTATGCAAAAGAAAAGTTTTGCCTATTATGTAATAGACTACGGAGGTGAGAAAAAAATGAATATCAACGAAATAATGGCATGGACAAACATTACGTCTAAATATCATTTATTGAAGCTGATAATACTATTATACCTCGACATATCTGCACCATCACAGAGAAAATCGTACTCGGTGGAGATGCATACACCATGCAAGCAGCTTTTAATTGAATAAAAATGAATGAACTGCAAGACACAAAGAAAAAAAATTTAACCTTTTCCTATACAGGGGAATCTATACTGACCACGAAGTTTTTGATGGTCGAGCACACTGGGTGAGTGATGCATTTTACATTGATGAATAATGTATTACAAACA
Source organism: Hermodice carunculata (assembly GCA_964020975.1). Lineage (NCBI taxonomy): Eukaryota > Metazoa > Annelida > Polychaeta > Eunicida > Amphinomidae > Hermodice > Hermodice carunculata. Next base: position 75,198,150 of record OZ026617.1, read on the forward strand.
TGACGATAAGTGTTTGTATTCTATTACTTATAGCAAAATAAACAAACGCTTATTCAAAGCGAGTCCATCTTATAGAATCATCATGAGTAAAAGCTTGCCAAACTGATTTGTGCCAATCTTTAGCTTGCTCAGACCATACCATATATATATATATGTATGTATATATGTATATCATTTAACCTCCCAATCTCTATATAGCGAGGTGCGTTCGCTTATGCATATAATGATTTATGTCCATCTCGAAGCCCCCCCCCCCGAATATAACAGATATAATGGATAAGAGTATGTATTATATGCATTATCTTGCAAATTTTTTTTAGGAAGACATGATGTCCTGCTTGAAATGTTTTACATCGCCATGGGTATATTATTGAATGTCGAAGAACAGCACATAAGTAATATATTGAATGAGAAATGGGACAATGACAAAAGAAAATACATTTACATGCAAAGCTTAGCTGTTATATTTACACATTGTGAAAGTTTTAGTGCATGATATCAGTTGTCCTATGTCCATACAGGGGATCAATACGATTGATGATCTAGATTATGACGTCACAGGGCATGGCACACACGTGGCAGGTGAGTTATTGAAGACGTTATAGTGTTTGCAATTAACCATTACACACACACACACATATATATATACATATATATATATATATATATATATATATATATATATATATATATATATATATATATTGTATTTGTGTCTTTTTGCCCAGAACCACTTCCTAGTAGTCATTACCCTATTCCACAATCCGAGTTTTTACTCTCCGTAAGCTAACCTGTCCCCGTGTAACCTATATACATATGGAATTATTATTCTCCATATTCCACACGTTCCCCTGTAAAATTATGACATACGTTGTATCAGCCCAAATAAATTAAAGGGTCTTCAGCGGGTAACTACTCAACATGTTTCGGGCCTATTACCTGTACATATCTCTCTGAGTTGCGGCTCCTTGTCTAAGCTAAATATTCAGCAAAGACAACCCACATAATAATGAATAAATATGAACGTGGCAAACGATGAATTAGGTAAATACGTTATCTTTTGCTTATAAATGCAGAGCTTCATTAGAAAAGAAGAATATCTGTCAAACAAAACATAAATACTAAATTTGTATTGTACAGGTTCAGATAAGAACAATTTGACTTACCCCTGAACCAATATGTATATTTTCTAGCTGGACAGCTTATCATAGTTAAACCACCCGCCAGTGTATAACTGAAGTGGAAACAAGCTGGAGCATTATATTCAGCCCCAGTGATTGTAAAATAAACAGTTGCAGCTAGACCACCTGTACAAACCAAGAGAAATCCTAACAAGGACTGCAACAATGGACATCCTGCACCAGAAATGTAAAACAAACTCCATGATAACACCTATTTTCAAACAATTAAGCTATATTTCACTGCCAACCCTGAGTCAATGTATCAACGTAATGTGTAAGGTTTGTGACATTTGAGGAAACACTGTCACTTTTGAGTAATTTAAAGAGAAAATGAGTAAATGTGCATTTAGGCATGTCAGAAAAGAATGAAAGTCATAAGCATTTATGGCAAAAGCATGTTATCAAAACAATTTTCTTAACAGGATTTTAAGTATAATTAGGCAAACATGTAACTGTCGTAGGCCGCTGCTTGCTACTGATAACCCCGGGGGGGGGGGGAGGGGGATGAACCTGACAGAAAACATGCAAACCTAAAATATCTGAAAGTGAATATTACAACAGAAAAGTGCCAAAAGATGAAGTTAAGTAGCAAAACAGACAAGTCTAGAAACTGTAAATTATTGTAGCCAAACTTTCTAATGATATTTGGATATTAACAGCAAAATTATAAGGCAAGTCAGAAAAGAATGAATGTAATTTGTATTTAAGTCAAGAGAATGCAATGAAAATATAATATTTCTTAACCAGATATCAAGTACAAACAGACAAGCTTGTAACTGTCGTCAGTAGTTGCTTGCTACCTATAGCCCTTGGGGGTTCGCCCTAACAGAAAACAGGCTAGCTTAAAATGTCTGAAAGGTGAACATTAAAACAGAATGATGCCAAAAGATAAAATTAAGTAGCAAAATAGGCAAGACTAAAATATCTTAAATTATTGAAGCCAAACTTTCTAACCATCTCGGGATATTTACAGCAAAATTTGTAGAAGTATTTGATCAAAAGTGCATGTTTGAATCCTCTTGACTCAAGTTTATTGCAAATGAATTTGGTTCTAGATGCAAAGTCGAGAAAATTAGAACAAATACGGCCAAATCTCAAAATCTGTGGCGAAAACGTTATATATTCAATAGTTTCCGAAATTTTACTGTCTAGAAAAGGGTAATTAACCACTTCCAAGTTTAACTCATCAATTTTGTTATAGACCTGAATACAAAACCTGTTATTAGTGACCTGAATATCCAAGTCCAAAAACCCAACTCGGAAACCATCTGAATTGTTACCCTCCAAAGGGATATCTTTTGGGTAAATTTCTTTAGCAATTTCACTGAAATTTTGTACATTTACGCAAGCAATGTCATCCATATATCTTGTGTTGTTTGGTAATTTTGTAGCCATTTGAAAGTCCTTTTTCATTAATTTATCAATATACTTAAATTCAAGCCAGGTTAAATATAGATTTGCCAATAAAGGGGAGCAGTTGCTACCCATTGGAATGTCTTTTACTTGTTGAAAAACCAATGGTCCGCATTGAACAAAAGTATTATCCAAAAGAAATTTTTAGCATCTATCAAAGTTTCACTAGTGTAAGATTTAACGTTACTTTTTGAATATATATTTTGTGACTTATATGCTTTGTTTGTATAAGAATTAATGTTTATCTATGGTTTACCATTATATTTAAACATTTTGCTTATTAATTCTGAAAGTGATCTTTTGACTTCATCTATACGTAGATTTGTGTACAGTGTACAAAAATCAAAACATTTGATATTTTTTGCTTTTACATCTTTGATTTGAGATACAAAAGGAATTGCTAATACTCTAAAACAATTAATTTCACAGTTTCTAGAAATTGCATTACAGTATTTACCAAAATGATTCCTAATTGCAGTCAAACACAATGTTACTTCTTTTGATAATTGTTTTGTTGTACATTTTGAATCACCGGCTATGAATCTAGATTTAGAAGGGTTTTTATGTAATTTCGGTATCCAGGACAAAAAGTGGAATTGAAGAGTCCTCTTCAGAAATTTTGATATTAAAATTCCTTTTCGTCTCATCTTTATGTGTATCTATAAAATTATCAATGGTTTGTTTGTGTAATTTATATACGTCATTTCCTCTTACATGTATGTCTGATATATTTTTTATACCAAGTTCCGCTTTCAAAACATCAAGATAATATTTTTTCCAGATGACCCCAAAATTGTTACCTGCCTTGTCTATGTTAGTGACTACAAATCGTTCTTGTAGTTCTTTGACTGCTTTTGAAACTTTAAGCTGTTTTAGATTAACCGTATGGATTTGTAACGATAAATTCTATTTCTAAAGACTTTACTTCAAGTTTGATAACCATCCTTCAAATTTTTGAAATTCCATTTTTTTCTTTCTTTGCCCATTTCATACAGTTGGAATCAAATGCGTCACATGTATCCTGAAAAATACTGTCAATGTTCAACTTGGGACATATCCGAAATTTGGTACCTTTTCTCATCATTTCTTTTAAACTTGGATTCTGTATTATATCCAAATTACCTGTACATACATGTTTGTGGTATGCATCAACAAAATTAGAATATTTACTAGTAGACATACAGTCACAATTTTGATTCGCTGCGATACATTCAAGAGTAATTGAAGCCAGAAATTTCTTGTAATTCATGATACTTTGTCCAATATTACTGCCATATTTATAGGGAATGATGGGGGGATCTTTTATGTTGCACTCCTTGGGAATCATGGTACGAACAAATTTCAATTTGAAAGGGACCGAATGTTCAATAAATCAAACATTTTGTGTTTGAAAGGAATGCTGCAAAATATTGGATCTAATTTTTTCTTATTAGAATCTGGTTCTGAATAGTTGTTGTGTAAGCATACACAATTTCACAAAAATGCGGAAATGTGTGTTCTGAATCAGTAAACCCCAAATATACATTGATTCTTGTTATGTCTCGAAATGATAGTGGTTTCAGAGCTGTATGTAATTGATCAATGTCATTTGAGAAAGCCTGGAGTCAATTTTGGACAAGGTCTTTTGTGCCCACGTTCGTACATTTCCTGTTTTTCATTGATTTTTATTGTCCGTGACTTCTTCTTCTTTTTTGAAAACCAGCCTGATTATTATGAAAAGATGTTTGACTGCTGTCAAGAGTTGCAAATCCAAATTCATAACTTCACCAAAGCCTAATATATATAAATATCTTTCGTATGGGTAAATATATACTATTTTTACAATTATGGTCACTATTAACTTAATTTGACGCAGGTCATATTCACTGTTTCCTTCCTGACAGCAACAGTGGTAAAGATACAAGCGTAAAGAACCTTTTCTTTACTGTTTCTACGATGTCCTTGTGTTTCACTTTAACCACCGATGACCCTCCTTAAGTGGTGAAGTTATTTACTTTTCAGGTGTTGTCATTAAAATTTGCCGATCATGTCGGCTGATTGCTGTCAAAGTACTGGGTTCCTTTAATGATGGTACCACCATGAGTATGGTCAAAGGAATAAAATACGCCATGTCGTCTATGATCAAGAAAAGACGCAAACATCAAGCAATTCTTAAGTAGGTTCACACTCTAAATCATCTACAAACGTTGATATACAAGGATTAGCCACCGGCGATTTGTGCGATTCTCGTTAAATAAATAAAGTTTATCACTACATATTTGAGCTTATTTGGGTATGGTTTCCTCATACTTACAATTATTTGTGTCTTTATTACAACAGGAATAATCTAGTCACAAACGTCGAATTCTCGCATACGGTGGTTTGTTTGGGAGGCAGAAAATGAGTTAGAATTAGTTAGAATGAACCGCGTGCAAATAATGCAAGCCGAATGTATCGTAGTGGCATACTTTCGCACGGGCAAAATGCTAAGCTAGATATATTCATGCGAATGTATTGAGTCAATTTGAATAACTATTCTCGTTGCCGTTGGATTGTAATTGTCATTGCTTTGCAGCATGTCGATAGCGGGAAGTTCAAGTCCTGTAGTAAACGAGCAAACGAAGCTAGCTCATGAGGCTGTAAGTGCACACTACCTATACCAAGTAATTTTAGGCAACTACGGTGATTCAAGAGATAAACAAGTGGCGGTTAAAGCAGCTGATTTAATTACCAACCCTTATTTACGTTCGTGATTCATAGAAAGCTCAATTTGGTATAACGGTGTCTCCTATGACATGAACCATTTTTTTTCTGTTAGGAAATGTCGCCTAAAGCAAGCTAGTAATCCACTTTAAGCAAAATCTGGCTATTGTGTTGACATCGGAGCTTGAAACAAATTTTTAATGTCATAACTTGATTCTAGAGATTCAAATGCTGACTAAGTTAGAGGGTCTAACGAAGATTCATTTATTATAGTGTTAAAAGTAGCATTAGCCAGACAAACAATCGAATACTTACACAGTTAAATATTACTTGTGGACAAATGTTGATAAGGTTTGTTGACTTAAAAATGTCAGATTTGAAAAAAAAAATATCAATAGGTGTAATTATTGGATGAGACCCAAAATGTCACTTTCTTTTCAAAAGTTGCTCCTTTATGTGCAGTTATCATTGCAAAGTGTTATGCACGACACAAATTCAACTATCATTTCAGCTGTGGCAATTAGAAAAAGGACCATAAGAACCATAATATATATCATATTTTCTTGTTTCCATAAGGGGATGATCGTTGTAGTCGCTGCAGGTAATCAAGGAACTGATGCGTGTGAGTCTTCTCCGGGCATGGAACCAACAGCGTGAGTATTTTTAGGCCGCTGCACTTAACAGGTGGCTCAAAGGAGTGCATAGAAGCCATATAATTGCTTGACTTCTTCTCACGCTGTACAAACACGTTGTCCTCGAACAAAATATCTGTAACATGGTAACTTGGACTTCAATTTGATTGTACACCCGCTTCCTTGCAGACATCAGGGCATGTTTATTTAGAATATCTCATATTATTGATGACAATTAAATTTACTATTAATAAAGATAAACAATCGACCCTGGCGTTGTATTGTATAACATGGAAATTAAACGGTTACACTCTTTTCCATTTTTAATTTTCACATCTAATTTGCCATCATTGTAATTTAGCAATATCCTGAAGGATGTCTTATGCCAAATAATATGCCATGTCGAATGAAGATCCATTAATATTCGAAATATGTAAAGATAAAATACAATTGAAATACCCATACAAAGCGTAAATGAAAATTTTTGGTGGGTCTCTGTAGAATAATATGAAATAAATCAACAACAGTAGACACTTTTTGTAGAATCACCGTTGGATGCACAACTATGTCCGACACATATTGCTCCTACGCTAACCGAGGACCTTGTATTGACATATCGGCACCGGTGAGCTTTTGCCCATCAACAGCAATGTTATAATGTCAGTCTGTTTTTACATTGGGGTAAATGTCGCCAGCCTTAAATAATAACAACATAAGAAGAGATATTTATATATAAAGACATACCTCAAAATAATATAACCATTATATTATCATTGCACTAGGGACGGTGATTCTTCCTGATATGGGATATTAACAAGACTGATTTCGACACACCCCATGCTCGGCTGACCTTATCGATATAGATAATTATGCTACAACAGACACGCTGTTATGTTTAGAAAATGCTACTGAAAAGGGTATGAGTCCACTAACACTGACATCTGAAAAAAACTGGCAGTGTAACCTAGAAAATTAGGTTTTGAATTCGCAAATCATTTTAAAGTAAACAATGTAAAATTTATAGCAAAGCATCACAATAATCCTGTGCTAGAGCTGGATTTGAAAAATATACACTTTTTCCTACATATCTGAATTCCTTTTGATTATTATGAATATGCTGCAGCAGCAACAGCAGCACAAGAAGAAGAAGATGAAGGAGAAGGAGAGGAAGAAGAAGGGGGATGAGGAGGGAGTTATAATAATGATGACGATGATGATAATAATAATAATGATAATGATAATGATAAGAATAAGACGAAACAGAAGAAGAAGATGAATAAGTAGAAGAAGAAGAAGAAGAAGAAGAAGAAGAAGAAGAAGAAGAAGAAGAAGAAGAAGAAGAAGAAGAAGAAGAAGAAGAAGAAGAAGAAGAAGAAGAAGAAGAAGAAGAAGAAGAAGAAGAAGAAGAAGAAGAAGAAGAAGAAGAAGAAGAAGAAGAAGAAGAAGAAGAAGAAGAAGAAGAAGAAGAAGAAGAAGAAATGAAACTTGACTTTTTTAGAAAACTCACTGACGTCTACAAATTCCTGTCAGACCAGACCAGGTCTGTCCACTGGTAATAAGGTTGGAAAGTTGAATTGTTAAGGGATATCCCAATATATAATGATAACAGAAACGCCTTATCACATTATGGCACACACACACACACACACACACACACACACACACACACACACACACACACACACACACACACACACACATGTTTGTGTCTGCGTGTTTCGTCCTGAGGTCACAAAACAAATGTTTTCGGTGCTGCTTTAATGCTGATGGCTTTACACGTACAGTGTCCGATCTGGTACAATTCCAACCACAGTACAGATAACGTACGGGATTAAATACAAAGAGCTTGGCTGTGTCGATTATGGCATTCACGAATTTTTTTAATGGAGATGGGGTACAGTGGATATGTGCTTCTTTCGGCATCGGCTATTGGTTTGTGCCGTGAGTTGCTGGTTCGAGACCCGCCCGTTTTGTGGTCACAAAACAAACAAATACAATATGTTTCTTCATCTGAATGATGGAATACATTATGATTTGAGAAAGGGAATCGTTTGGTAGGGGGCGTCTGCACCTATTGCTGATATATCACCCATTGTAATCCAAACAATCAACGTTGTCACTCTCCTTTTTATGAATTTGAAGTACCATCATAATCAAACTTTCTTAAAATATGTAACTATCTGACTCAGAATTGAGCTGAACCAACCATCTAGAAAAGTAGACTGTTTTGGTTGTTTTTGTTCTTTTTTTTGTTCATTTGGGGTTTGTTGTTTATGTTAAGTTTTATTTTTGATTCTATCAGTAGTATGTTTTACATATAGCATTGCGTATTATTTGTACATGTTAAGCTGGTATGGAAATCGACATTATGTTTTACAAATATGTTACCCTTCCTCGCCATTTACAGGGTGAGAATATCGTAAGCGCTTCTGAAAAAGACCCCACCTCATATAGAGCCATGAACGGTAAGTCGTGATTTAAAAAATAGCTGCATGCGTCTCGAGGAAATGAGAACCCTTCACGCTCCACCCTCTCAAATGGATGTTTATATAATCGGAATGTTGTGCTGTACACCGTGGCTAAATTAGAAGCAGGCGTCCATGTGGAATATTGGTATATCTACAAGGGCACAAATATGTTATAGCTGTTTTCAATATAAATGTTAAGAATCAACAAATGTACATTGTAATGTATGTTTCTTTGTACTGAAAGTAAATGACAACTGTTATTTCAACTTACACCCCTATGCTGATGACATACGAATATGGTAAAACAGGCAAGATGAAAAAATGCGAATGTATCAACTTACATAACGTTTGAAGTTAGAGAATGGAACATATGAATCTCAATCCCAATATTTTACCAATGCACATCGTAAGGTACAGAGAGTAAGGCAAACTGAACGCGCTCTGTCTAAGAGCACAAAACGACTGCTCTGTCAAATGTATATTATACAGCTATATAATAAATATTTCAAAGGTCATATTCATTTGTAAGTTGTTCCTGGATTCAATACCCTTGATACTGTCTATATTGATATTTAAATTAATTCTGCTTCCAGGCACCTCGTTTGCGGCACCTCATGTGGTAAGAACCCGACGAGATAATGAGTCTTCTGGGCACAAGATGCGACACACGCGTGTCAGCTAAACTTGCTGTCTTTCTTTCGAAACATGTTGAAAATAATGGTTTCTTGTCATCTTTTCATTCAGTCCTAATGGTGGAACTGCAATGTGACATAAAACAGTAAAAACAAAAAATCCACATTCTACATTGGGAGTTGCTTTGAACCTTTTGTGGTGTGGAAAAATTAACACGAGAAAAAAAAATCACAGATTGTTACAAAGATCTGTGTAACAGTATATTTTGTTTTCGATTTCATTATTTTGAGGACAAAAGAACCCTGATAAAAATGCACGTCTATGTATTTAATGTTGCAAAAATACCATCAATTATGGCTGATACTCAATATCTATGTTATCCTTGTGAAATATTGCCTGAACATGCAAGAATTAAACATAACTGTGCTATAAGCAGAGTGCAGAAAAAAACAACAACATTGCATTGATTCCCCGCTCCCCCCAAGGGGGGGGGGGCGGGGGATCAGTGCATACACCTTCCTCCAAGTGAGCACATAATATCTCCTTATGCTTTTCCAGACAGGTGTTATAGCGCGTCATGTGGAAACAATTGGGTTTTGCAAATCTCCAAAGGAAATAGCAGATTGGCTTGACAGGGCGTAAGTACCGTGTGGTTATTTCCCTACATATTACTCGCATGCCACACTTTTTTTTGACTGGCATCATTTCTTTAGTCATGGTTGATATGTGTAGTGACGTGTGACCATCTAGTATTTTCGGCAAGATTTTATCTTTCGTTTCTGTCGATTTTCTCAAAATTCAATGTTTAATACCGTGTACTGTACCCTCACTGCATTTCATATGGTATATAGTATCACAATCTTGAAGAATGGCCCGTTATTATACTAATATTTTGTTGATTGTAAATGTCACCTTTAAGTTCATGCCCTTTAATTGGTCTTATCACAGGGAATACGTGTCTTGTTCTGTTAAGTGATTAATCTGTTCTCTATTGCAAGTGGGATTGATGTAAGACAACTCCCATTTCCAAATTGGTGTATTTACATATTCGTATGCATTCGAAGTTTTTTCTAACATAATATGTTTAGACGTAACCAAGGTCCTTGTTGTTGCACGGAAAATAGTACAAACTCACGAATTGTAGAATAAATACAAGCAATTTCAGGCAGAGCACAACAGCTACACAATTTTATTCTAGGTTCCAGTTTTAGGCAATTAGAAATTTTATTCCGTACTTTTCCTATTTTCATTGATCATACTTTATTATCTTTACATGTACTTTCTAGTTGTTTCGCAAAATGCACTTTTATCTTTTCAAAGGAGTACCAAAGGACAGATTACAAGTTTACCACCGCAGACGCCCAACAAACTTTTGTTTTACAACTGCAATATAGCGATATAACCGGCAGAACAGAGCAGCTACACTCGTCAATTTCAGTCATCCGAACATACCAGGATACGTCTACACTGTTTTCATATACCATGCAAAAAGTATACATATCTTGTTAGCATCATATGTATGCTGTCACCTATCATATATACATCTCTGCGCCTCATTTGAATTTGGATAGTGTGTAGAAGGTGGAATATAAATTAATTGTCTCTTTGAAGGTCTCCCAAAGACTTTCGCCAACTTCACATGTAAATTTGTCACCTAATGTCATTAAAGTTATGTGCATGTACCACAGACTTGTTTAATTGTTTCATTGTTGGCAGCATACGGTAGAATTATGATATCAAGTTTATCATCTCTGTTAAAACAATATAAGAGATGCATATCTAACATTGAAACAAGAGACCGATGTGATAATAGCAAACGGTTGGTTTGCAGGCACTTTTAGACAGGTATTCTAGCAAGTGCAAAGTATGGCATGACAAGAATGCGGAACAGGACATGGATCTTTCCTGAAAGCATAATTTTCGACCGTCCCATCCCAGGAACAGAGGCGAATTCAGAAATTTCAGAATGTGGACGGCAAGGTCATCAGATCTCCACTGGGATTGTCGGAGACCAGAGGACCTAGACAAAAGAAAATATATATACTTTGCACTTCAGTATAGAGCATCTTAAATACAAAATCCAATCTGCATATGAATAAGCCTTGTTTTTTTTGGGGGGGGGGGGCGGGGGGCAGATACATTTCAATAGCCATACTGGAAGGCAGCCATATGAATGTGTTAAAGTTGATATGTCTGAATACTCCAGACACATGGAAACAGTTGCAACATACATGTCACGACCTGCACACGCAAACTTTGCAGTACTTTTTTTTCATTGTTTTGTTGCACATACACGCATAGCAACACTACACGTGGTTTCATTTTGGGATTAATGGATTTTTTTTTATTAGGAGTGAAACATTTTAGAAAAGAAAGTCTACCCATCTAAACTCTAATGGGAATTGCCCCGAGTGCATTGCATGCTAGTGACAAAACAATCAAATAAAATTCACTTCCGACTACAGGTACCAAAGACAACCCTTCATTTTACTTGTATGGAAGAGAATTCGAGTTAGTAAAAATTTGACGCAAATGCTTCGGTATTATGAATTTTTAGAGTATACGGAAAATGCAAATGTTTTAGCTAGTTCTTAGGTCCCTTGATAAGTAAATTTAGATCACTAAAATGTTGATTATTCTCAGGTTAAGTTCCTTTATGAAACCTTAGTGCAGCCTATTTTTACAGTATGGTGCAAGTATATTTTGCGGGTCAAAAAAATTTAACATCGGCGGGATACAATTACGTGTTTTTAAGTATTTCCGGGGAGTTTGAATCGTACAAATCGATACAAGAAGAAAAATACCCCAAAACTGCTGGCAATTCTGGTTTTAAAAGTATGACTGTCCGCCTGCAAAACCTTTCAGTGAAAGAAACTTTTACAGATGCCTGGAATAAGTAATTTGACAAGGGTTTTGCAGCGTTCTCTTGATCACGTGTTCATAATGCTACAACGAGTTCCGTCAGGGTAACAAGGGTCTGGTCTACATGATTAATCAGTTTTGTGTACAAAGCTTTCACAATATATTATCTATAGCCTTTGTTACATAAAATTATGCAAACCTCTGATATTGCACTATCGATCTAATTAACAACCACATTATTGTAAATTGATCCTTCACATCAATCTTCTAGACATATGTTACAGTTTTGTGTAGAATAGGTATATTCTTAGCTGTTTAGAAAGTGAAATTTTATATATTTTGAAAAACCTTGTAGACTGAACGTGATTTTTTTCAGTGATCATCTGATTAGTTCCACCAGTATTTTTAAGTTTCGGAATGCCAAAGCAAAGACTTTGCTGAACAAATGTGCACCTTACTCGATTTACGAACAGTGTTTCATAGTTTGCTGTTTTGTGATATAGATTATAGCATGCTTTGTTGATGATATGAAGTATATCAACGAGCACTGGATGCCATATAGCAGAAATCGTTCGCTTCGCTCACTCGTTCTGCTATATGGTATCCAGTGCGAGTTGATTACTTCATATCGTCTACAAAGCATGCTATAAAATGTTTATCTCATGTTTGGGTCGATTTCTACATTTTAATACACAAAGCAAAAATAAGAACGACATTTGCAGAAATTATTACTCCTCATCAACACAATTATAGATGAAAACGGAACAGTACCGATACGACCGGAAGAGTGTTGATATCACCGGAAGAGTACCGGTACATCATATCGCGCCACTCTAGCTTTTAGGCCCATGATGCGGTATTTGTACAAGCCTGTCATAGTACTAAAAGCGACCCAAACAAGAGATAATTATGTATATCATTACTCCCACTGAAGTCAGGTGCTGATAATCTATCTGGTAGATGACCGTTTACAAGCTTGTAATATAATTTTAACTTGTTTTGTGTTAGAATATCTTTTTCTTCGAGTAATATAATTTGCTTTGATAAAGGTTCACTATGATAGTTTAATTTACTTCAAGTAATGCACCTACCTGTTCTTTCTGCAGCTTTTCAATTTGAGTGTGTTCAAAACCCAAGGTGAGTTTACAATGAATAATATATGGCAAAGTAAGTGAATTATATACTGTTATTTTGACATTTAGAGGGAGAAAATATCTAAGTTTTTTTACGATACCAAGAACTGGTAATATTTTTGTGGATATCTTTGTTTGTGATATTATCTCTCTATGTTGGTTTTTCATCTAATTTAATCCCTAAAAAGTAAGAGTTTCTCCATGCTGAAGTTCCGTGTTATTTATTTTGATTTCAGGTATGTTTAACACTTTGCTTGTTTGATGAAAGATCATAAAGTGGATTTTTAAACATTTAAAGAAAGCTCATTTCCTTGTAGCCATATATTAATATTTTGTAGTTCTTCATGGAAGATTGTGTAGATATTAATGTCACAAAGGTCAGGATTGGTAGGACGTGTGGTGTCAGCTGCATGTTGTGTAAAATTAAAGAAATTGCTGGCATTTGAGATATGATTTATATCAATAATGAAAAAGGAGGGCCCAATATGGAACCCTCTGGTACTCCAGTTGTAATTGGGAGTTCATAAGAGTTTGTGCCATCAAAGTTAGCATACCTTTTGCTGTTTGACAAGTAACTCCTGATTAGATAAGCCATTGACCCTGTGGTATTTCAGTGTGTGAAAAAGTATTTTGTGCTTGAGCGTATCAATCGCTTTTTATAAATCAAGAAAAACAGTTGTAGGAGTTTTTTCCATTGTCCATATTTTTAACATTATTTACTATCTCTACAACAACCAAGTCAGTAAAATGGTCTTGTCTGAATCCAAATGTCCCTAAATATAAAAGCTTAACATCATGAAAGTACTGAAATAGTTGTTAAAACATACCCTTGTAAAAAATAGATATTGCTGGTAGTATTGATATAGCAGAAGTTTGAAAACAATTTTGTTAGCACACTTTTTATACAGTGGGATTATGTTTGGGGTTTTTTTTCATTTTTTTCTTGAAGTATACCTGTTTTTAAACTTTGATGATAGGCGTAAGCAGTGCTTCCTTTCATTCATTGTGAAGCTTCGTTGTGATACCACCATGTAACTTGGCCAGTTTTAGGTTTCAATTCGTCTATAACCTTCTGTACCAGCTCCTTTCTCACTGAGTTGAATTGAAAACTTTGTTGATGATTCTATTTCAAATTATTTTTAAAAAGTAAGGCCCCTTGGTTTTGCGATTTTCATGGCAAGGTCTGCACCAATGTTTGTGGAAAACATTAAAACTATTTGCCAGAACTATTTTGTCATTAATTGGCGTTTCATCAAAGAGCAAATATTGAGGAAAGTACTTTTCGTCCTGTTTCTGTTTACTATATCATTAGTAAATAATCAGTTTTTTTTCAATATTATTTTTGTATTTGTTGAAGATGAATTCACAATAGCGCTTTTTTGCTATGCGTTAATTTTTCTTGAGTATGCCATTTTATATGGTTAGCTGTTTCCTAATAGTTTCGTATTCATCTGTCTCAGGTTTCACTCGTCCTAAACCTACGTACAGATTATTGCAGTACTTTATGGATATCGAAATAAAATGTCCAATCCAAATTTTTTTTTTTATGTTTGTATTTATAAAATCTTCCTATCTTACACGGCATACATATATGTATAACTCTTTAAGCAGTATAATGTAAAGTATTATAATTTGGACCTGGATTGCCAGCTTCGCTGGTATCTAGCTGACTATCCATCCTTAATGATTGGGGAAATGTGTGTGCATGTATTGTAGCTTCTTGAGAAGTGTACATCACTTAATATATTTAGGGGTCTTTTCTTTTATGAGACATCTAGACAAATAAAATATAATTGAAGATAAAAACACTTCCCAAGTATTCCTGAGATACTGTGAAGAACAGACTCCCTTATGTTACAGAAAATATTATCAATGAGCGTCCCGTTTTTATTTGAGCAACATGTTGGTAATGTGATTTGTGGCATGAAGCTTTCTGAGTTCATAGTTTCCAAAACAAAAAAAAAACAAAAAAAAAAACAAAAAAAAAAAAAAACAAAAAAGAAAAAAAAAAAAAAAAAAAAAAACGTTGAAAGTCTTTTCTCCATGCATTTTCAGTAAAGTCACCACCTATAAGCACCTCCCTCTTGGATCAATTAAGAATAGATACAATATTGGGCATAGTTTCTATAAATTCTCTAAAGTTTTTGTTGAAATGTTTGGAGGCCTATATATATTACCAGGCGTTTTTGTTTTCCTTAAACCATTCCCAGACATCATTTTACCCGCCTTCCCTTTCCTGTGAATTTTCACAAAGATCAGTTCTTACTTTCGTTTTGTATTTCTCGTTAATATAGATAACTAAACCACCCTTATTACTACAGGTGTTTCCTGGCATTAGACATTAAAGCTTCAATTTGTAGTAGTGACATATAGTACAATCTACTAGTAGATGACACTATTGTAGACATCTAACACTG
This sequence comes from Hermodice carunculata, assembly GCA_964020975.1. NCBI lineage: Eukaryota > Metazoa > Annelida > Polychaeta > Eunicida > Amphinomidae > Hermodice > Hermodice carunculata. The sequence continues at coordinate 75,213,571 of OZ026617.1, forward strand.
AACTCAAAATCTTTCTCCCGCAATTCTCCTATTAAAACTACTAATTTACCAAATTTAGAATGAACCCAGTCAATGTTTGTACTAAGAAATGTTTTTTTCCTTGCCTTTATAAGTTGGTCCCATGCTGGTAACCAGTAACTTGGTTCAGGAAAAGGACAAAAATGATGGTATTATATAGACCTTGCCAAATTTGTTATAATTAAGTTCCTGAATTCTTTCACACGTACATTGATATATGATCAGTCATACTAGCGTTACAAATTCTCTCTCGTGAAGCATTCTCATATAATTGAACATATACATCATCACAACAATTATTATTATGAATAATAATGATTATGAAGACATCTGGTAAAGACGCAAACGTATACGTTGACACAATGCTGAGATACTGCAATTCCAGACTGCCATCTTTCTATATCGAAATCCGCAAACACCCATATTCAGGCCCAAACTTACCAAAATGTTCTCATAAAATTTACAAAAAATATGATCAGAAAAGCATCACACAAAATTTAATACCAAAAATACCCAAACTTGGAAATTGAACAGGAGCACTAATTGCAACTGCTGGAGGTTCTCAAGTAGAAAAAGAACAGAACATGTGGCGAGACGAAATACGTCCTCTCTCAAAGATGTTTGCTGCTTCAACCAACCAAACCATAGGAACCATGCTTTGTCTGGCCAAGCTATATGATTACATCTGATTCCAATATATATATATATATATATATATATATATATATATATATATATATATATATATATATATATGTATTTGAAGAAATCTAACTTCAATTATAATATACCAAGAGTCTGATAATATGACCAGAATGATAACTCAACCCTGTAGTTCCTTAAAACTTTGTGCTCTTATTGGGTTATAGTCTTGTAACCTTTACACTAAAGCGGGTTTATGCAGACAGTGTTAAACCTTTGCTGAAAGTAATATTGCAAAGAAAAAGAAGCACATCCCCTGAGGGTGAATATACAAACACTTCACTTAAATTGATTAATATGGAACATGTCAAAAGAGAAATAGTGAAAATATTAGACACCTACAGTGTTTGTATCGCCAAGATTGTGGCATATACTAAATACACCATTATGTTCATTGCAACTTAAAAAGTAGTACAGAAATATAATATGATATGATATGATATGATATGATATGATATGATATGATATAATATAATATAATATAATAATATGTAATATAATATATATATATATGTATATATATATATATATATATATATATGTGTGTGTGTGTGTGTGTGTGTGTGTGTGTGTGTGTGTGTGTGTGTGTGTGAAATAAGGTATCACTAGAACAAGTCTATGTGCAAAAAGACATGCATGTGATCGATTATATACAGTATGATCACCATACAAGTGATATCCTGGCTGAGAAGATGTGTCCAAAGCACTTCCACAAACACACCATCAAACAACAATGTGCGTATCTCCTTATGGGGAATATACAAACACTGGACTTCCAAAGCTTAATGTCTATTATAACAACATGAAATAGTACAAACATTAGACAATACAAAGGGTATACAGCCATAAATTGTGGCCTGTACCTACCAGGATAATATATTAGACTCCGAGGCAGGACCACTGACCATCGTGATGTAGGTCATCAGCTACCCATACTAAATCACCTACCTTGAAACGTTAATACTTGCCTGCCACTTTGACCTTATTTGCAAGTCACAAACTATTCTCGAGTCCAGCAGTTCCAAATTGTATTGCGCAAGTGTCTAATTGGATGCCTATGGTCCATTACCAAGATGACCACCAACAGGGAGCATCCCATCAGAAGGGATTTGCTCCAATTTCCTTAACTGGTTGTTTTTGGAATTTGGTTTACCTGTCTTCAGCAAATGAATGTCATAAGCAAATATACCCTGTTTTGAATTTTATATTTGACGGGTCCTAAAAAGATCCAATTTCATTCCTTGCCTTCATGAGCAATTTATTTTTTTTTTCACTCGGAGCAGCCAAGCAATACCTTTCACTAACTTAAAGAAAGCAGCAACACCTTTATTTAACTTAGAGAAATTTTACATGCAAGTAAATGTTGTGGGCTTGTTGGTGAATGGAGTATTGCATACTACTAGATTTCTTTGCATTTCTCGATAGTCGGGTGAAGTAGGTTCCATGGCTACTTGGCTGGGCCACTTATCTTCCTCTTGCTTGATAAATTTCCGCCCTCATAACTATTCTTAATCGAAATGCAATCTACGGGTGTGGGCTGGTCAGTTAATGTAGCATTTTTCAATTTTGGATCTTCAGATGAAATAGGGATGTGCTTAATTGGCGGGGCCACTTATCGTCCTGTTCTTTGAGAAATTGCAGCCTGTGTAATCATTCTTTGCAGGCAATCAAAACCCCGATATTCAAACCACAGAAACTTATGTCAGCTGCATTAGATTGCATGTCATTTTTGCGCCATGATTCTGGATCTGTTTTATCCAATAATTATGCTACTCTATCGACGACATGTACTTGGAACTTCTTAGATTCTTTTGAAACTAACAACAGTATAATCGTACGTTCTGTCACAAAAATTGAATTTGCTCATGGAATACTCAGCTCTTGTTTCAGCATTGTGTCTATTTCGACAGTTAAAGTTACAGCTGAAAGCTCCTGTCGGGAACTGTCAAAGATGTCACGGGTGTATCGTTTGACCTTTTGTAAAGTAAAGATCAATCTATTCTGCCACCATAAACTGTGATTCTAATATAGGAACCCATACAAGTGCCCTGTGTAGAAACATCCCAAACGATTTGTAGTTAATACTTAATGCCACTACCTATAGGGGTTGCATGCCTATGTATCGCCATATTGGGAAGACAGTAAAGGTCAACCAACCATATTTTCTATTTATCGGTGGGAAGGGATTGATTCCACCCATAACTGTCTGGTGAGCGCCTGTATTATTTGCTTGACTTGTAGCGTGAAACGACCACACAAGATCATAAGACCATTTTGAGAGTTTACTAGCTCACTATTCTGGTTTCTATGTCTTTCGCTATCATGTTTTAGGGTAAATCATCTGCAACAATATCCCGTTGTACACCAGGTTCTGATTCTGCATACGTGTCTGATTCAAAGTCAACACTAGTTACTTCATAGGTTTTCTTATGGTCGCCATCTGACCACCACAAACCTCTCAATATGGCCCTGGCATCGGGGAAATCCCTAACTTTCCTGAACATGACTTTAATGTCATTGAACGTGGCTATGGAATATTGTCTGAATCTTATCAGTACAATCACTAAGCTGTTCTTCCAGTCTGGTCATGATGACACATTTTCATTAAGGGATGTATAACGTGTACTCCAAAAGTCAAATATTGTTAATTTTCTGGGCTTCCAGAATGTAAGACCAGCTGATGTGGCCAATACCACAATTTTTCATCTTGTCTATCAAATTCGTTTTCAATGACTCTTTTGCATAATTTGTACTGAACAAGTAACACAGTTTAGTTGTGTGTCTTGTCTTTAAACCCTGGCTGCACGCCACTCTGCTCTTAAGGAAATTCAACCCTCTCATCAATCATTTTGTCACCAGTAAGGTCATGGGTGTTAGGCTTAAGGGAAAGTGGAAACTCATAGCCACCATTACCTTTGTCAGTTGTTTTCTCCCATGAGGACATCACATTTCTGTCGTTTACAGACCAAACCCTTTTGTCAATTTCACAAGCCACTTGAGGTGCTTCAATCTTCCATTCTTAGCTGTTATGGGAAGCTCTTTTCGTTATATAAGAAGTGTGAGTCCGGAATCATGCCTGCTGCAGAAGTCTGACTTATACGTAAAGATGTCTGATCTTTATCTACCCTCTGTAGTTCTACCCCTTACCAATGAGGCCACCTGTCAATTTCCACCTGTTCAACTAGTCATCCTGTTCCAATTTTCACAGTAACTTACACCCTATTTTTCACACCACTGTAGATGAATCACCTGCCATTTCGCAAACTTTGATCTTAAAAATAAAATTATTGACAACGGTTCACTTTCACAGTCTAAACAGCTAAACTGTCTATGGGAAAATAGTAAAGGGTCGATGCAAAAATGTGGTATATCAGCACGTGTACATGCAGTGATTGTTTACCGTCTCTGATTGGCTTAGAATTATGTACGTCAACTAATACGGTCTAGCCTCGCGCGGATTTATTCTATTAATATAAGGGTTGTTTCTACATGCGTCTGGTAGGTGCGTCTGTCTTATTTAATAGTAAAACCAGCGGAAAAATTCGCTCATTTAATTAGATAATAACAAATTTTAGCGGTCAACAGAAAAATGGTGTCGCTACCCATCCTTTGGCTCGTTGATGGGTGACGTTACCATTAGTCCGCTGATAGTGAACGTATGGTGTATGCAATAATATACACTCCTTTTCCCTGGTATCAGCTATACACACTCAATTCTGACTGCTCACTGGCTTTACATTTGTCTGCTGAATCAAGCAATCAATAAGTGTACCATTTACAATATTTATACGTGTTAGTTTATCAGCACCCTACATATATCAAGGTGACTTATGGTAAAAACTCTGCACTACCAATGTGTCAAAATTTGGAACCAGGTCCCTAAAAGCATAAAAGATGCTGTAACTTTGACAGAATTTAAAAAAAAAAAAAAAAAAAAACCTGATTGCCACCTGGACTTTTGACGAATCAGCACATGTGCAGCATGTAATACAACCTTCTAATCCAAATACCCAGATGAGCGAGATGCATGACTGTCAAATATTTGATCATTTGTAACTCTGTGGTGCTCCTTTTTTCAGTTGTGTATAAATGCTGCCATTTTTAGTTATGAGTATTTGTGTGTGTATTTTGTCGGTTTTAATAGCCCTTTAGCTAATGTTTCTCTTTGTACACGTGCCCACTTTAAATATAGCTTTGTATCTTGTCTCTTTTACCGGACTCGTTTGACCGTTGACTTCTATTTAACAACTTGTTATGCGTTTTGCACAGCCGTCAACATAATATGTCATTCTCCATGTACATTTATCATAAGCATGCCTCGCCGTAGGGCAACAAACACAAAGTTTGATGACTTAAGCAAACTTGTGTCGATCTCTAACATATATAGATCTAAATGTATCACACTTGTGCAAAGCATGCAGATCATCATACAATTTGCACCCATTGTTTCTGTAATCGTGGTCATATCTGGTTGGAAATGGGATGGATACTCTAGATTTATTGCTTTTCGTGTGTTTGTTTTACCCCTTCTTAATTGAGACTTGTCAATACAATCCAAATGTCTACGTTTCCAGCAGCTATTTCTATGAAAGATACCAAATCCCCCAAGCAGTCATGGAATACCATTATGCAGGTGGAACGGTAATCTTTCCATTACTTTGACCAATTGGTTTGGTAATTTATCTCTGTAACTCTTCTGACAGAATTTATTGTTTCTAAGCAAAGACATAAATAATAGACCAGTTCATGGGACTCAGGTTTATTTGGTTCAATTCGGTAAGCGCACCCCGCTTTGTTTACATTTTGTGTTCAGCCAGGCCGGCCGGATTACACGTGGAAGTATAATACCCGGTTGCACATGTTCGAGTCATGTAACCCGGAGTTGAATTGATAATGTAGGGCTACGTGACCCTGGTTTATGAAGCCATTGATCCAGAGTCAAATTAGTTTGCACTTGTCGAGATCAAGTCAGGGTCTGGTGATTCCAGGTTACACTGTTTTGTCTTGAGCGTGTATGCCTGTTTTGCATATATTCTATTGTGATGTAGCTTTATTCAAATCTATCCACTTCTGTTTCCTTCCCCTGCAAGGTTGTGTGTGAAGGCAAATAGAGGGTCACGGCATAAGAACGGATGAAGATCGTGAAACAAAGACTGAAAAACTGCTCATTTCTAATTTGAACAAACAAATTCTAAAATTAGTAGAGGCGGATAAATATTGAGGAAATTAAAAGGAAAAAAAGAAGAAGAAAAATGTTAGGGCCAAGGTCCAGAAGAGGGAAGAAGCCTCGAAAATAACTAGCAACAATTTCAAAGCCAATGTGGAGATGAAGGATTGCAATTAACCAAAAATGCCTGGAAAAATTTGAAAGACAAAATTGCTCAGAAGAAAATATCCCCGAAGACAACTTGTGGAGGTGCCTCTCCAAAGGGAATAGACAGTAAAAGCCAGTGTCCGTCAATTCAGTTATCCCTCAATTCAAATCACTTTTCAATGCGACAGTTTTTTTCATAAAATATCGGTATTCTTGAAGAATTTCGGTCATTGAAGACATTTATGCATATTTTTTGTCTTGTATATTATGCTTTCCCTATCTTATTTTGTTGCATACAAGTTGTTATTATAAAATAATTGAGACAATAAAAAGATGATTTTGTTCTGCCTTGGCCAGTAAACTTTTTATATATGTATTCCATGTATGGGTGATGAATTTGTTGTGTTACGCACGAGAATATCATTTTGTGGTATCTGCTCGTTTCGTCATTCTCCTTGCCTTCGGCAGTGGGCTCCTTCGTGCTATACCAGGATACCACACATTTTCCCTCTCGTGTGTGTGTGTGTGTGTGTGTGAAATCATGGGACCCAGCAAATTATTCCGCTGTCTGCTCCTGTGTCTCTATGCAACACACGATCAACCAAATCAAATTTATGCAACTAGTCAATATAATCTTCTACGGTACAATAAAACCCCCACTTACAGCAAGGTGATGTGTACATACACTGGAAAATCGGTGTAACTTTAGCTTTTAATCCTGGCTGTACCCTGAGTTAAATTGTGGGGTTAAATTAAGTATGGCTTCAGTTTAACCCAGACATGTGCAAGTGAACATACGAAAGTAAAACACAGGATGTGCTTGGATTTAACGATAAATCAAACCGTCGGCAATCTATAAATGCACGTTTCACCACTGATGTGACAATTTATGTGAAAGATTGCACTGTTTGACACAATCCATGCTGTAATCACTAGCGTTTTCCGTGGCATCCGTTGTAAACATATGCAGGCGTGGGCGCGACTGGGCTACTTGCTGATAAGACAATCAGGCCAACAATGGTATGCATAATTAACTGTGGTCCGGAAAAGTTCTGTACAACTCGGTATGAACAGGTCTATTAGCATACTCACACAACCCTTTACCATCATTTGATTTCATGATTTTACCCGTGGTGTTGTTAGTGATGTGAACATGTCCCGTGCTGATAACTAGTAACTTGCTAAAGGAAGAGACGAAAATATTGGTGTGAGTTGAAGCATAATTGCTACAAATTTCCCAAATTCTTCAACATGTTGATGAATATATGGTTCTTCAAAGTAGGGTTTCGAGACCGTTACCTGTGACACAACTACTAATTACAGTACGTATTCACCATCACAATAATTACAAAGACGTGCGTTAAAATACAGAAACGTATACAGTGACGCAAAATACGATACTGCAATAGTATAATTCAATGGTTTTACTGTGAAATCTGCACACGCAGGCATTCACATCCAAATTTTCCCAAAGTTCTCATTACGTTTATAAAACAGACATAATCAGTAATATATCATACACAATTGAAACACAAAAATACACCAACATGCCAATCGAATATTGGTGTTATTTGCAGGTGTTGAAAGTTTCCTGTACAAACGTAAGTAAACACGTGGCGAGAGGAAATGCCCAAAGATTTTTTGCCTCATTTACAACAAAACTTGAGAACCAATCTTGGTCTCGTCATGCTATAGAATACATATATAAATACATATATATATATATATATATATATATGTATATATATATATATATATATATATATATATATATATATATATATATATATGTATAAAGATAGATAAATAGATAGATGGATGAATGGATGGATGGATGGATGGATAGATAGATAGATAGATAGATAGATAGATAGATAGATAGATAGATAGATAGATAGATAGATAGATAGATAGATAGATAGATAGATAGATAGATAGATAGATAGATAGATAGATAGATAGATAGATAGATAGATAGATAGATAGAAAGTCATGCAATAGTCTCACTATAATTGCGAATACACTGGAGTTCCATGATTTTTCCAGAACATGAACTTAACTCTATCAGGGATGTGCTATAGCACGTCCCTGACTCTATGTTTCTTAAATTAATATATTCTACTTGAAGTATTGTCTTCTGGTATAAAACCAAGGCACGTTCATGCAGTCGATGATAAACATATTGTGAAAGTTGAGCAAGTAAAATGGTACAAAAGGCAGACACCTAGGTAGCTTCCATTAAATCATACACAATAAGAATGACAATTTGTATGACGAAACCTTGTATAGTAAGGAATACCTTACCCAATTAAAGTTATTGACGGTACTGACCTCAAGGAGAAGAAAATAACCCATAATTTCTACTTTCATATCACAATAGTTGCATTAATCTTTGGAGTCTTTGTGCAAATTAATTCTAAATGTATATTATTTCAGGCCACCATAACTAATGCCTCCGGTTGACATCGTGATCTAGTGTGCTATTGTTTGCAACCCAGTGTGTTATTGTCTGAAAGTTGACATGAACAAGGCACCTGTCGGGGAATGAGGTTTTGTGTTGCATTGGGTCAACGGTTTAATGCGTCTACTCTTTGTAGTTCACAAGAGTCCAGTAAGTTGTTGCATTTGTTCAGTTCTCTGTAAAACAAAAAAGATATTTGGATTTTTCTCTAGCTTGAAAGTAAGGGTGGCAACTTTTGGGGTTTTTTTTGCGTTAAATGTTTTCAGTTCATGTGCCTAAGAGGTATACATCAATTGATTATTTGCTGAACTTGTGAGCATAATAACAAATACTATTCAATGATGTCGACAGAAAAAAATGGGTGTGAGCTTCAGAAGCTTTCAGAACAGCTTCAAAGATCTGACTTGCATGGAGAAAAATAACTGAATTTTTTGCTAACCTGACACATATTGTAAAGGGGAAAAAGAAAAGTCTATAAACGACAGTTCATTGTTTGTGTATGCATCAGCTCAGAAGCCTTATTGAAGCGGCTGTCGTGCATGATCGCTGCCGATGTGGGTGACTTGATCTATATAGTACGGGTCGTGCTGCTCATTGTTTTTATCTGTGTCACCTTTGACTTGGCATAATCCTAGATCAATTGGCTTGAGTGTGCCAGTCTAATATATTACGTGTGTAAATCAAAAGGCTGCTACAGGAACCGCATCCATAAAGCATATTCTTTGTACTGAGACAAATAATAAAGGTCTTTAGAATGGAATCCTAGCAGGTTGTTCTCGTAGTTCAATTTTGCATTGACGGGGCACATACACCAAACGTAAAAGAACAGCCATCTCTTGACGTGTATCAACCAGCTAACTTTGCGCCACACAGCCCACAGGACAACAACACAGGTTTACACCGGGAAGTTTGCCTGTACGATTTTTAAGTAAGTGTCTCTACTTTAACTGTGATTCTGGTCAAAGTGACATGACTACGGATTATGAACACGGTACTATGCTTTAGGGAAGATATTGGTAGCAGGGATTATTTTGGGCCTCTGCAATTAATGTCATAATCTTTGAAATTGCATTTAAAATGGTCCGTGTACTGTCTATAAGGCATTGGTAAACCATTGAGCATGTGCTTCCATACACACGACATCATTTGTCATGATTATGAAATGGAAAGCTTAGCATACCCTTGGTTGTAAGGTTAGCCTTCAAGGAGGAGTGTAATGTATTAGGTAACAACTTGCATGCTACCATCAAACAGCATGTACCGTTTGAGAACAATACGCACCATTAACCTGTATTGAGCAGCATTGTAGACATCTAAGGCAGACGTATAGACACACAGATACTTGATACGGAAACATAATTGTCTATATGCAAGAAAGGTGAAAAAAGGATGTTCAATGTATGGAGTTCCGATTGTCTTTTATTAGAATTGGACGAAATGAATTGCGTTATTATTGGTGAACTCAGACCATTTAAGTTTGATTCAGCGCTCATTTGACCTGTTTTTCATCTTGTGGCGAGGAATCTGTTTATTGCCAGCAGGGAATAATAGAATGGTGAAGCATTTGGGATCGCGTTGATGACATGGATGGGACATTTTGCGGTTTTCGCAAGGTTAATCGTAGCGAAAATCGAAACGAGTGTCACCAATGCGATCCCAAATGCAATCTACTGGCTGTCACTGTCTGACTCAATGATGTGTGTAAAAATACGTCGCCGCAGAGGAACAAAAGTGTTATTGTAAAAATCTATGTAGACATTTGTGATGGTGCAATGACGAAACAGGCCACTTCCTGTATTTGCTGGTGGAACGCTGGACCGAACGTGGGGAAGTGGTGTCAAAGGTGGTTTATCGGTGACCCCGGTAGGCCTTTGGTACTGCTGATAACGACGGCAGGATGTCGCACTTTCTGGGAAAGCAGTTGGATGAAAAGCTGGCACTGGAGGAGAATGGACTGGGACAGGCATATTTGACAGTCTGCCAGCGAGTATTGTGAGAAATGTTCTCGTGTTGCTCAACGGAAATTCCATAGTGGTCACGTGACTAATATAGTTTTACTATGGAAATAGTCCCCCTCAAACTCAACTTTATTGGAAGGTCGTTATATCGTGTCACAATGAAATTCTAATGTATTAACCAATCAGATTGCTTAAAAACCGTGTCCTTGACTAGTTGATCACAAGGTTTTGCCCTACACCGGTCAATGTCTGTATCTATAATAAGATTATTGAGATAATCCTTTCTGACATGTACAACTGGTTAGATAATAGAGTCAGTGCAATTTAGATTTTTGTCCTTTTCACTGATCCTGAATTTTGATTTACATGTAAAAACCTAAAAAGATTCAAACAGTTTTACGTCAGATATTAATGCTTTATGAATATGTGGTTGCAGCATAAATACAACTTCATTAAGCTATTCACATCAAAGGCATTGCTGCTGCGATCAACCAATTTTACTGACTAGGACTGGTTATTGGGTGTTTTACTGGAAATCGCTTTTGAATGGGACTATTTAAGGCAAAAATAGTACAGAAAAGGATTTTACAGTGCAGGAAACCCTTGAAAAGAAGGTAAAAATACTGTATTGGGGGACTCAAATTATGCTGATTTTGGTGGGGCTCTCTTTCAAACCAGGCTTTACTACATTAGGTAACACCAGACTCAGACTCATACCAGTTTCATTCAACACATAAAAAAGATGAAGCATACATATAAATAAGTACATAAATATCAGAATAAACCTAGCGAAGGACAAAGGTCCGCTATCGCTAGCGTTTCCTAAGACGTGCGACTATGTGTAGGGATTGAAGGCATGACACATTATCCTTTTATATAGTAAATAACCAAAACAACAGTAGATTTTTTTTAATTGTTACATATATAACAGCCAGAGTACATACCTCAAAAGATAGGCTGTCGATAGATTACTTTACATAACTACAAAAGCCTAAGTAAGAATGAATTTATGTTTCATTCAATTTGGTAGTATTTGCTGGACCATCATTTAGTGAGGCAGGGATATAATGGCGATCACATTTTTATGCAGAAACATGCAGTGGTATGGCATATATAGGGACATCTCTATACCTTGTAGAGTATGAGTGAGTGGCAGGTCAGGTCGAGAATATATCTGTGAAATATCCAGGTATTTTATTTTTGCTATATCTGAAATAAAACTCGAGGACTTTAAGATACTATCAATGAAAAACCTTTAATTTTCAATTTTTTGAAGGAATAGCTCAGTGTGTGCTCTAAATATACCTGAGCGTATTAGTTGAATAACAGTCATTTCAACGTGAAGACACGGTCTCAAGGGAATCCCCATACAAAAATAGAATAATTAATGTGAGACAAAAAGAGCTAATTATGTGTAATTACCAATGCATCAACTGGTAAGGTACTGCACACATTTAAGAATTCCAATTTCACTGACAAGCTTGTTTTCGAGTGCGTGTCTATAAGCAGTCCAGTTTAAATTTTCATAAGCTATTAATCCAAACAAATTAAATTAGATTGTCCTTTTAATATCAATATCACCAATTTTCAAATTCAAATTTACTTCTGATCTACATTGCAAACAAGAAAATACCGTAAAACTAATTTCAGAAACGTTTACACATACTTTATTGGCAACCAACCCATGAAGAAATGTATTCACTTCAAAATGTATATAGCCTGAAACATAATTATTTGATTGAATGCTGATATTCAAGGTGCACAAAGAGCTTATCAGAGATGTATGATCTATATACAGTAAACATTCAAATTTCGGAGAAGCCAAACACAAATCCTTTATATATGTGGTGAAAGGCAGTGCCCCGAAGTTTAAACCTTCAGGCAAACCGGTTGTGATATGAAATTGACTTGAGCAAACATTGTAATGTACATATTGAAACATCTGTAACAGATAACTTTCAGACCATTTCAATGACACTCCAGCGACACCGTAATATTTTAATTTGTCGAGGAAAAACCGTGGTAAACAGTGTCGAAAGCATTTAATAAGTCCAAAAAACCTGTTATTGGTAATTGGGAGGAGTCAAGCACTTTATAGATTCTATTGGAAAATTCTATGATACCGGTTTCTCTAGAATGCAGTCTATTGAAATCATGTTGACTTTTGTAAAAATGATTCTGTAAAGTATGACTATCATAGAGTTGATTGTGAACAACCTTTCCAAAGATATTTGAGAGGACGGGGAGAAGTGATATTGGCATATAGTTGTTGAGAGTTTTACTGTTTTATCTTTTTAGGGATTGGTAGAATTTGAGCCACTTTCAGCTTGTCCGGAAAAGTGCCTATATTTAATAATTGGTTAATTATAAGGGTTAGCTGTTCTATCATTGAAGAATAAATTTCTTTCATTTACTTCATGGAAGACTTACCATGCCATAAACGTTTTATTTTAAATTTTGTTCAAAATGTTACGAACTTCCTTTTGATCAGTTAGAGAGAAGGACAACCTTTGTCCTTATGATTGAGTAAGATGAGTGCTGAAATGACGCACACCAGCTTTGCTAGTGTTTTCGGCCAATTTTGGGCCAATATAACTAAAAAAAAATCTCTGAGCTATTTCAGTTCCATTGTTTTTTTTTAATTTTCAATCATACAAATTAAAAGAAAATCTCTTACAGTTTTATTTTAATTGAGAATTGATCCTAAGACATCCCATGTTTTTGGAGTCACTTTTACATTCGTCAAATTGGTAATAGTAATGCTTTTGTTTTCGACTATCGATACATCTATGTCATTTTTTATTATAGACCCTAAGATTGTGTTTAATAGTCACGTATAACGGAGGATCAGGATCTGTACATTTAAATTGCCTATAGAAATCATTGACATTTGATAGATCTTAAAATGCCGTCTGTCATCCATAGTGAAAGCAGATGTTTGTATCTCTTGAAACTTATCCTTGAGTTCGGCAGGTGTTTGTCTTTTGCGCATGTGCGGATTATTTCATCAAAATTTACTATTTAAATAATCATCAGAATTTAGGCTCGGGGCTAAATCTCCTATAATGGCTGTGTTATTGAGTCCTCGAATAAAAGTTTGTATCGATTCATTATCTTTAGTCCTAACTTCCAAGTATTTGGGAGGACCGTGCTTTTCAGCTTCTGGTTGTGAGAAATAATACTAAGGAGATGATCTGCCAGGTTGGTTAATATGATATCAGGTAAACAAGACTCATTGGTAGGAGAAAAATTACAGAAAACATTATCAATTTAAATGGGTTTCTCTCCGAAAATCTAGTTGATAATGCTACTTTCAGTAGAAAAATGTTATTTAACATTTCATTAAAAACCTCTAAATATTTTTCTGTAGCAATGGTTTCCAAAACATCGAAATTGAAATCACCCAGGTCAACTTTATCCAATCTCTCGTTGGAGAGGATAATTTTTATAAGTGCAATATCATTTATGAAGAATTCAAGATTTTCGGTCTTGGTGGTGGTGGGGGGGGGGTGTCTATAGATATTAAATAAAGTGATTTTTTTTTGGTTTCAAACCATTTTATGTAATGATAAACTGTTCCTCCCAACTATCTTTTGGCAGATAGAAATCCCTTACCACGTATTGGTAATTTTGATGTGGATAAATAATAAGCCCATCGCTTGAACTGCAGCCGGTACAATCGGGATAGTTACGTAATTTTCAAGCTCAGAAAGAGAGGTATCGGGATATGTGTCTTTCAGGCAAGTTTCCTGTAAACAAACAGCACTGAATTCGAAATGTTGTTTCGATAAATGATTGAGAAAGTTTTTACGCTTGTCAAATTTTGCATTCAAACATTGAGTATCTGATCCAAAGACAGAAAAAATTGGGGAAAAAATGAATTACAGAAGTATTTTTTATATAAGATGAATCTGAAGTAATGGATATTGCACTGTCAAGGTCTTAGGGATTGTTAGTTGAGTCATTCAAATTAATTTTCGTGGCGCCCCCGACGTCTTCGAGGATATTTTTTTACTTAAATATTCGGATCAGTTTTTTCTTTGGGTTCAGTAAAGTCACTTACGCGATTGAAAATATGGGAATTTTGCTGCTTAACGGCTACATGCAAATAATTATCTGAGGTACTTGTATAATGACAAGGATAATTGAGTCAGAAGTATAATAAAACATGAGATCATGAGACACTGATTGGAATTGAGTCAGAAGTATAATAAAACATGAGATCATGAAGACACTGATTGGCTGAAATATACCAAAAAGAGAGAGAAAAAGAGCAGAACAAATAATGTACAGTAAATATGGGAGTAAGGCTGGTGAGTCCTTCAAAGTAAGCACTTGGGAATAAAATGGAAAAAGGGGAAACAGCACAAATCAAATGTGCTCAGCGGGACGCGAGTATACCTTGCTTTATAGTGATCCAAAGAAAATGGAATCAGTGGCAGATCAAATGAGTCCTGTAAACTTTCACCAACGTGAACATTATGAAAAAACAAAACAGACAATACATAAATCAATACTACTAAACTAGCTGCCATGCATAAACGTAGTAATTCAAAACGATATGTCCAATAGGGATGTCGACTGAGGATGCCGTCCACCTAGCAAGGTATGGAAAGAATGTTAAATATGAGATGATGGGTATGAAGTTTACATAGCTGTGTGAACCAAAGAGTTACATACAGAAAACTATGCCCCACTTGATTCGGACCGATTCCTTAGGTTAGCCGCCAACGCTCACACCAGGAAGATCTCAGCCAGAGGTTTCTAAATTGCAGACACTGTATGCACCATAACCCTTATGGCGCTGCGGTCGCAACCAACCATATACAAACATTTAGTCAGCAACGTTGCCAGCGTATCGATGGGGCCATCCCTCTAAATGACACCAGTAAAAAATACATGATTAATTACTGCCACTATTATATGTCTGGAAACATTTTGCACTCGATCAGCACAAGCGAGTGGTAAATTGTAGAAATCACGAGCTAGTATCTGAACTTGTGTTCTGCCCCGATTTGTAAAAATTGCTTAATTGAAATATGTTTCACGGGATAAAAAGTGTTGCCAAGATGACCCCCTATGGAGTTCTTATAGATTGGCAATGCCTCTTTCATTGAAAATTGTTGTTTTAATAGCTTTAGAAATTAAGCCAAATAACAACAATTAGTAACATGCACACTATATTAATTCTTATCCATCTGAAAAAGGAGAGAAAGCACAAAATTCGTGTATCAACCGACAATCTGACATACAAACACAGACACTTCACTATCTGGGGTGTCGAAGAAAGAGACTCGGCTGGAGAGTTTTAAGTATAACAACAGGTGCCATAGATACAGTAACGCGTGTTGATACACATTTTTGCTGAGTTCTCCGAAACACTATGATAACGTGACCTGTGTGATCTTGTGTGCAGTATCCAGCTGCTTCCTCGCCGACCACCAATGGAGGACACTTTCTGTATCAGACTTCATAATCAAATCAAAGTTCCGTTAACTATTTGCTAATAAATGAAGAACCACCAAACCTTTCAGATAAGTTGTTAAAATTACATAAATTTTTCGTGTTATTCTAGTCATGATTTTGACACACTTTCCTGTTGAGACTAAGGTTTTCTGAGTTTATTTGAAATATGTTGTCTTCTATTCAAGTCTTTTTTATTGAGCCACTTTTCGATAACTCTACTCAGAACTACCACATTTTCTTGGGGAGTGTGTATAGTCAAATAATATAACTGGAACATCTCGTTTTCACTTACGGCGAGCAACACCACTTGTACAGTCAATTTCATGGGTGTCCTATCCAAACTCATAAGGGCTGTAAATAAAAATGTTCTAACGTTCATTGGTTAAGAGAAAATAGGCACTTTCTTTATGTGAAACAAAAAAAAAACACAGAAATAGGATCTTTACATCCATATGAAAGTTTAAAATAATACTCTTTAGCACACAATAATTTTATATTATGCAAACGACAGAAAGACCTAAAACAGTGAAGCTTTACAAAGTGATATATATCTTTTTTACAATATGAGTCCTCTGCGACTTCAGGTAGACTCCTTCCCTATGGGTGCTTAACTGGAAGGCTATAAGCGCTCGCCAGATTAAGATAACATAGACAGCGAGTGTAGTGGCTTTGGATGTATTAGAGAGGTTATGCGAATAAGTGGACAACTCTCCTTGCTTAATAAGGACTTGAGCTGACACAATCATTTAAAAATAAGACACATGAGATACAACACACCTTTCCCCGAGGACAAAAGATAATATGGCGCTAAGAGGTGACGAAAGTCATGGCTGATGGTACTTAAAAACTAAGAAGACACTTTATTATGGGAAGACTTTTTATTCTGCACTACAAGAAAAGTCTTGGACCACTAAATACGCTGAGGGTGCAGGTGCGAACTTTAAGTCACGCAATGAATACAGGGCCTCAGGTGACAGGCTATTAAAAATAAGGGAGCACAGAAACTCTTATCCGTTTCTTGTAATATAAAGGAAATAGATATGCCTGATTATCCGTGGGTTTGGGAAAGGTGTCACTTTAACATTACACCCTTGGACAAGAAAACTTGTTGGGCTATTATTTCATTAAGGTTGGCTTTGGAATTGTATTCATGGAGATAAGCATAAACAAATGCACGTGTAGCAAAAAAGTTAATTGGTTTTGACCCCATTTGCCATTGATAATATTACTATCTTTGAAGTAACCTTTGAGCAAAATGACTGGCTCAGTGTCAACAAAACTTTTAAATGTCAGCGACAAGCGAATATAGCCGATTTAACCTATAACTAAATCAGGTTTGTTTTACTGGTCCTAGACCTACAGTTGTTATCTCTCTTTGACTGTCCACAAATAAAATAATAAATAGATTAACCGCTAAACGCCAGAAGTCAGGATTGTACCATATTCTTATTTATCAAGTCGAAATTGTTAGATATATCCAATAAGACCATCGTGTGTGGTACTGCACTACCCTTATGAAAAATATTACGCAAATAAATAAAATTTACACAATAGTAACTTCTCAAAACTCTTGAGATATACTTATCGTGATACATTTGTAGCTAGCCTGATGCTCGGGGTCCACAAGACAGTCCTTGGAGTCCCCTGGTGGCTCACTTTATTATGTGTTCTATCTCTGCCACCAGGCGGAAGGTTCCACAAGATGCAATGGAAAAAAGAAAATGGTTTGGGTGAGTTGACCCGTTCTATATATATTAAAATCTACAAAATCAGTATCAGAGTATATTGTAGAAGTTTGATGAAATCAGTTTATTGAACTTTTAAAATGACTGTAGAATCTCCAATGAACACACGATGGCAAAGAGACCATCCCTTTATTAAGACCATGAATAAACACAACTGTTTTTGTTTATCCTGAAATGAATCATATCCCAATTAACTCATTCCACCCTGATAGAAGACTGAGTCAACAGCTTTCCTTGGCGCGCTCTGGGCGCAATGCGCCCAGAGCGCGCCAAGGAAAGCTGTTGACCATGGGCATATAATTTGGAATGATCTTCCATGCAAGTTTCATCCAAAATATTGAAAAATAATCCCTAAATTAGTAAAATACAGTTAGCAGACGACATTTAGATATATTAGCGGGAAAAAGCGTCATCAGGGTGGAATGAGTTAATATAACTTTTAAGTCCCACGGGTGCTCTGCATATGGCGATTTCACTGCATTCGTTTCATTACCTTAGTTGAAAGGTGACACTATTGTCCTGATATTCACACGCAGCAAGTGCATCTGATTCTTCGATGTCACACTATGCCCCGTTTTGCTTTATAGGGCAAACGGTTGTGTGGTACAGTTGCACATAATGAAAAAAAATGTAACTTTTTAAAAGAATTTCAACTTAAATATGTAGGTCCCTTTGGACTAGCACCTTCGTTAGTGATAAAAACGTGACATAACAGCCTCCTTTTTGTTTGTCTGTTAAGTAATACCATCATATGCATCCATTGGATGTCCGTGTTTTTGCAGATTCATAAATATACCAAAAACGATGTGAGCATACTTTCTTCTTTTGCTGTAAGCTTAGCTAGCTGATAAGTTAGAAGAACCAAAAAGTGACAGGCCTACCTTGTCTCTTTCTATCTTTTGCAGAGGGGATAAAATGTGGGTTGTAAGTGGCTAGGCCTCTATGTTTGGAAAAACTAAAGTTTATAATTAATGAAGAAAATGTCGAAGGTTGAAAGGAGCTGTTTTAAACCACCAGTTGCCCTTAACGGGGTGACTGCTTGTCCCAAGTCAGGAGTTAAATTTGTTCCATCACATTGGTATTAGAAGATGAATGTTGATGTTTTGGTAACTCTTGAATCTCTGTGAGGTTTAATTTTAGGTTGTAATTTATGTGTGTGGGTAATGTTTCGTTTTGAACTGTTTTGTCTTCGGGTAGCAAGTTTTTTACCCGAACGACCTCTTAAATCTCTCTGTGTGAGTATCGTGTATCACAATGACTGACGAACATTCTAGTCAACAATGAACAGACCAAAAGTCAGGAGATATGGCGTTTCCCAGCAACTATTGCATACAAATCCCCGTGTGGACCTCAAAAAATGACTCTCACAGGACTCTAATTTAATAACTGCTACGATGAATACCGTACCTCTTGTCATGCTGATGTCAGGACAGTTAAACAAATGATCGGCGGATAATAATGTGTTTTGACATTTGCAATGACATATGCAGCGCCGTTGGCTGTGGTACCAAGTGCAGTGAGGGTGAACGGGAAATATATCGTGGTCTTTGAAGAAGAGACTCATAGAATGACAGGTAAGTTCTCTCCGATTACTGCATTGGGGCGGCTTTGAAATTAGATTTAGACTTACAAGTAGTGCAAACAAAAATGATCCGTACTTGCTATGCTGCTCAAGAAATCAAGATGTACGCCACGTGAGCGTGGTGCTCATTGATTCCTGCTCTGTGTATAACACTGTAAATTCAATTAAATGCAAAAAAATGTACAGTTGTAGAACACATACAATCTAAACGCTAGTATACTCGCTCACTGTGGGTATGTTTGTTGGAAGCAATGTTTTGTAAACAACACTTGTAAATGTATAAATGTGATCACCCTTCTTTGATATAAACGTTCGATGCAGCTTTTATACTTTCACATATTTCGACATCGTGTGTCTGGCAAACAGTAGAACACACCACAAATAAAAAGAAAAAAGTCTCATATTTTAAATATTTGTGGTTGTTGTTGTCCTTGAGATACAGTTGTTTGAAGTATGGAGGATGGCGCATCGAAATGAGTAACTGACATTGGTGAGAAAACGGCAGCCAATTTTTGACATCCAAACACGCGTTTTTGATTTATTGCATAAGGGTATATCAGACAAACATTACCGTAAAATGTTACACACGCACATAATAGGTACACCGCAGATTCTGTTTGTGTGTGCGGGGCGTGGTGGTGGTGGTGGTGGTGGTGGTGGTGTATATCCCTTTCTTAAATTATATGAAACAATTGAAAACATGAATGAGACATAGAAACATTGTTCATACGTCTTTGTCTTTTTCGTCGTAAAATGCCACAGTATATGTAATACTTGTTCCATTGTATTTTATGAAATGTTTGCTGATCCGTACCTGAAAACGTCCATCTTCTACGGTTTGATCGACTGTTGTGATATATAAAATACCATACATGTTGTGACGAACTTCAAAGTAATATTTCTTAATGGTGCGATTAAGCGAGTTTTATCTAAAATGTATATCGTGGTGAATACAAGACAAAAACAATATTTGGGAAAGACAGATGTCATTTGAGATATTGGTGTCTATTAGTAAAATAAAACCCATGTTTTGATTTCGCTGAAAAATTCAAATGTCCTGCAATATTTCTTATCGCCAATACTCGAAATGCATTATGAAAAAAATGGTATGATTTCTTTCTTTATTTACAAAACAATTATTTGCCATAGCGCCTGTCTATAGAGTTGGTGAACACAATGCTTTATGCAGAGTGTTTCAATTTCATCAAATATAGTCGGGTATGATTGTTACCTTTCTGATGTCGAGTGACACAAAAAGTTATTCATTTTTGTTATTACCTAAGTCTATATATGTCTTCTATCAAGATATATCAGTTTATGTACTTTTACTTTCCCCAACTCTGGAGTTTAATAAAATATAATATAATATATATATATATATATATATATATATATATATATATATATATATATATATATATATATATATATATATATATAGTGTTCAATTTCTTTTCAAATGTGGGAACGGCAGTTTCTTTATTGTTGCGTTCTATCAGGGGGCACAATCAAATGACAAAGCAGATCCGAGACCAGGGTATCAAAACAATCTACTTCTTTTCACGTCAGATGTTCCTTTCTTGACACTTTAGACAGACTATTAGCTACTCGTTCGGTCGACGGCCCCCGCCTCCGATGGTACTTTTAGCTACTGTGGACCGGTATTCTTCAGGTTGACGACGTTTTATGATGATACAGATGCGGATATGCACATTATAACAAATTCATTCCGACGGATTAAAAACTCTTGTCTTTGATGGTTTAATTTAGAACTTTTTCACTAATAACACATTTCCCGAAAGTTTGCTTCGGTTTCATATACATCGCCAAACAAAGTAGGAAATTTGCCTTTTAACTATTCTTTTAGACCCATTGCAC
Organism: Hermodice carunculata; assembly: GCA_964020975.1. NCBI lineage: Eukaryota > Metazoa > Annelida > Polychaeta > Eunicida > Amphinomidae > Hermodice > Hermodice carunculata. The sequence continues at coordinate 75,234,695 of OZ026617.1, forward strand.
GTTTGCCGTAAACATATAATTTAAGAAAAATGATATATCGACTCATACTTTCTTTTTCGTCAACGTTCTGTTTGAATCGAGAGGCAAACTTGCTTTTTTTGTTTGATTGCTGTTTTGTTTATAATTACTGTGGCGGCATGCTTTGTAAGGAGCGCGGCCACATTGTTACATGGTTGTATTTGTGACATCATTGCAACAATACCCCAAGAACAGTTTTGATAAACAATTTGAGCCCGCAGACATCATCGACCGACGAGTGGTTTCTCCTCCCAGGAAAGCCTCTTTGGTTCTATCACTGAACGAAATGTTTCTGTCCTGGGATGTAAGGTGCACAGTCCAACAGTGCGAATGAAACCGTGAACATAACGACGTGGGCAAGGTATACAATGTATAATGAGTCATATATATATATATATATATATATATATATATATATATATATATATATATATATATATATATATATATATATATATATATATATATTTATATATATATATATATATATATGCATACATACATACATACATACATACATACATACATACATACATACATACTTGTAGGATGCAAAAAAGGAAGCAATCCACGTTTACATCATGAACATCTCCGAAAGCGAGCACATCATGGTCGGACAGAAGTTAATAGGAGATATGCGTATTAATTTCCCGCCAGAACTTGCTACTTGATTGCCTAGTCTCGCCTGGCGGCATATGGCGAGATACGGGATATGTATATATGTGTCATTTAACACCTAGGGTGCTATATGTGTATGTGTCATTTAGCACCTAGGGTGCAGGGATACCCCACGAAAGTCGATTTGACTTATCTCTGCAGACAGAAACCTGCAGCCGCCGCGAAAGCAGATACTCTTCTTGATAAACAGCAGTGTTTTTTTTATATGCATTTCCCATGGACCACTGGTATAATTGAGAGCCAGAGACAAGTATCTTGGATTGGGCCGGGATTGAACCCTAGAGACCCCGCACCTAAAGTGGACACGTAGCCACTACGCCACGGCGGCTCCCCTATTACTAATATTTTGAAAATAAACAGTACTTATTAAAGGCAGATGAAAATTTTTCTCTATATATGGGTCGGGAAGTGCTAGATAAATACCAGTTTGGCATTTGTGAACTTAAATTTCTCAAAAAACCGCTACTTTTGTGACAAATGAACATTTGGCCCTGTCTGGGACAGTGATGTGACCCGCACGTCCCCCGTGATCGCCTAGCGTCAAATCCGTGCTTTATGGCGGGAAATTAATGTACATGTTTTGTTTTAGTTATGAATCATGTGACTAGATACTCGGGTGTCAGTGTGGCTTCTTTCCGGCCACAAGCCAGTAGTTTCACAGAGGTTGATACCGTATGGGAAGTGCAGACAGATGAAAGGTAGGTTTGTTTTCACGTCATTGATGAGAAGTGCAAACAAATAAAGGGAAGGACTGTTTTCACGTCAGTTATGAATGCACTGTACCCACTGAGTCCATCTTGTGGCAGGAAGCTCCAATCTACAATGTAGTATTTTATGCTTCACGAAAATCACATGCAACAATCTCCCTGCTTCATGCTCCTTAGAAAATACATGCATGGCCAGAACCGCTAAAATCATAAAGACACATGGTGTCGTGTGACTTTGTGGCCTTGTAAACTTAATAAAGTGCACAATTTCTCCTTACCTGTCTTCAAATTCATGCTTTGTGTGTTTTGAGAAAGAAAAAGAAAAGGTTTCTACCCATAAATCAGAGTGCGCAGTAATTCGTTTGACTTTAACACGCTTGTTACTTTTTAGGGGACTCTTTGCTCTTCGCTGTGTTCCCCGTGTACTTTACGTTGAAGAAAGTCAGATATTTCGGGCAGCTTCATCTGGTTGTGTCAGTCGCCAAAGTCACGGATGCCTGAAAACACAAACAGCTGACAGATGGGTAAATGTCAATGCACCTTTTTATTATATTATTGATCAAACTTTCTTTCAGATGCTACTGTATTTTTGGCATGGCAGATGTTCTGCATGAAAGTTACAATCTGCGTATTATTTCTCTCAAACAGGTGTAATGTTTTGATCATGTAGATTGATACACAATATAGTTTAAATATAATGATCACTTTCTTTTAATTTATTGTACGCTTGTGTGATGTTTTGTAGCAATATCGACTTGAGAATTGTGCTGCATAATATTTGGTCTGTTTGTAGGGAATAGACAGGATAGATCAAAGGAAGCTACCCTTGGATAAGACAGTAAGCTATCCTGGTAAGAGCAGAGGATATGTTTATTATATATAGATTATCATATGGTTTTCTTTGTTAATGGGTTTGACCAACGAATAACACGATATCATACAAGTTGGTGAAACCCATAAAAACAAAGAACACCATATAATAATTTTTTATTCTATAGTTCTTCAACTAATGGACAACAAAGAGACACAGGAGATCATATTTAACAATGTAAATTTTATTGTAAGGAGTAACAGTAAAGGCCTACATTGTAGGCATTTCCGTGTAAGTTGGCTTACAAACATGAATGTTCATTTCATGTTATTAAAAAGGTGAAAAGTTGTATTGTATGAGACCAGATTGAACATAACAGCCAAGAAACATAAGGCTGACGGGAATTATAAATATCAATAGGTCAAGCTGGAGAGAAAAGCCTATTCTTTAATGGCGTCCGCTACTGCGTTAATTAACTTCACAGCCCATATAGGCCTACAAGCGGAAGCAACCGGCTGCATAGTTAATGTGAATCGCTATCTGAACAGATGACCCTTGCTCGTTTCTGGGGGTTTTGTGAAGGATAAACATTTAGGCCTATGCTCATATTACCTATGCTCATATTACCGCCTCTAATATGGACCTGAACCAGACGAACTGTCTTTGTGATTAAAGACCTCATAATCATCATGATAGACATCTACCGCAGCCATGTCTAGGCTTAGGCCTACATTTGATGTTTCATTATCACTTAAGTTAGGCCTAGAACTAGGCTTATTCGCAGAGCCGACAGTACTTAAAATGTTAGACATGTTACACTGCTGTTTCGAATCAAGTTGGGCATACGAGTTCAAACTTTGTATATTGCGATGGCCTGACAATTGCATTATGTCAGTGCCTGGAACGCCCTGTTGCTTCAGCACTTGTACCATAGTTTTCGTTGCTGTATGGTTTGCAAGCTTTTTTGAGCCATCGTTTATGATGTTAGCCACAGCGAGTGCTCTCTTTTACCGATATTTTTTTCACCCATGCGCTGATTTTTATACCATGGTCCCAATGGCGAAGAAGGCATAAGCTTGTTTCTGGCTACACCAAGGTAAAACGGATCATCACGCCCCATCATAGAAACTGGCCTTTTTAGCATAAAGTTTGTTAAACACTTACAGGATCTTTGGGGTCATTCTGTAAATCAGAAGTTGAAAACATCTTAGGTGGAACTTGTCGAATGATTCGTATATCAGCACCAGATCGCTTTTGGTTTGACGCTCATCAAATTCCAAAAATTCTTTGCCCTCCGTTGTTCTACCAAGTAACAATATCTCCCCAGCGAAGAATCCGATGTTCTTAGTGGTTGCGCATCCCAAAATTTACGGTATTCTCCCACCACACAGTGCTTATTCGAGTTCTCCGTTATCTACTCCAACGCCATCACGTGCGTACATAAGTTCAATTTCTGTTGAAGTGATGGCACGGGTAGCGTTCGGCAAATTCCCTTTGCCTTTGGATTTTAGTTCCTTTTGTTTCGACATGAGAGCTTTTCTTGTGTTTTTTAGAATTGTCTGTTTGCGATAATGCTCACTGGGTACTGCTTTGCTTTCAAATGTCTCTCCAGACTGGCAAGAATACTCCTTAGGGAACTTGGCTCAAAGTCATTTCCATCTTTCTTGCGCACGGTCACCATAAACTCCGCCATAAGTTCGTTTAGTTCAGGCGGATCCAGCTCGTGCATAGGCCGCTCTTCGTGCTTTTGCTGCACAAGGTACTGATGAAACAGGTCGCATTTCATTTCATTTCATTTCAATCTTGATTTACACTCGGGTTACAAACATAAAACATTAGCTATAAAGCTATTATACCGAGTAGAAGTTGACATAAGTTGTATAACACCGTGCGCAGAACTGAACTTAGATGGAAGTATAAATATTATATAAAGTGTTTAAAATAATTTAAGCATATGTAAAAAAGAAATAAATGCCCAATTGGTGTTGACTGCAAAAGTCCGCATCCAAGTCAGCATCAAAATATGAGGAAGCCACCATAAAAGGGAAATAACAATATTGCCCCGACAAGCGCAAACTAACAGGCAGTGTTCAAATATATAACTATTTGATCTGCAGTGGTTATAAGCACATTTTGGCCCTCCTGAGATTTTAGTTGGTCTTTAGAATGTGGTGGGGGTGTGGTGCATCTATTCCAAATTCATGGCTCATTTGTGTATGATAAATTCATTTAAATGTTTACAAAAGTTAAAAGCAGGACAGGCTCATTGGCAGTGTCCAGTAATATAGATATTTGACCTGCAGTAATAACAGCCACACTTTGGGCCTTCCAACGTTTTAAGTATTTTTTTTTAAACTGGTCAGGTTTGATGCATTTCTTATTTCAGACGGGAGTTGATTCCAAATTTTAGCTCCTTGATAAGTTAAGGATCTTAGTCCTGCACTTTTTGTTCTTGGGCAGGGAGCATGTAGTTTCAAGGTTTCGGGGTTGTAGCTGTTTTCAAACATGCTGCAGATAAAAGTTGGGCTCAGCCCATTTAGAGCCTTATAAATTTCCGTACTCATTTGCCCGCAGACGAGATGCCACAAGGCCGGGTACATTTGCCTTAGATAACAAACTTGTATAATTACTTGTAAAATCGTCAATGTCAAAGCGGAGAGCTTGTTCTTGGATTCCGTTCATCTTTTCTGTATTTGTTTTATTGGTAAAATGGCAAACTAGAGGGCAGCATTTAAATGACAGAGGATAAACCATTTATAGATGCACATTTTAGTTTTGGAATTAAGAACTTTTGATAGTCACTTTGGTGCATTAAGCTCTCTTCTGGCTTTTTTTTTTTTTTTTTACAAAGCTCTGATATGTGCATATTTAAGTTTACTTTTTTTCCAGCCAAATACCAAGCATTTTTACACAGTTTTTGCATTTAATGGCTAGGCCACTAACATGAAACTCTCTGATTTGGTGAGCTCGGTTACTGATTATCATAGCTTGAAATTTGTCTAGGTTAGCTTGCACACTATTTATTTCAAACGAGTCCATAGCTAGAATAGTTTCCTCTTCTAGTATGGGCTTGGTTTGTTCAATTGTTTTTTGACTAGTGAAAATTGAATTATCGTCCGCAAAGTGTACAAGAGAGGCAGTATTTATGGCATAGAAAAGGTCATTTATGAAAATATTAAATAGAACGGGACCAGGAATTGACCTGTGAGGCACACCCTTTGCTCAGGATGACCAATTCTGAAGTCATTGCCTATGCGAAGTCTTTGTGTCCGTATTTTTTAGGTAGCTGGACAGTGGTATTACACTGTTTTTGTTCATGCCATAGGCATTGAGCTTGCCTACTAGTAGGTCATGCAGTAAACAATCAAAGGCTTTACTGAGGTCCATTAGAATGGTGCCTATAAAGTTACCAGCCTCCAGCGCTTTCTTCCAATCCTCAGTGAGAGTGATAAGGCCTGCTTGGCAGTTGTATTTTTTTCTGAAGGCAGCAATGAATGCGCCAGGATTTGCTCCAGGAATAAATCTAATTGGTTTAGAAGCAAGCTGTCATTAATTTTCGACAGTGATGTCAGGACACTGATAGGCGTGCAGTTTGACTTGGATAAGGAGTCATTCTTTTTGAAACCTGGATTTATTATAGCAGGTTTGCAGGCCTGGGGAAATTCAGATTTGTTTACACAGGTTTTATAGAGGTGGCAAATGGGTTTATTGATGACATCAGAGGATAGTTTAATTAGTTTTGCTCGAATGGTGTCGTATCCAGAGCCTTTTTCCCATTAGTCTTATTAATTACCATTACCATATCATCTGGTGTAGTTTCAGAAAAGGAAAAAGACAAGAGGTTCCCCTTTTCACGAATATTATTGATACTCGGGTGGTCATTATGAAGATGAATGGATTTTGCTTCAAAATCGGTATCATCTGAGCCCAAAAGGGATTGATCAGGTGGTTGGCCGATGTTGGCGGCCACATCACTATAGAAAGTATTTATTGGCTACTTCCATCGGGTCTGAAACAAGGATGGTTTCTTCATCCAAAGAACTGGATTGGGATCAACTTATGCAGGATAATATGGCAAAAGAATCATTAGAAAACTCAGAGATGTCTAAACTTAAAGATATAGATAAAATAATTATGGATTATATTATAAGTGACCAAGAATGTTTAAGTGCCTTGAAATTATTTAAGAATGGAAAAAGCCCAGGTTCTGATGGTTTCACAGCCGAGTTCTATAAATTTTTTGGAGTGTTATTCAGAAATGGTTGTTAAAAGTTTAAATTACGAATTTGAAAAACGAAAACTATCCATTGATCAATGTAGAGGAATCATTTCATTCATACCCAAAAAAAGATAAATCTCGTACTGAATTAAAAAACTGGAGACCTCTTTCTTTATTAAATAATGACTATAAGATTTTAGCAAAGGTTTTACCCTTGAGACTTCAGAAATGTTTGTCATATCTCGTCCATGAAGACCAGGTTGGCTACATTGAAGGGAGATTTATTGGTGAAAATATCAGAATTCTTTCAGATATTATACAATATTATAAGAACAACAATCTATCTGGTTTGTTGCTCCTCATTGATTTTGAAAAGGCCTTTGACACTATTGAATGGAGTTACATAGATTAAGTGCTTCATGCGTTTGATTTTGGGCCTATTTTCAGACAATGGGTACAAGTACTTTATAAAGGAGCTTCAAGCTGTGTAATTAACAACGGTTATTTCTCTGAATTCTTCTCCATTTCACGAGGTGTAAGACAGGGTTGTCCCCTTGCACCGTTTCTGTTTGTCTTAGCAGTCGAACCTTTAGCCATTATTATTAGGTCTAACAAAAATATTCAAGGGTTAAAATTTGGTGACCAAGAGATAAAAATTAGGCAACTAGCAGATGATACAACCTGTTACATTTCTGATCAAAAGTCATCAAATTTGTTATTCAAAGTGTTAGATAATTTTGGACTTTTTTCTGGATTGAGTTATAATATAGAAAAAAAAAGTTGTTTGTTGGCTTGGGGTACAAAGGTTGATGAAGCCTGGGATTTACCTGTGTTTTGTAGTGAGGGCGAATTTTTCTACCCTGGGTATCACTTTTCATGAAGATGAAAATCAAATGAGTCAGCTTAATTACACTACAAAATTGCAGCCATTTCAAGAAATTTTGAAAGTCTGGAAAGTAAGAAAACTATCACTTATTGGAAAAAATATAGTTTTAAAAAGTCTCCCCATCTTCAAGCTTCTGTACCCTATATCCACAATGCATACTGATGTGAATTTAGTCAGAATTGTGCAATCTTATATTTACCAGTTTCTTTGGGATGATTCAACTCATAAGGTTAAAAGTGCAGTTATGCATCAGAGAATTGTAAATGGAGGCCTTAAAATTATACACTTTAGTACACAAGTCACTCCTTTGCAGCTTAATTAGGTAAATCGTATTTTCAATAATAATGATGCAAAGTGGATAAAGGTATTTCAGTCTTTTATTCCTGACAAAGATATTAAATATTTGTTCGTGAGTAGGTGTCATTTTGATGTATCACAGTTTAATTTGCCTCTATTTTATCATGACCTAATCCCAGCATGGAAACAATTTCGAAACTTTTTTCACCCCAATTCTGTCAGGGACATATGTTTTGAATGTTTATGGTTTAATCCTTTTATTACAGTAGACAGGAATACAACATTTTACAAACATTGGTATGGTAAGGGTATAAGGTTCATTAGAGATTTACTGCATAATGATGGAGAATTTTTGAATACTGAAATTTTGCAAATTAAGTTCGACATTCAAATAAATTTTTTAGAGTATTTTCACTGAGATCTGCTATTCCTAGAGAATGGAAACAAAAACTGCCTTTAAGCGTCATACATTATAGAGAAAGCCCTTCTACTTTATATTTTAAAATAGATGGTGTATTAAAAAATATTAAACATATAACTTGTAAAGATTTTTACTGGTGTTTTATTGAAAATACTATGAAAGAAGTACCTACCTGTTTAGATACGTGGAGTGAACTGTTTGAAATTGAAAACAAAGAACGGGAAAAGATATTTGGTCTCTCTTTTAAATGTACTATGGAAAGTAAATTGCAATCATTTCAGTTTTCAATTTTACATAGATTTGTTGTTCATAATTCTCGACTTCATAAAATGGGCCTTGTAGACTCTGATTTATGTAACTTGTGTGCAGAAAAAGACAGTATTATACATAGATATTGGGAGTGCAGATATGTCAATGTATCTTGGTCATATTGTGAGGATTGGTACAACAAATATAGTCCAAAGGAAACTATGACTTTATCACTTAAAGATGTTATTTTTGGCTTTTATCAGAAACCATCATGGTATACTTCAAATTATTGTCTGCTGGTTGCAAAATATTACATCCACAAAGAATTATGTAAAAAAGAACAAATTTCATTTGTTGGTTTTTTGAATTATTTGAAATGCAAAATAACAGTGGAACAACACATATTAAATTCCCAAGGTTAACATCATTTATTTGAAAAAAGATGGTCAAAAATTGTATCAGGATTCCTATAATCTTGTACATTGATATTGATGCGACTGACAATTGTATGCATGGTCCTATATATGTGTGAGGTGTTTAATAAAAAATTTTGCAAAAAAAAAAAAAAAAAAAAAAAAGCCAGTTTCTTCCTTTAGGATTACATTTCCATTTTGATTTTGGCTACTTAGAAATGGTTTTATTGTTGGCAGAAGTCTTCCCCTTTGGGTCCGTCAGAGCAGCGCTCCTGGAAGTAGTTATTTATAGATTGAGTATGAATTTTTTTTTGCGATAACAACTTTTACGGTAATTTTCCCAATTAATATGAGTGAGAAAGTCTTTGTATCGGTTTTTAAGTCTGTATGTGTTCATGGTGGCTTTCTGATATTGTCTATTCATGAAGGGTGCTTCCTAAAATTTTAACCTTTTGGTTTTTTTCCGATGCATGCATATCAATAAGATCCTTAAATAGATTCTCAAACATAAAATCTTTGTCATTTAGTTCATCAAAGCATTCAGCAACCCAGAAGGGGGCATGCCTAAAATCTTTTAAAAAGTCCTAAGGTACAAAATGTTTGTAAGATGGGTAAGAGACGACCTTTGGTTTCGGCCTTGGTAGATGAGTCCTAAGGACTGTATAAATAAGTCTGTGACAGTCAATAGTACCACTCTTGAGGCAGTTGTGTACATGAGTTATAAAGACATCAATGAGTGATGAACTATTTCTCCTGATACATGTAGGATCGGTTATAAGATTGTTCATGTCAAAATTGTCACATAAATCCCTGAGTGGTCTGCCTTTTCTGTGCTGCAGAATATCAAGATTTAAATCACCTCCAAGTAGAATATAGTCGTAGTCAACAGTAGCTCTATCCAAGAGTGCAGAAAGAGTTTTGTGTGAAAATGGCATAATATATTTTAGGAGATTTTCATACGAATAAAAGGCACCATTTTACCTTCTTGATTATACCCTCAATGGGGAGGATTTCAATGTTTGAGCCGATAGGTGTAAATTATTACAGGGTGGTGATGGTATATCAGACCTAAAATATGTTAATAGACCTCCTGCAGAGCAATTTCGGTCCTTTCGATACATGTGATAATTGGGTACATGAAAATGCATTTCCGGGAATGAATTGTCCAGCTTTGACTCTGAAATGCAAAGTATATCACAGAAACCTTCAAATAGTACATCATAAATATAACTTTGTTTATTCCTCACGCCATAGATATTGAGCTGTCCAATAACCACATTTTTGGGGTGGTCGTTTCTCAAGAGCTGAAGTGGTGCATGTTCAGAGACAGTCTCGTCTGGGTTCACTGAAAGGTATGACCTCTGTTCCAGTATGTCTATGTGCGCTGAGTTGTCATTGTTTTGATCCCAGCCGGAACCAGTACTTATATGTGGCTGGTTTGCAAATGGTAAATCCGTGAGCACACAGGTAGGGCATCTCCAGTGAAAGTCTTGTCCTAGGTTCATCAGATAGTTGTATACTGGGGGCGAGACGTGACCACACTTGATATGGATCCAATTTTTACAACCGTCACACTCGATCGCACGATGATTTTTGGCTACATGACGCTCATAGATACTGCATCGTAGGCAGCGTGGTCCAGGGTTTGGATTGATGTCCTCTGAAAGTAAAATATCTGTAACTGTCAAGTGGAAGAGGCTCTGTACGGATCCAATCATAGGTTGCAGTGTGGTCTTGGGGGCTGTAGTATTTGCAACCACAGAAGTCCAGTTAATACAATTCGTTGCCCTGGTGAACTTGCCATAGAGTGCAGACTGGGTCAGATTTGTCATGCTGGCAGTCCTATCGAGCGGGTCACAGTGATCTGCCATTGTCCTTGGTTGACACAGGTGGAGGAGAACAATGGTAGTCCACAGGATTACATAAGCCAGGGTTATGTCAATGGAACCTTGTTTTGACGGGGGTTCCTTTCACGTTTTTCGAAAAACCAGAAACAAAAATGTGCAACAGATGATCCATACTGTATCTGATCAATACCCAGCACCAACATCCATGTCCATCTGGACAAACAGAGCACCCTCCTCAAATTCCAAACAATAGTGTCCATTGCTGATTTTTTCTCAAATGTCTGCAGCGGGGACCGTGCACACATTGTCGTGGTTGACAGACGACATTTTGTGCACTTCGCCCCCTAGCAACAAATGGAGAAAGCAGAAAAGCGTTCACAAACTGCGTATCAAGGCAGCGCATCCACGAAGCCGTGCATGGATATCGTACCAGTACACGCTTTTCGATATACTGTTATTCTGTCTCTATATGCAATATAAAGTGCCCTATTATTGCACTAAATAGGCTTATATATATATATATATATATATATATATATATATATATATATATATATATATATATATATATATATATATATATTATATATATATATTATATATATATACATATAAAATAATAATAATAATAATAATAATAACAATAATAATAATAATATCTTTATTAAAACCCCCATGGTTGGGGAAAGTAAAATCATACACAGATAAATCAATACAGGCATGATACCATAAATTATACAGCAAATCACATACAAATAAATAAATAATAAATCAATAAGTAAGAAAATAGGGAAGCCCAACACTTGTGTAGCTAATGAAACAGGGGCCACACTCTTACGGTAGGCTGGACCAACGTGAGAGCTCGGGAACAAAGAGAGCTCACAGGTCGAACCCCCACCTTAAGATACAGGGACTCCAGCCATTAACCAATCGAGATTGGCTGAGAAACATCAAGTAATAAAGTCCCTGGAGCACAGACCGACCTCGCCACACACCCGAGCTAAAAGGCTTGAGTGAGCAGCAAAGCGTATATATATAAATATATATATATATATATATATATATATATATATATATATATATATATATATATATATATATATATATATATATATATATATAATCATATGTATGTATGTGTGTGCGGAAACAAACTACATCATCTTGATGATCACTTGTAAGCGTGAATATAACAGTAATAGTGACCAAAATATGAATAAAAGCTGGGGGTAAAAAAAAGGCGTTCTGTCTGAAAATGTGATATGAACCAGTAAACTGATTCCGTTTGCAGTATCAGATACTAAAAATGGGTGACGTAATCTGCACGTTCAGATCATGCGATAGTGCTTTGTAAGAAGAACACCATTATTGTGAACTTCCGCACCGGTGTTTGATCAACAAAGCTCCTTTGTTCATTATTAGATGGCATGCTTTATTCATTCTAAGATTGATGCAAACCATGATGTTTTTCACACAGTGTAAAGCTGGCAGTCCTATCGAGGAGGAATAAAGGAATGAACGTATACATCATACTAAAGACACATAACGCCCTGGCGATATTCAACACGTTTGTTTTATTTCAGATGTAGGTTCGGCGGCCAAAAGTGACAGCGAAGTAGACGTTTACATTTTGGACACGTAAGTTGAATTGAGTGCAATTATTAGTTTCATATGGGGATTGAAAGATGAATGTTTATGTTTTGGTAATTTGAATCTCAGGTTTTTGTTGTTTTTAACCTTGCCGTCATTGCTAGGTAGCAATCTATGAATGAAGATGATATTCTATCTGGCCTTTTATGTATCTTCTAAGAATAGAGAGCTCTATTGGTGTGGACTTTCAACTATCTGGCCAATTTAATAATACGTTATGGGGAAGACAGGTTTTTGTTTTCAATGTAATAAACCACACAAGTGGGAGAAAATGAAACCAAACAAGATAATGGGGTCGACTAACTTTACGTCTATATATCATTTATGAAAACTGACAAAACTATTATACCTCGACGTATCTGCACCAACAGAGATAAAAGATGTGGAGATGCATATACCACACAAGTAGCTTTTTAACTGAGTAAAAGTAAGTGAACTACAAGACACAAAGGAAACAATTTTAACATTTACCTATACAGGGGGATCTATCCAAAGCACGAAGTTTTTGAAGGTCGAGCACATTGGGTGAGTGATGAATTTCACATTGACGCACAATGTATTACAAACATGATGATTAGTGTTTTTATTGTATTACCCACTACAAAGTGAAAAAAATTGCATATGCAAAGCGAATCTATCGTACACAACCGTTATGAGTAAAAATGAGCCGACATAATTTATGACGATCTTTAGCTTACCGCTCAGTTCAAATATCAAATTGGTCATATTTTACATAATGATAGCAACCCGAACCCCCAAACGCGTATTTACATAGAGATGTATGCCATTTAACCTTCCCCCTTAATATAGCGATGTGCGTATGTCTATGCATATTACAATTTATGTAAATCTTGAAGCCCCCCCTCAATAAAACTGATATAAAGAATAAGTTTGTAATCATCTTGCAATATTGTATATGTTGAAATTTCAAGGAACGCGGCATAGTTAATGTTTTGAATGGGAAATGGGGCAGTGACCAAAGAAAATATCTTCACATGTAAAACTCAACCGATAAATTTACATATTGTCCAAGTATTAATGTGTGATATAAGTTTTCTTCCCTGTCAATCCAGGCGAAAAATTTTATTGATGATCTAGATTATGACGTCACAGGGCATGGCACCCATGTGGGAGGTGAGTTATTGACGATGTTATAGTGTTTCCAGTGGAAAGGGTCCATAAATTGCTGGTGTGAATTACAGATTCTTATATATATATATATATATATATATATATATATATATATATATATATATATATATATATATATATATATATATATATATACACATCCTTTGTAAATGTAATTATATGTTATCTTCACAATTATGGTCACTATTAACTTTATTTTAAGTAGGTGCTATCCAACGTTTCCTTCGTGACCGCAATAGTGATAAAGATACAAGCATAAAAAACCTGTTCTTTTCTGTTTCTCGGGTGTCCATGTATTTCACTTTAAACACCAATGACCTTGCTTAAATGGCAAAGCTGTTTACTTTTCAGGTGTTGTCAGTAGAATTTGCCGGTCATGTCGGTTGATTGGTGTCAAAATATTGGATTCTAACGAAAATGGTGAAACCATGGGTCTCATCAAAGCATTGAAATACGTCATGTCGTCTGTGAACAAGAAAAAACGTAAACATCAAGCAATTGTGAAGTAGGTTCACACTTTAAATCATCAATACAAGCTAACAAAAGGATTAGCCATCAGCCTTTGTCAGATGCTCGTTATATAAATATACAAATAAAGTTTTTCAATACATAAAAAAGCTAATTATGGGCATGATTGCCTCATATTTACAATTTTGTGTGTTTTCATTACGGCAGGAATAAGCTGGTCACAAACGTAGAATACTTGCTCGCTACGGTTTGTATGTGAGACAGACAAGTACGTTGGGAAAAGTTAGAATGAACCGCTAGGAAATAATGCAAGCCATATGTGTAGTAGTGTCATATTTTCCAACGGGCAAAATGCTACGATTGCCGTTGCTTATATTCACACGAATTTACTCAGTCAATTTGACTGCCCTTTGTGGTTTCTTTTGAATTCAAATTGACTTTGCTTTGCAGCTTGTCGGTAGCGGGAGGTGCAAGTCGAGCAGTAAATGAACAAACGAAGCTAGCTCATGATGCTGTAAGTGCACACCACCTATATCAAGTATATTTAGGCGACTACGCTGATTTAGGAGATAAACAAGCGCCGGTTAACGCAGCTGATTTAGCCACCAACCTTTATTTATGTTTGTGATTCACAGAAAGTTCAATTTGGTGTAAAGGCGTCTCCTGTGACATGAAACATTTTTTCTGTTAGGATATGTAGATAATAAAAAGCCTGTAATTTTCAACTTTTACCAAGATTAGGATAGTGTTTTGATATCGGGGCTTGACACAAATCCTAAAGGTCACAACATGATTCCTGAGATTAAAATGTTCGCAAACAGATTCAGCTAATATAATGTTATAAATAGCATTACCCAGATAAATAATAAAATACTTCACAAGTTAAGTATTATACGTAAACGAATGTACATAAGGCATATTGACTTTAAACATCAGATAAAAAATGCAACTATACGTATGAATATTGGGTGAGACCCAAAGAGTTACTATTTCCTCAAATGTTGCTCCTTTGTGTGTACTTAAGATTGCAAATAAGTATGCACGACGCAAATTCAATTATCATTGCAGCTGTGGTACTTTCAGAAAGGACAAAAACAACCATTATGTAGATCATATTTTTCCTTTTTTTTTCTTCCAAAAAGGGGATCATCATTGTAGCTGCTGCAGGTAACTATTTACGCGATGCTTGTGAGTACTCACCAGCCATGGAACCAACAGCGTAAGTGTTTTCAGGATGCTGCAATTAACGACCGACCAGACGGAGTGCATGGAAGCATTTTGATTGTGTGACTTGTCCTCGTGCTTTAAAAAGAAGCACAATACTTTTAAAATGATTACAGGGCTTTAGTTTGATTCTACATTCTCTTCCTTGTAGACATGGGGACTTGTTTATTTGGAATATTTCATATTATTGATGACCATTAAATTTACCATTATTAAAGGTGAACAATGGAACCTTTCGACCCTATCGTCTGGTATCGTATAACAGGAAAATGAAACTCTTTGACTCTTTTTCATTTTTAATCTTCATATTTAAGTTGCCTGTATTGTAATTTAGACGTATTCTGAAGGATAGCTTCAATTATCCAAATTATATGGCTTGTGGAAGGAGGACGAATATATATATATATATATATATATATATATATATATATATATATATATATATATATATATATATATATATATATATATATATATATATATATATAATTTTCGAATATTCGATCTATGTACAGCAAAAAATGCAATTTAAAAACCCATACAAAATGAAAGCTTTGGGAAGGTATCTGTACAAGTATATGAATATAAATCAACTACAGAAGCCACTTTTTGTAGAATCACCGTTGGGTGCACAACTAAGACTGACGGATATTGTTGGTTCGCTAATGACGGACCTTGTGTTGACATATCGGCACCGGTGAGTTTTTAATTACCAACATCAATGCTATAATGCGAGTCTTAATTAAATTTTACATTGGAATTAATTTCGCTACCCCTAGATAATTACAGCGCAAGAAGGAATATTAACACTAAAGGGATACCTCAAAATAGTTTTACCATATTATTATTGTAGCATTAGGGACAGCGATTGTTTCACACCTTTCCCGATATTGGATATAAACAAGAGGCCTTTCGACAACATCCCATACATAGCTGACCTTCTTGACATAGACAATTCAGCCATACAAGATATGCATGGAACATTAGAAAACTTTCCTGAAAGTGGTATGATCTCACAAACACTAACGTCTGAAAATGGCAATGTAACCGAGAGAATTAGGTTTGAACTCTCACATCATTTTCAAGTTGGCAATGCAAATATCGGCAACATGTAGGGTTAGACTCCTGTGAAAGAAAACAAGTTAGCCATATATATATATACCAATCCATTTTTTCTCTTTCTCTTACTCACAAACTTTTTAATTGATCCTTTTGCGGCATGATATCACACATTAAACCTGTTTCTAGAGCACAAAAAGGTATCCATTGTATTTGAAAAAATACACCCACTTTGTCTCACATATCTGTATTATTCATGACTCTTATAAAACTTAAAATCATCGATCAAAACCAAATCATGAATCGTAATCAATAAGCTAGAGAGCATGCCTCCTCCCCTCAAGACTTCAAACAATCAAATAAAGGAACCACCAGTGTGGTTGGGACGAGACAAGACAATTAATATCTATGGATCCACCAGTGTCATCCGTCACCTCTATCTACCTGTATTTGAAATCGATGCCAGTGCGGATGCTCATTGATACATTTGTTGTTAAAATGTCTGCATTGGCGGCCAACGATCACGAAACGACCGCTGGCTGGAAGTGGCGTTCCCTCTAAAATCAAGAGAGTGCAAAGCAATGTAATTGGTTTGCACTACTGATAATCCCTACTGGGGTGAAAAACATTGAATTCTGCTCCACATATCTCCTCTTCAGGAATATCTGTGAACAGTTCCGTTAAATCAGGGGCATGTATTGTGCTGAGTTTTGATTTTTTTTAAAGAAAAAATAGTTGTAAGCTCCCTGTGGAGTTTAACTTTTTTTCCAAACTTGACAGCAACTTATTCAAAAGATTTTTTTTTTATAAATATACACCCGGTTTAAAAGAAGGTGTTTCAAAAGAAGCCTTACGAACATTTTGTCCAAAATATACTCCTTGTAACCTCTTTTACACTCTTGTGAAGGCACCTGTGGCAAATCCAAACGAAATGTGAAAATGCAGCTGTTTGTTTTAGAAGCCATTTCATATTTTTCCGGTAATATCAAGGACAAGTGGAAATATTAGTTCAGCACATCCTTTTGAAGGAAAGTGACAGAAATCTCCCGAGACACAGCCTCTATAAGTTTGAAGAAGATTTACCCTATGACATTCATCAGTTGGCATCAGTGAAGTTTGACTGGTCAACAGACTCACTGGTAATTCCCACTGAAGTTTAAAAAAAAACTTTATGGCGAGAAGTGGCGTTGAGACAGAAACAAAGAAAAAGAAGAAGAAGAAGAAGAAGAAGAAGAAGAAGAAGAAGAGTATGAGAGGAAGGGAGGAAGCAGCAGGAGCAGTAGCTGCAGCAGGAGGAGTACAAAAAGATGTGTCGAAGGAGAAAGAGGAGAAGATGAAGAAGAGGAGGAGGAGGAAGAAGACGACAAACTGAAAAGTGACTTATTGAGAAAACATCCACCTATTCCCATTACTTTTGAAAGTCTGTGCATTGGTTATAAGGTTGCAAAGTTGAATTGTTGAGGGACGTCACCATATATAACGACTACAAAACGTCTTGCCACAAATATATATATATATATGTAAGCTAGTTGGTGTGCGTGAATGTGTGTCGTCCCTTGGTCACAGAACAAATTATGCGTTGCTTCTTTGATGCTGATGGACTTTTATGTACAGTCTGCGATCTGGGACAACTCTGAAGACAGTACAGCACTGGCACTGGATTAGATACAATGAACTGGGCTGTGTCAAATATGGCATTCACGCATTTTTTAGAATAGCGATTGGGTACAGTGGATGTGTGTTTGTTTCGGCTTCGGCTAGTGATAGTTGCCAGAGGTTGCTGGTTCGAGACCCGCCCGTTCTGTGCTCACAAAACAATAGGTTTCTTCATCTGAATGATGGAATGCATTATGACTGGTGCAAAAGAATTGTGTGCTAGGGCGCGTCTGCACCATTTGCTTATATATCACCCATTCTGATTGCCAAACAATCAACGTTGTCACTCTCCATTTCTCCTTGAAGTATCGTAATGATAAAACTTTCTTAAAATATATAGCTATCTGACTGATAAATCAGGTAAACTAAACATCAAGGCAAGTGGACCGTTTTTTTAATCCTTTTTTTGTGTCTTTCTTTGGTCATTTTTGGTTTGTTAATGTGTTGTTTTTCTCGTATCAGGAGTATGTTTTACACATAGCATTGTGTACCAGTTGTACATGTTAAGCTAGAGATCGATATTATTTATGACATATTTGTTTCCCTCTCTCGCCATTTACAGGGTCAAGGTATCGTGAGTGCTACTGTTGGGGACCCCACATCATATAAGAGTTTGGGTGGTAGGTTCTGTTTTCATAAATAACTGCATGTATCTCACGGACACGAGCACCCTTCACGCTCAACCCCCACACATTAATGTTCATACAATCAGTTTGGCATCATTCACTTTTCATGTAACCACCTAGCTTTTGTGCCGAAAACGAGAATATACCAGAGCCATTATAAACCATAATGTTAATGTTGTTCATGAGTTGTGCGCTGCATCGTGAGCAAATTAGAAGCGGTCGTTTATGAAAAATATTCGAAAAAAAAATATTACAGCTGTTTTCAAATGTAAATTAAAAATCAACAAATATACATTGTAATGTATGTTTTATTTTTTATTGAAGATAAATATCTGTTGGTTATGTCGACTTCCACACCGACGCTAATAACATACGTGCATGAAAAATGGGCAAGGTTAAAAATACAACTGCATCAATGTGCATAGCGTTTCTAGCTTGAAACATATGAATCTCAATCCCAATAATAATTTACCCATACACATCGTAAAGCACACGTAGTAAGGCAAAATAAACGCCGTCTGTCAAATGTATAGAACGACTGGTCTGTCAAATGTATATTTCAAAGCTCTATAAAACAATTTAAAAGGTCATATTAATTTATGAGTTTTTTTGCTGGCTTGAATACCCTGGATACTACCTATATGTATATCTAAAATTAAATCTGTTTTCAGGCACCTCTATGGCGGCACCTCATGTGGTAAGAACGTACTCGTTGAAATAATCACCTTTCTGGGCACCACAAGAAGCGACGAACTCGTGTCAGCTAAACTTGCTTTCTTTCTATCAAAACATGTTTGAACATAACGTTTATTTGTCTGTTTCATTTAGACCTACGTTTTTTGTGAAAGTCCATTGTGACAAAAACGGTTAAAAAACAACATTCTACATTGTGAGTTGCTTTCAACCCATTTTGGTGAGGAATAATTTACATAAGGAAAATATAATACAGATAATTACGTCAATCTGTGTAACGCTATATTTTGTTTTTGATTTGGTTATTCTGAGGACAAAGGGACCTTCATAACAAGGCACGCCTATGTTATTAATTATAAACTGAAACATGCAAAAATAACATCACCTATTGCTGGTATTTAATATTTATGTTATCCTTGTGAAATTTTGGCTGCACTTTCAAGAATTAAATACAACTGTGCTCCAAGCAGAGTAAAAAAAATCGCATCCCCCCCATGTATAGGCTTTCCTCCAAATGAACACAAAAGAAGTTATATTTTTTGGGCTCCAGACAGGTGTTATAGCGCGTCATGTGGAAACGATTGGCTTCTGCAAATCCCCAAAGGAAATAGAAGATTGGCTTAAGAGGGAGTAAGTACCTTTAGGCTATTTCCCTACATAGAACTCGGCTGCAATTTTTGTAACCTGCGTTATTACTTCAGTTTTTGTTATTGTGTGTAACCACGTGTGCGTGTCCATTTTCCAATATTTCGGGAAATGTTTTATCTTGGCTCCTGTCGATTTTTCCCAAAATAGTAATGTTTAATACGATGTACCGTACCCTTACTGCACGCCGTATGGTGTATACTATCACAATCTTTAGATATGCTACGTTATCTATCTATCTATCTATCTATCTATCTATCTATCTATCTATCTATCTATCTATCTATCTATCTATCTATCTATCTATCTATCTATCTATCTATCTATCTATCTGTCTGTCTGTCTATCTATCTATCTATCTATCTATCTATCTATCTATCTATCTATCTATCTATCTATCTATCTATCTATCTACCTGTCTGTCTATCTATCTATCTGTCTATCTATCTATCTATCCATCTATCTATCTATCTATCTATCTATCTATCTATCTATCTATCTATCTATATGTCTGTCTGCCTATGGTATTTTGTTCATTGTGAATGTCTCCTTTTCCTAGTACTTGCCCGACAGTTAGTCTTATCATTAGGATTACGTGTCTTGTTCTGTTCAGTGATAAATCCATTCCCTGCCGCAAGTGGGATTGATGTAAGACAAAACCCATGTCCAAAGTGATGAATTTAAATATTTGTATGCATCTGTAGTGTCATCAAACATAATATGTTTGTACGTAACCGAGATGCATGTTGCTGCAAAAGACATTGTAAAACCCGCGAATTCTAGAATAAATTTAAGTACATTCAGAAAGAGCACAATGCTTAAACAATTTTATCCAAGGTCCCAGTTTTGCGTAATTACAAATTTTACTCTGTTCTTCGCCCACTTTTCAGCCTTCAATATCTTTATTTTGTATTTGTCTCACGAAATGCACTTTTATCCTTTCACAGAAGTACAAAAGGGCAGATTAGAGGCTTAAAACCGAAGACGCCAAACAGACTTCTTTTTTATAACTGCAATGTAGCAGTATAACCAATGGTACATAGTAACTACACTTGTCAGCTTTAGTTGTCCAAAGATATTAGGATACATTTACACCTTTTTATGTATCGTACAAAACCATTTCTTGTGAGCATCATTGGTATGCTTTCGTGCATCATGTGAGCACCTGTGCGCCTCATTGGAATTTGGACTATGTGTAGAACGTGGAACCTTAATTAATTGTCTGTGTGAATCTCTCACAAACCATTGCCAATTTCACAAGATGTAAACGCTGTTATTAAAGTTATATCCATGCACCATCTTGTGCTCTTGAACTGTGCGATGAAATGCTATGTAAATAATTTTTTAAACCTGTTTTTTTTCCTGATTACATGAAACATAAATGTAACCTTAAAAGAGGTTACTTGTTTGCCAGTAATTTGCAGTATACAAGCTTGAGTGCACAGTATGGCTTGATTGTACTCACAAAAGTGTTTTGATTTTCAATCATAAACATTCGTATATCTTGCTTCTTTTTGTCATGTTTTGAATCTATTCGTTTCTAAACGTCATGCTAACCATATTTATGTTTCCTCTTACTACTGAGATAATTACAACTTACTTAGAAATATACCCTTTGCAAGCAGTTTATTGTGTGGGTGGACGTAACAATCAAATGTAATATATTTACACGTAAGAGCGATTCAAGAAAACACATCATTTTCACTTATATGGTAACAAATTCCAATTGGTAAATAGATAAAAGTACAAAGGTATTATGAATTTTAGGATAAGACAAAGTTGGAAAACCTGGTCTTGATGGTTGTATGGAATAGGCAAAAAATTTAAATTCAGAAATTACATCTGTCTAATGCGTTTCTGGAACCGTTTGATAAATATGGCTGAAAACAGGTTAACAAGTACAATTTCAAATTGGAGTAAAAATGATGTTATAAAAACTGGTCTGAGGAGGAAAACTATTCTCAGCGAAGTTGATTATGACAATATTTCTGCAGACTTGGTGCCATGTGATTTTGATAACCTAAACAGTAAGTAAATTATTCTTTTAGGAAAATTCGTGAAAGTCACCTGTGGACTGCAAGCTGAAATTATACACTTACTCACTATTGAAAGACAATGTTTGTACTGAAAAATAGGTTCTGGTTATGTTGGGCTGGATGCAATTATATTTATCAGAGCAGCTGAGATTCAGATTTCTTTTCTTCAAAATTGGACCTGGTCGACACAGACGCCTAGCAGTTGAGCAAATGTTTTTTTGTGAATTGTGTTGGTGAAATAATGCTGAATACTTTTATGCTTTGCGTGTCCAATTCAGATCATAGGATTAATTAGGTAGTTCATACTCGAATGGTTGATATCTATATGTGCCGATGCTATGGAAAGCCTTTTTTTAAATTTTGGCGCTATCAATCACTCCGTTTGCTACAGACCGTAAGCGTCCAGTCTGCAATTTCCAATACTCTTATGAAAGTTTCTAGGAAAAATGAAACCGTCACATTGTGTTTGGACCTCCTACATATTGTCTGGATTAGGATTCGATTTGTTTTCATCATTGTGAAGCAAGCCTTAAGGTTGCAGTCTTCACCATGCGTCCATGGTAATATTGAAAAGCGCAAGGCCCACTCCTTCGACAATTAGACAGTACAAAGCAACTCGAGCAAGTCAAATGTGCCTCTCCGGGTAGAGTTCTGGAATGATATATGCCGAAATATGCCAAAATAGATCAATGCGTCGTTTTGATTTTGGATATGGCTTCACATTGGTTCTCTCCTCATAAAGAGTAAAAAAGACGTGAAATTTACAATTTTTTTAAGGTCCCTGTTTGATATTGTGCATTTTTGCCTAATCATGTGTTTTTTGTTGTTCGCTCGTGGTGTTGTCCATATTAGAGAGCGTCCAAAAGACCTATCGTTTCAATTCCTGAGTCAATTTTCAAGCGATTTTGGATAAATTTGTTCATTTTTGGGTTTCAGGAAATTTTGGTGGACATATATATTGTCTATCAGTTGTCTAAATTTGGTAGTTTTGGTCCCAATAAAATTTGAAAAAAAAACCTGAGGAAAAGTTATGCCAACACGGTAGTCGATGGACCGTGTCTACTTTTATATCTTGGTTACAGACAAAAGCACCGTAATGTCCGGTCATGTGGATATTTCTCTAAAACAGATTTTCTGATTTAAATCAAATGAAACTTACTTACTCTTAAATTCTTTTAAGCAAAAATGAGTCGGTGAGCTTCTAGGTTACCATCATTGTCAAAACCCCCCCACAGATGTAGTTTAAAAAAAATCCTGATATAGTTTTGTTGATACACGTATTAAGATAGAACAAATTTGACCATCATATCTTGAATATTTTTCAAGAAATATCCATAAGTTTACAAATAACACCCTCTAACACAATAAGCTTGTGTGTAAACAATACCTTTTAATGAAGAGTTAAGTGTATACACATTCTGCAAAGCTCTTTGGCCAATAAAATATTTAGCTTTGTTAGGTAGGAATACATATTTCTATGATATTTGGCACTGAAGTGAAGTCGCTTTGCCAGGTATAACACTATATCGTATCATTAGGGAACTATTTAAGTCTTGTTGGATATACTGGTGGCAAAAGACAATAACCAATTGTCAAATCCTTTCTGTGGAATACATAGAAAAATGCACAACCCACATTATATATATATATATATATATATATTCGGACAATTTTGCCCCATCATTATATCTCCAGGTCCACGCATGGTAGAAGCAACAAATTTGGACAGTGTGTTAAGATGGGTTCTTGTAGTAAATTGGCACAATTTTATCAATATTACTACACTCATAATTGAGTTATGGCATTATGAATATTAATAAATTCACAGGAATTTTGGCAATTTCCTGGTGTTTTAGACAATATCCTGGGAATTTAGGCAATTTCCTGGGAATATAAGTCGAGATCCTGGGAACATAAGGCCGGTCCTGGGAATGTAGCGAAGTCCCAGGAACATAGTGGTAAGCTCCCAGGAACATAGTGGCAAGTTCCCAGGAACATAGTGGAAAGTTCCCAGGGACATATTAAAGTCCTGGGAATATAATTTTAATTCCCAGGAATATAACTTAAGTCCCAGGAATTGAGACTAAAGTTCCTGGGAACCTTACTCAGAGTCCCAGGAACTTTTAAATAACAGATAACTTATGAGGAGTGCATGCGTACATGCAGTAAGCATAACTTTAATGTTTCCTCATATCAAATTCATTCGCCGCTAATTTTCTTTTGCTAGCTTTTGCGCAAAATGAGACTATCAGTCTAAGCTTAACCAACTTTATCGAAAGTTGTCTTGAAAACAAGAAAAAAAAAAAAGAAAAAAAAGAAACCTCACCAAATTATGACCTGTATTTAGTGTCTGGGTTATCATCAATACCCCCCCCCCCCCTGGCCATACTCATGGATTCTTTTGGAGTTCTGAAAGCTATACAGAGGAACCTTTGGGAGGCCTAGTCTGTACAGCCACCCTAGGAAGAAGCCATGCATGACCAAAGTGGTAACTGAAAATTTATATGAAAATGAAACAAAGGTCTTGCTTTACTATCCTGGATTGTAGACCTAGGTCTATACGGGGCGTATGTTCCGTCCCCTCTCGCCCCCCCCCCCCCCTTCCACCTCAAACTTTCGTCAAAATGCAGCCTCACAAAAGGATAAGTGGGTCCTAAACTCCGGGATCAAAGGAAAGATGTCTCATACATGTAGGCCTAGGTCGAAGCCTATATGGCCGAGCTCTGTTTTTTTCCCAGGTGGTATCAAATGTGGGTGGCCATGCATAGCGATTCAACATTTGTTAAACATCCGTAACAAGGCCTACACATATACAAGATGTACCAGTTCTCTATAAGCTGAGCCGTGCGGGTTGTGAAATGCAGCACAATACGTCACTGACCACAAATAAGAAAATGATTGCTTTCAATCAGAAACTTCTGGTTCTAAGCTGTACTTCCATGGTAAAACTGAAAAAAAGTCTCTTCTTGACGAACGGAGGTAGTCTGCGCAAGCCATGTCACTTCAACCGCACCGAAGATCTTATAAAAACCGTGTACCTAGGTATATTCTCGTTATATAGCAACTGAAAACTCCTCGTTGATATTGAACAAGTTTGGAGCGATGATTAATGAAAAATCTGAAAAGCTAGGGTCTCTGCGATTATTAAAATATGTGCGTTCTCTGAAAAGTCTGCTTTCTGCTTAACATAAAGAACCCAAATATGAGTTTACCCTCGCAACAGAGACGCGGGGAAAGGAGTTAGATATCGTTGCACCAAATTTCACAGTCCAGAGACCAGCAACTCATCACATATAAAGAAAGATTAGCAAGTGATAATAACAGTGTTCTTGCCCCCCTCCCCCCCATCAACAATAGGCCTAATTTGTATTTTGTTCAAAACATTATGGTCGAATAAAGGATTTCTGAGCCCGAAAAGGACCATATCGAGTATAGATACATCAACTATATACCCTTGTTAGATATATTAATCTATTGATTTCATAATAATAGGCTATTCCTTATAATAATAATGATAATAATAATAATGATAAAAATAATAATAATAATAATAATAATAATAATAATAATAATAATAACTATAATAACAACAACAACAACAATAATAATAATAATAATAATAATAATAATAATAATAATAATAATAATAATAATAATGATATTAGTTTGTGTGATTCCTGTCTGTACCGCTATTATGTGGATTTGTTTTATCCGTCAGTCATTCCATCTCATAATAACCATATGCTTACTTATGTCAAGAGCTTGGCTAAACTGGACTGTAGAATGCCTGCCTATCACTTTCCTTGTTTACTCCGCTGCTGTCAGTACCAATGTTTACTCATATTCTTTGGAAATTCCTTCTGATTAAAAGTCCACTGGATCTTCAGATCAAACAATAACCTGATTGAGGAAACACTATCCGGTAGACCAATTCGTGATTCATGAATCATGGAAAGGGCTGGCTGCATTGTCGATGCAGACAGCCAGGTGCCTTTACGTTTGGCCAATCAGAACACACGTGGCAGCGTCGCCACGGCAACAGTCACTAGAGCCGACATGTTGCCGTCCACTGATCAAATCCATGGACCATGCAATATGATTATGAGCGAGGCAGAGAAAACTGCAACAGTAAGGCCAAGGAGGGCCGAGTCGGCCGCTGATAACGATCTCAGTGAAAACTCGACCGATCAAGTAAGATCAAAGCAAAAACATCAATTAATTGGATTATGACACTTTTTATTCCAAGCAAAGTTGTTTGAAACACAGAGACGTCCCTCCTCTCGAGTCTCTGTCCTCCATGGTTGGATCAAGGAGCCTATATTTTATTAGCCTCATTGGTTAGACACGGGAATCACATTTAAACCATTCCAAATCACGAAATGCCCCTGTAGGCAAAAGTGAGAGGTCATCTGGAAACAAGTGGCCTACATTTTGTATAGATGAGCAACATAATGGTGAAATTATGACATTAGCCCATGTTCTTTCCGGCGTACTTGAAAGGGGGTGGGGGCGGGAGGTACATGTAGGGGGCTCCCCGTACTAGCGAACAGGGTATTTTTATTTGCTTTACCACAAACTGAAATCCATTTTAATTAATGTACTTCGTAGCAACCGTTATTTGTACATTTTCTCATTTTCTGTACCTTGTACTAGGGCGATTTTGTTATTTGTACCAGCGTCCACCCCCCCCCCCCCCCATGAAAACGTGCAGTGATATTTCCAATTTAAACAGCTTTGTAACTCACTGCCGACTCCTTTTTTTCGGGGGGGGGTGTCTTTTTTTTTTCCTGTTTCTTTTTTATTTTTGTTTTGTTTTTTATTTTACTCTTGTTTGCCAGGTCACTTGGCAAACCACAATCAATATAGTTGAGCAGGAGGTCAGTCACCGTGGCAAGTTTAGTGGTTTTTAGAATAACAGTGTTTGATTGAGAGAGAGAAAGAGAGAGAAAGAGAGAGAGAGAGAGAGAAAGAGAGATTGGAAATACAAAATTCTATGTTTTAGTCATAGTGAACACGTTGAAGTTCTAGAACTATTATTATGATCATGATTGAAAAAGATGTCATAGATGTAATAAAAGAGTGATGATAGACAGATATTCTCACTCATTGAGTACATCTATGAAGTCTTAAAGGGAGTTAGAATGGATGTATTGCAAAGTTCCTTCTGTTATGCATAGAGGTAGTCATGAATGCAGGCTGCTGAGAGGCTGCGCAGCATGTCATTAAGTGTGTGTCTTGGTGGGGGGGGGAGGGTATTTCCTTACTTGTGCCGGCATACAGGGGCAAGGTGTTCCCCATGCCAGGGAACTGGAGGCCCTCTTTTTTTTCTGTATTTCTGATCATCAAATATGTTCATTCTGGTCATTATGTTGGAATATTCCTATATTTCTGTACTTTGCTATGGCAAAATTATTTCCTGTGCTGGTGTACTGTGACATCCCCCTCCCTCCTACCTGTCCCTGGGTACAGTCTATCCAGTATATCTGAGTCCCACTTGTGATCTTTTACTACAAGTTGGGCACTGCATAGACAGGCCAACCACTGTTAATTGCACGGAGGTTTAAATGGTAAAGGGGGTCATTGGTCGTGTTGTTGTAATGTGTTGACAGAGCTAATCAAAAGCTGCCTCAACCTGGTAATGGGCGGGGGGGGGGGGGCAATGCAGCTAGTAGGGGATGGTAAAAAAATCCATGACCATATATTTTTTTCTGGTTTGATGTATACGCTGCACATGCATGTTTTGCCCTAAAACAGACTCTCAAGACTGTTAACTCAGGGTGTTCAAATGAGCTGGCACCCAGCACATTTCACCATCTGCTTCCAAGGCCGGTGCTGGCTACTCAGTCTTGTACTCTATACAACATGTGATCATGGACATAAAAACGACCTCGTTTATATGTCCATGATGTGATGCAGTGATTTATATTGCTCACTTGGGTTAACTTTGGGGTGCCCACAACTTTGTAGCTAGTGCCAGGCACTTTAAAACATTTTTAACAGCCTGCAAACCCGCTCCAAGTTCAACTGGGACAAAGTCAAAGACTGTGTAAGTCCTGGTCTCAGGCATGCAGTTCACATGCAATTTAAGACCACTGTTGTGTGACCACATTTCTGATGGCACAACAGTCTAACTGCTTTGTAGATTTACGTGCAATTTAAGACCACCTGTTACATGTATATGTGCCCACTTTTGGTTGCCTGATAGGGTGGTCTAAACAGCAGGAACTATGAACTGTAATCAGCAGGCAACTTTTTATATGGGTGCCTGCTTAGCTGACTCGGGTCATTTTTGTGGCTGGTGGCCTGTAAGTGCCCCTTAGTTTTGAAGCTGTTCAAGATTCAAGTTTTACACATTCACATAATTTGCATAAATTAAAATCCGACAACTTTGGTCTGTGGTTCATTGGATGTGGCTTTGCCAGAAACAGATAATTTGTAGTTGGAATGACATTAGTATGTACATGTGTGATAATGGAGAAGATATTCAACTTTTATATTTTCCATAATCCTCATTAGCGTAATTTAAAATTCTACATCGTTCATTTACTGTCCATAATTTTGGCAGCTGTCACTTACCTACAGTTGCACATTGGAATTTTGATTCTATCTGCCATAGTTTGAAAGATATGGAGCTTTTATAATTCTATTTGCCCTGAATTTGCATAATTGTAAACATCATGAGTATTCAAAAAGATATACACAATTTCACCGATAGGTCGGTCACCATGCCAGTTTGGTGAGAAAAACACCAGACAAATTTGGTTGTAAAGCAACAAAGGGATAGAGACAGAATGAGAGTGAGATGGCGAGAGAGAAAGAAAGAAAGAAAGAAAGTAATTGGAAAAACAAACTCCCATGATTTAACCAAGCTGAACATATTAAATTATATAACTGTTATCATGGTCATGATTGAATAAAATAGGTTGTCATAGATGTAATGGAAGAGTGATGATAGACAGATATCCTCACTCACAAGGTACATCTATGAACTCTGAGAGGGAATTTGAATGGATGTATTGCAAAGTTCCTTCTGTTATGCATAGAGGTAGTCATATGTGCCGGCTGCTAAGAGGCAGAGCAGCTTGTCACTTAGTGTGTGTGTGTGTGGGGGGGGGGGGGGGGGGGGTTAAGGGTATTTCCTTACTAGCACCATGCTGGCACACTGGGGTAATGTGTTTCCCTAGCCAGCGAACTGGAGGCCCTCTTTTTTCTGTATTTCTGGTCATCATATATGTTCATATTGACCATGATGTTGGAATCTTCACATTTTATGTATTTTGATACGGCAAAATTATTTCCTGTACTGGGACCCACCCCCTCCTCCCTTTTCCTGGGTAAAGTATCTCCAGTATATCTGAGTCCCATTTGTGATCTTTTACTACAGGTTGGACCACTGCACAAACAGGCCAACCACTGTTCATTGCATGGAGGTGTCGATGGTAAATTGGCTCATTGGTTGTGTAGTTGTATTGTGTTGACACAGCTAGTCAAAAGCTGCCTCAACCTGGTAATAGGGGGGCCAATGCAGCTAGTAAGAGATGGTATACTATTCACAATCATAGACTAAATTGAAAACCATGTGGGGTGAAGTGTGGCTGAAGTCATCAAAGCAACCCTATGTAAATTACTATCTCAATTATCAGCACTTATGTTGTGAGTGATACATCCTGGTCAGAGACCAAGATTTTCAACACTTAATTGACAGACAAAATCTGAGACTACATATTTTTCTGGTTTGAACTTTGATTTACATGCTGCACATGCATGTATTGTCCTGAAACAGACTCTTAAGACTGTTAACTCAGGGTGTTCAAAATAAGTTGGCACCAAGCACATTTTACCCTCTGCTTCATGGGCCGGTGCTGGCTACTCAGTTGTGTACTCTAAAAAATGTGATGCAATGATTTAAATTGCTCACCTGGGTTAACTTTGGGGTGCCCACAGCTTTGTGGCCAGTGCCATGCACTTTAAAACATTTTGAACACCCTGTAACCCCCCCCCCCCAATCCCAAGTTCAACTGATACCAAGACTGTGCAAGTCCTGGTCTCAGCGATACAATAGAAACTTGCAATTTAAGACCGCTGTTGTGAGGGACCACCTGACTTTTATTTTTACTACATTTCTGGTAGCACAACAGTGTAACTTCTTTGTAGATTTACCTGTAATTTAAGACTACCTGTCACATGTATATGTGACCACTTTAGGCTGGCAGAAGGGGAGGTCCCTAAAAATTACAAGGGAAAAGTATGTTGCACTCTACTACATGTACTGGGTTTCCCATAGGCCTACATAGTAATGTTACTCACGGGATCATATCTTTAAAATATTCCAAAGGCCCTCATTGAGTAAGTCAAATGTTCAAACATTTACTTGAGTGGAACACAATTCTAAGGGGCATGTTTTATGTGGTATTTACTTGTTACTGAGTGACATATCGTCACTTAGTGAAAGACAACTGTTCTACTTCACAACCTGCAGACTTTTGCAGGGGACAGGTAAAACCAAAGTTGGACAGGTGAAACTTAACCCCTTTGTGCCCTGTCAAACATGTGAGAAAAAAATGTCTACCCCTGTTATAGTCAAAATGACATATATATGTTAAAAATTCCAAGTGATCATTATTTTGCTCAAAGTGAAACCATGAATGCTGCATGAGTCTCCTGTCAAAATGGCTATATGCATGCAGCTATGTTTTATTTATTGTCACAGCTTTGCTCGCCTCCTGAAGCTTGCCCGTTTATAGTTATAATTAGCTCACTGGATATCAGGTTATTTTTTTATCTGGCTGGTGGCCTGTGAGGGCATGAGCACCCCTGTCCACCAGTCAAAGGTCCTAGGTCTCCTAAGCAGACAACAGCTTAGCAAAGCACATCATTATAATTAGGCAAAGTGTGATAAATGACCAATTGCGTTTGCTTTTATTTTATTTCATTCTTGTTTTTCAATACAATATGCTTCAACCAATTATTTAAGGGAGATGCTATTGAAAATGATCATGGACCTCCCTTCAGACCAGATATCAACAAACCAAATTAACCACATTTGACACCATGGACCTATTCTTGTGAATGGGTCCACGTTTACATTCACCCATCTGGGTGAATGAAAGCGTGTGACAGCCTGTGGAGTGGGCATACATGCACCCATGGGTGACACTTCAGAGCAGCTCCCTGCAAGGAGCAAAATTGGTTATTTCAGTGATTACATCATACCAGAGTGAGTGGGTTGACACCAGCTGTTTTCAGCCATAGTCATTGTTGCCAGGGTCCTTTTTTCCATGAAGAGGGAGTGTTTTACAGTACATATTAATGCCATATGAATTGCCTGTTTAGCAGACCTAGGGCTTTTCACTGATTGCATGACTGGGGCCCACTGACAGGCCACCAGCCACACAAATGGCCTGTCATACAGCTAAGCGGGCAACTGTACAAAAAGTTGTCTGCTGAATATTACAGTACAAGACCACCCAAACATCCCAATTGCATTGCAAATTGTATTGAGCACAAAACTGAGTAGTCGGCACTGGTCTGGAAGCAGAGGGTAAAATGTAATATGTGCCAGCTTATTTTGAACAACTTGGTTTACCAGTCTTATGATTCAGTTTAAGAGAAATACATGCATATGCAGCATGTACATCAAACCAGAAAAATATGTGGTCTCAGATTTTGTTTGTTAATAAAATGTTGAAACACTCGAAAATTGAAATCTTGGTCTCTGACCAGGATGTATTTGATGTATGCATTGTAGTCAGTCACAACATAAGTGCTGATAACTGAGACAGTAATTTTCATAGGGTTGTTTTGATGACTCCATCCACACCTCATCCCACATGTTTTTCATTTTAGTCCATGATCATGCACAGTAAACCATCTCCTACTAGCTGCATTGGCCCCCCATTACCAGGTTGAGGCAGCTTTTGACAAGCTCTGTCAACACAATAAAACGACACAACCAATGACCCAATTTACACCTCCATGCAATTAACAGTGGTTGGCCTGTTTATGCATTGGCCCAAGGTGTGGTAAAAGATCACAAGTGGGACTCAAATACACTGGATAGCTTATATCCAGGGAAAAGGAGGAGCGTGGCGTGTGTGGGTGTCCCATGACACCAGTACAGGAAATAATTTTGCCATAACAGGATAGAGATAATGGGAATATTCCAACATAATGGCGAGTATGAATATATATGATGTTCTAATAGTACAGAAAACCATGATCCATATTCATTAATTCCAAACCCAACAATGACAGCAAAGAGATTCCAGACTTGCCAAAGCATCAACATTTCTCTTCCAATACCAATGTGAACAAACAAATTTCACGCCTGACTTGAGACAGGCAGTCACCCATAAAAGGCAACTGGTGGTTTAAAACCGGTCCTCTCAACCTTAGAAATATTGGTCATTAACTGCAGACACAAGTTCTTTTCCAAAATGTATAGGCCTAACCACCCAACACAAATTTCATTACTTCTGCCAAAAAGAAAAAGAGACCTGTCAGGCCTATCACCTTTTAGTTCTCCCGACTTGTCAGTCAGCAAAGTTTACAGCAAAAGAGTAAAGTAGGCCTTTTTTCCCTAAAACATAGAAAAAAGAGGGCCTCCAGTTCGCTGGTATGGGAACACATCACCCCAGTGTGCCAGCATGGTGCTAGTAAGGAAATACCCATACCCCCTCTCCACCACACACACACTAAATGACATGCTGTTCTGCCTCTTTGCAGCCTGCTTGCATGACAACCTCTATGCAGACAAGAAGGAACTTTGCAAAACACAGAAATCCATTCTAATTTCCTTTCAGCGTTGATAGATGTACTTAATGAGGGAGTATGTCTGCCTACCATCACTCTTTGAGTACATCTATGACTTTTTTTTTAATCATGATTATAATTACAGTTTTAGAACTTAATATGTTTAATTTGACTTAATAAAAATTTTTTGTTTTTTCCCATATGCATTCTTTCTTTCTTTCTCTCTCTCTCTCTCTCTCTCTCTCTCTCTCTCTCTCTCTCTCTCTCTCTCTCTCTCGCTCTCTCTTTCTTTCTGTCTTTAGATGTAAATTTGTCCAACACTTTTCTCTGGCACTATTATACATACAAACTCCAAACTTGGCCTGATTGTACCTCCGTACAAGAAGTTGGGCTTTTTTATACAGGGGAATAAAGATATTTAAAATTATGCAAATTAGGGGCGTTTGAAATTTTACATCTTGAATATCTTCAACAGTATAATAGATGGGGGTTATTGCCCACTGAGCATCTAATGAATTTAAAACAAAAGTTGTTTCAATTTTGTATCTCTAGGGCCAGTTGAAGGTCATACCATTTTAGGATATGACTATTGAAATGCGTCATAATCGTTATAAACATAGATTTGGCATACAGATTTATTACAGATGATTTTAACCCAATCGGCTTTGAAATTACCATTATTTTTCCATATGCATGCTGTTAAGGTTGTTTTGTCTCAAATCTATATGTTTTTCGTTTGTTAGTTTGTTCCTTTTTTTCCTAATTTTCTCAACCTAGAGTGCCATGCGGTAATTTGTGCGTGATGTATATTTTGAATTTTACACTAGACTATTTCCAAAATCATTCCTAATATAACATGTAACAGCAATTTTCTGTCAATTCCTGGGACTTGAATAGCATTCCTAGGAGCTGACCTCTATGTTCCCGGGACTTGAGAAATATATTCCAGGGATTTTAGTTATGTTCCCAGGAACTTGCCATTATATTCCCAGGAACTTGCCACTATGTTCCTGGGACTTCTGTACAATTCCCAGGACTGGCGGTATATGTTCCTAGGAACTCGCTTATATTCTCAGGAAATTGCCTAAATTCCCAGGATATTGCCTAAAATCCCAAAATTTGCCTCAATTCCTGAGAATTTATTAATATTCATACTGCCATGACTCAATTATGAGTTAAGTAATATTAATTAAATTATTCCAATTTACCAGTAGAACCCATCTCCACACACTGTGAAAATTTGGTGCTTCTACAACGAGTAGAACTGAAGATATGATGATGGGGCAAAATTGTCCGAATGGAATGGACAATTTATTTTGGAATGACATATATATATATATATATTAATATATATATATATATATATATATATATATATATATATGTATGTATATACATATACATGTGTGTTTGTAATGCCTGGACCCTATGCACAATTACATTAACATGGACAGACATAATAACTCATTACTTAATTAAACTCTTTATACGTGGAATGATTTAATATTATATATTTTTTTTCAGATCTTTGATGTAAAAACATATGGGGTTATTGCGGCAAGTGAAAATTTAAAGTAATTTTAGGACATTGTTTAAATCTCTCAAAACATATTATGAAGTTGATATATATGCTTACAATAAATACTTCTTTGAACATTACAAACAATGTATCAAATAAATACACGTTCTTATGCTCAAATTTTAAATACATTAGTTTATGTATATTAGATAATTACAAAAAAATTAATGCTATGGGTGTTGAGTCCATAGGCTGGTTCAGATCATACCTGTCGAGTAGACAACCGCTCGTGCAAATACAGGAGAGCATTCAGACCTACGAGAAAATCACTTGCAGCGTCCCCCAAGGGAGCATTCGTGGTCTGTTGCTCTTCCTATGTTATATCCATGACATGCCTATCACTGTTAAGTGTAAATTAGTTCTATATGCTGACAACAGTGCTTCCATGGTCGCTGAAAAGGATCACTTATTTTTTTTTTTTTAAAGGATCACCTATCAATAGCTCAATCACTCAGCACCGACTTGAACTCTTGTCAACAGTAGTTAGAGAATAACAAATTATCACTTCACCTGAAAAAAAAAAACAGAATCTATTTTGTTTGGGTCAAAAAGAAAATAAAAACGAGAGGAAGATTGTATGGTATCTCGTAATGGTCATATTATTAAGCAACCCAAAGTTGTTAAGTATCTTGGTGTATTTCTTGATGAGTGGCTCTCAGGTGATTGCTCAGCCTAACGAGTTAATTACAAAGTCAAATGTTAGACTGAAATATCTGTACAGGCAAGCACTATTTTTAAATGAGAAAGCTAAAAAGACTTCGTGTGCTGCTCTGGTAAATTGTAATTTTGATTATGCTTGCTCTGCTTGGTAATCAAGTTTGTCTCAAAATTTCAAAAACAGACTTCAAATTACTCAAAACAAAGTTGTAAGCTTTATAATGGTCAAACATGACCGGTCACATAATGGACAAGTAGAGCTAAATAAATTAATATGCTAAAGGTTTCTGATAGAGTTATACAGCTGAAGTTAAATCATGTTTCTAAGATTTTCAGTGGAATTGCTCCAGATTATCTTGGTCAGATTTTTACCAGAACCCAGAGTATACACAGTATCAATGACAGAAATGGTGCAGAAAATTTTCATATCCCATATGCAAACCAACCTGTCTTTTATTCATTTTATTATACAGCAATCGAGGATTGGAGCACTTTACCATCACAAATTAAATTATCCAACTGCATCAGTTGTTTCATACGATTATCTAAAAAAATCCTAGTAAGCAGCGCTTCTTCATCAGATAATAATAATAATAATAATAATAATAATAATAATAATAATAATAATAATAATAATGATGATGATGACAACAACAACAACAATAATAATAATAATAATAATAATAATAATAATAATAATAATAATAATAATAATAATAAAAATAATTGAATATATTTATTCTGGGAATCCGATTCAGCAGAAATGCTGTTTTTCAATGGGGCCCAGAAAAAATCATATACAGAAATATACATGATATGAAAAGTGGTACATAAAAGAAACATGATCGTATCCACGACATACGTAAAATTAAGACACATAAAACCAAAACCTATAATTTGAAAAATGAATGTTAAACTACGAAAGCCCATTAAAAGTTAATACGTGGTCTAAACGTTGAGATTGTTCTCAGGTCCTTGTGAAATAAAACTTTGTATCTGAGCTTAAAAGACAATATGTCGTCTACACGTCTAACAGCGTCCGGTAAGCTGTTCCACACACTAGCACCATGATAAGAAAAAGAACGTTTAAAAATTGCCTTGTTCACTGCAGGAACAACAACATCTAAAGAACAAGAACGTCTTGTATTGTATGAGGCAACATCAGATACAAGCGTCACCTGGTCAGACAAATAATCAGGTGCAAGACCTTTGACACATTTGAACATGAGGCAAGCTGTATGAAATTTACGTCGGTCTTTTATAACTTGCCAGTTGAGTTGTCTGACCAAGTCCCCGCCTCTGGTGTTTATAAAGTCAAAATTTTCTAGTCGTTGTAATGATTTGGCGCCACTAGTACTGCAGGAGGCCCAGACGGTATCAGCATAATCCAAGCTAGGTTCAATGTAAGATGTATAAATCCTTAATGATGAAGATACTGAAAAATACTTAAAAGAATTAACTCGGGCTACTATACCTATCGATAAGAAGGTCAGAGTGACCACTTGTACCTGAACCAATCAACAATGTATGTGAGTTGCCAGGGTTTGCACACAATTTATTTCCCTTGAACCATTAATGTTCAACACTAGAAACGTCATTCTGGAGTCGAGACTGAACTTCACTCATACTGTTAGCAGAGGTGTAAAGGAGGGTGTCGTCGGCAAACAGATTACTACAGCCCTCGGTAACATATCGGGGCAGGTCATTGATATAAAGGATAAACAAAATAGGGCCAATTACAGACCCTTGAGCAACCCCGATTGTTACCTCACGAAATGTGGATACCTTGCCATTACATTTTACCTGTTGCAATATGTCGGGTAGGTATGATTCAAA
This sequence comes from Hermodice carunculata, assembly GCA_964020975.1. Lineage (NCBI taxonomy): Eukaryota > Metazoa > Annelida > Polychaeta > Eunicida > Amphinomidae > Hermodice > Hermodice carunculata. Next base: position 75,271,274 of record OZ026617.1, read on the forward strand.
CCATCTGCATTCTGCATCTTTAATACCATACTTACGTAACTTGATCAGGAGAAGAGACTGATAGAGTCAAAGAATTTCTGTAGGTCAAGTGAGCATACACCGTCGTTGATGTTATGCAACCAATCATCAATAACCTTGTGCAATGAAGTTTGTGTCGAGTGCCTCTTTATATACGCTGACTAATCTGGTGAGATTAAGGAATATAATTCTAAATATGTAAGAATTTGGGATTGGACAAGTTTTTTCCATGATCTTAGGGATATGGCACTTAATAGAAATCGGTCGATAGTTAGTCTTATCGGTCTTTTTTGGCAAGCACATTTATAAATAGGCGATACAGAAGCTTTTTTCCAGTCGACTGGGATGCTTGATGAAATCAAAGACTACTAAATATATGAGCTAAAGAAAATTCAATTAAGGCAGCCCCAGCTGTCAGTAGTTTTGTGTCAAAACCAAATAAACCAAGCGTACTGGCATTAGGAAGATCACTTAATAAGTATTCGACCGCAGTAACATTAATTGGTTGAAAAACTTGACAGAGTGAATACTTTCTGGACCTTTACATGGCAATTCATTTCCAGAGGCGTACTTAGATGAGACTTGGTGACCTATGAAGGTAAAATATTTGTTGAAATCGTTTGCACTTATATCATTGCTGACAGAAAAATTTGATTTTTCACCCGGAAAAACTGTACAGATGGCATCCCAGATTTGTTTGGGCTTCTTCACTTCACCAGCAATGCCATTGTATACTCTTGTTTAGCTTTGCGTACCAGCTTGTCACAGTATTTCTGGTCGTTTTGTACTCGGACCACAATGTGGCTGAATTTTCTGTCACATCTTTCTCATGAAAATTATCACGTTTGTACAATTGATTCGTAATTTCACCATTTACCCACGGATTGCGTCTATTTTGTTAGCGCAACGTTTTTAGAGGAGCGTGCAATTCAAAATTACGCAAATTTCATTCTTCCACATTTCCTAAGCAGTATCAATATTGTCAATACATGACATGGCGCTTAAAATATCGGAATTCTCAAGAACTCTCATGAAATTGTCTGTGGCAAATTTCTTGTAGTCACAAAAAGTTACATATTTATTTTCTGGTTTACTATATGAGACCTCAAGAGACGTATGAATTCAGAAATGATCACTTAGAGTAACTTTCTTATCCCCTGAACAGAAGTTTTTATCTGGCATACTAGTAAGTATTACATCAATCAAAGTGGATGACGATAGAGTAACACAGGTTGGCTCCGTAAACAATTGATTTAAACTAAACAGTTGTTCAATGTAATGAATGGGATTTTTACGTAAAGTCTCATCCCATTTGTAGTTGATATTTGAATTACCAATATTTTAATTTCTTTCTCCAGTGTGGAAGCGTTAGTAGGATTGTCAATAATCCTTTCGTAATAGGTAGTTCCTGCACTAGGCGGACAATATTAGGCGCATACTAAGAATGCAGACACTTCAGATATGTCTTACTACTAGATGTCACCGCTAAGGCCTCACACTGCAAAGTACAATGAGGTGTCATTAAAAATACATGTTTGTATAAAGCACAACAGTTGCCCATTCCCAATATGATGCATGTATGCTGACGGTAAATATTAATTTATAGATTTTTATTTATTAGTATGGTTTTACGCAAGTTCAACATATATAGATCGGTTAATTTTTTGATTGACATATTTTCATGAAACTAATTATTTGCAGCCCAATCATTCTATTCATCTCTCACCACCACATCTTATCAAAGTATCAAAAGGACCCCAATGGGAATTAGTCTTCGTAATTGACTTTCTTGGGCTATCCCTGGTACAGTCAACATACTTTTTGGTCATATTACTCATTTATATTATTTTTTTACAAAGGCAAATTGAAAACCTTTTCGTTAATCTTATCCATTTCTATGATACCTGTATGGACTTATGTTTTGTTCATTTTTATGCCTTAGTTACCTGTATGTTCTATTTATCCATCATTCCTTGTAAATTCATTTATCATTTGTATGTTGATTATACCGAATAAACTCAATCAATTAATCAGTGTTTGTGCAAAATGTTCCCGTTGTCTACTTTGGCGTGCGATTTATTTTTGTACTAAGCAGGATGAGTAATATAAGGTCCATTGGGAATTTCAACCCCAAAATGTAGTATGGTGAGGTAAAATTCACCCAAATACATTGTCCAATCTTAAAGTGCAGAAAGATATTTTGTGAAGTTGCTTCAGTTTAAATGATATTCTATAATGTTGGGAGATTTCAAGAATATTGAAGTGTAAATGCGACAGTTTTTGTGTCATATTTTCTATATTTTTATGCTTTCTGTCACACGAAATGTACAATTGTTTAGTTTGTTACAGGTACCAATTTGGACGTAGTGTATGTATGTATGTATGTATGTATGTTTGTATGTATGTTTGTATGTATGTATGTATGTATGTATGTATGTATGTATGTATGTATGCAGACACATTTTAAATTCTCTTCTACTAAGATGTGGACACATTCAATGACCAGTCCTCCCAATCCCATTTTGGTTCAGCTACAACAAAAGAAAAAAGTAGGCCTATATTTTTGTGTGTGTTTAATTTATGAATGTGGAATATTGTAAACACACTCTACCTGTAATATAACTATGAGTCGAAGAGCACAGCCCACAACACAGCATGGCAAATGAAAAGCTTATCAAATAGTTCAGAAAACATTAGCCATATATATAAATTTTAACCAAGAACAATTATTTTGACATAGGTGTCTACGCTTTGTGAATTAGTTGTGTTCTGAGATGCACTCTTACTGATCATTAGGTAATTTCAAAGATTATTTTAATCCACGTAATGACGGTTCTGAATCAGTAAAAAGGATAGTGGAAATAGAGTGAAACTACATGTTTATTAAGGTAGGAAAAAACCCAGACTAGGCTTTGTGAACGGTGCAGTGATGCCCCTTATTGTTGAAATTGATGTATGTATGCACCCAGGGGTGTCCAGGTGAAAAAGAAGTTGGGCGTCTTGTTATATATATATGAAAAGGATAAAAAACCGTGTTGGACCCCCATCCATAGGCATTCCCAAGATTAGACCCAAGTAAGTGTGGTGAGGATATCACCTATGGTTTTGCATGCACACACTTGTTACAGTAGGTTTGTGAACATATATCCGCACAGAATGGGTCACAACGTACTTCAAAAATGTTGCACCCCCACGCAACATGCATGCGCAAAGCTAAACCCATGTAATTTAGACAGTGTCATTACCATATCCAAACCGTAGTCCTAACGAAACAAATCCAAGTCAATTCCGACCAAAGGCAATGTTCCTTGGTATGTATAGCTGAAACATATAAATTTATAGTTTGTATTTACCCAAAAGAGACCAAAACGTAAGTGCAAAGGTCCATAGGGGGGAAAAACCTTATCTAGTTTTCACATGACAGAATGCAAAAAGTTTTGTTTGAAATTATAGGCCTATTTCAGTAAATTGGCTTGAACAGTTGTATCATTCATGCACATACAGGAAGTGTGATGAGGATCTAACCCATGGTTTTGCATACACACACTTGTTACATTAGCTATATGAGCATATATTCTCACAAAATGGGATCAAAAGGTACCATTTCAAAATTGTTAAAAATCAGAAAAAAAACAGGAGCACCTAGTAAACACATTTCGTAAAACTGAGGCAAAATTATTCTTACCACGGTAAAAATGATCAAGCATAATCTGTTTGAAAAGGATGATGAAATGGAAGCTGAAGTATACATATTTGGCTTTTTATATATTTGTGCTGCTGCGTCATGCAAAGGTAAGTCAATATTGGTTAATAAACGCAGTGAGAATGTTGGCTATTTTTTACACTAAAATGAGTGGCACAATTTTGAAAATTATTTCATTTCATTTCTACTAATATTCTTCTATCGTTTCCCATATTTTTTTGATATTCTGTTTCGCTTATGAAAGATCCTGCTTTTAAGTTAAAACGCGGCCTTTTCAAAGACATAGGCGTAAGAGTCTGGATTTGCCAGCTGTACAAAGTTCTATTTCATGAACAAAACACATTTTATTCATATCGTATATGGGTCTATGGCTATTTTTAAGTATAAATAATGGGGTAATGGGGACCTTGCTTTATGAAGGAAATTAACAATAAAGCAGGACACGGGCTTGCACAACAATACAAGTAGGTTCACAATTTTGATAAAAAAGAAATTTCGCGAAAGGTTTGCAATTTGCAGACACACTCTATATATGTATGTATGTATGTAAGTATGTATGTATGTATGTATTTATGTATGTATGTATGTACGTACATACGTATTTAAGTACGTAGGTAGGTAGGTATATTTGGCAAATTATCACCTGACGGACAAGGTCAATACAGCCTTAGGTTAGTAAAGCCCCACTGTGGGTCCTGACAAAATATGTTCATAATTTTTCGCCATGTTAATATCTCATCCATTGGGGCTGACTAAATACATATTGATAAATGTAGGAAAGATACCGCCAATGTTGCAGTGAAGCATATTCTGTTGGTATTTTTACCATATGAAGTGTGTTTTCATGCTATGATTTCAAATGGCATTCCACGTGAAGGCATTGCCAATGCAAGTGAAGCCACGATATTGCTTTCGGATATAGTATCCCGACGTGGGTCCTGTAACTAAATGCAAGGCTATTGCCTTGAGTAGTGTCATTGGTAAACTTTTTGATTGGCTAATCCTGATAGAAAATGAAGAACTGCTATGTTCGTCCGATCTCCAATTTGGCTTCAAAGCTAATCACTCCACTACTCAATGTACGGGTACATTATTAGAATGTGTGAACTACTATACTTGCAACGACACCAATGTCAACCTTATCTTTCATGATGCGACCAAAGCATTTGATAGAGTCGAATACGTTAGATTATTTCGATTACTGGTAAAAAGAGGTATCTCACCGATTGTGATTCGCTTACTGCTAAATATGTATGTTAATCAAAAAGTTAGTTTATTCTGGAATTATTCCATCACTAAAACCATTCACGTGTTTGAATGGGGTGAAACAAGGCGTTCTTTCACCTATTCTCTTTGGAATCTACATTGATGAGCTACTTGTTAAATTACAAAATTCACGTTTTGGGTGCCACATTGGTCATGTCTTTTTTTGGTGCTTTAGCCTACGCGGATGACTTAGTTTTGATAGCTCCCACAGTCTTCTCATTGAACAAAACAACTTGACATATGCACAGAATTTGCCAAAGAATATAACGTGATGTTTAATCCCCGGAAAACAAAATGGATGTCTTTTGAGAAAAATGATGACTCCACAGTTTATGTAAATGGAAAGGTAATAGAGAAGGTTGATCAATTTGTACATCTTGGCCATCTCATCGGTCCAAGGGCCTCAAGCAAATGTCTCGAAAGGTCTTGTATTAATTTCAATTCGGAAGTCAATTTACTGATGGCTCAGTTTGGTACAGTTTTTTCTTCAGCACGTCATCAGCTGTTCCAAGCATATTGCATGTCATTTTATGGCTCTCCGTTATGGGATTATCCCCGTAATGAAGTAGACAGAATATTTGTTGCTTGGCGTAAAGCTGTTAGATTCATATGGAAACTACCAAGAAACACACACTCTGTATTACTCACACTGATATCCAAAGATGTACCAATTGAAATCCGATTACATACCAGATTTTTTAAGTATATATACAATGTCATCAACAGCAAAAAGTCAATAGTGCGAACATGTGGCAAGTTATTACTTCTGGGCTCTAGATCTCCAGCAGGAAAATCTCTAAACTTTCTTCTAGAGCGCTACAATATTGACAGAGAATATTTGAATGATGATGTAACTGAAATTCTACAGGCGATTAAACGAACCCCGGTCATTGAGGAATCAGTGCGAGCAAATGCTCTTGCGATACGCGAACTCTGTCATGTCAGAGATCAGAGACTCACCTCCTTATTAGAGCCTGATCAAGTCCAATTATTATTGGAGGAGCTTTGCACATCTTGAATCCTGTCTCAGGATTACACAGACTGATAATTAATGTATCTTTTTAAAACCCTAATTGAAGGGTCACTTGGACTGTTTGTGTGTCTCCCTGTGGTTACGAACATGGTAAACGACTGTGAAATGTATGTATGTATGTATACTAACTTATTTATCTGCAATTTTTTTTTCTCCTTGAATCATGTTTGTTGCCTCTATAAATTTTGATGTAAAATATCCAGTGTACTACGTGTACGAAATAAAAGATATATACACACACATTTCAAACTTTATATATGTTTATGCCTTAGCATCGTGTTTACCCCATCCATTCGGGTTGACCAAATAAATATTGCTAAACGTGGGAAACATAACACCAAAGTTGCAGAAGGAATATGTTTTATTAGTACTTTTTCCATATGAATAGCCGTTTCTTACCAAGAATTTAAATGCCGTTAAAAATGACCACATTGCTAATCCAGGATATTACTTTTATTTATAGTACGTGCAGCAAAGCAGTATAAGTTTCTGTCAGCCTCCTGTGGGATTTGGACTATTGCCTGCCAAATGTGAAGCATAGCAATCTGGCCTCTTAGCAAAGAAGCAAAATAACAATCAGTTATCAAGCAAAATGATTGAACAATAGATGTTTTAGTGGCCAACCTCATTGTAAATTCCCGTCTCACACAAGTATTTTATGTGGAAAAGCAATTGTGTACGTGAGGCAAGGATAAAACAATTTTGCGGTGCCAACACTAGGTTTCCAATATTGTTTGGAAGGCAGAATAAGATGTATAATTAATGAGGCAGGCATCGCAATGTCATTAATGCATGATGTTGTGTGTGTGTCATTTTGTGAAGGCTAATTAGATACATATGGATGGGGAGCAACGCTGGGGAGAATTACAAGGTCTAGTAGATGCATTACCTGGTGTCTGTCCCTGACATTGTTATTTTATCTCGTAATATTGACTGGGAGAACTTAATAATGTAATGTAAAGAACTTCCCTCTGTTCCTTAGAATAGAAATATTTATCTATCTGACTAAAGTGGAGATTCTCTTGATCACGTACCAGAACCTTTTTTGACAATCAATCGATTCCTGGCATTTTTTTAATTGCCGTTGGTTAGCTTTTGAAGGGATACGATGTTCATTAGTTGTGTACTTGATTTTCAAAATCGATGTTGCTCATCATGAAGCCTTCTTAATGTATCGCAAACATTCTCCCATATCAGTTATGGAATTCCGTTGCCGATTCCTATTACGATTTGGTGCGATTCGCGGAACTATCTATTGGCTTGGTGGATTTTTGTAAAAGTCAGAGCCAGGAACGCCTGTCTAATATTTATTGTCATGGTTACCATGTGAGGGACAATTGTTTCACACGTATGGTTTATTTACCTGTAAGCAGAACAAAGTTCACCAATACTGACCAAGTTAAGTTACTGTGTAGGGTAACATTTGCAAATGGGAAATGAGGTCTGCCTATTCCATGGCAACTTGCTAACACACTAGCACATACGCATGTACACATTACAAATGCCACTTGTTCATGGTTTGTGAAGGGTGATACCTGACATATATATGATGCCAGTAATTACTAACATATAATTGACTCGGGTCAATTACAGGGATAATCCCATCAGTAAGCTGCCATTACCTTATACATTGAGACATGTTTCAGAAGACACTCTTACTAAAATCTTAACACTAAGAATCCCGAACTCAATACTTTCCTTCCTCAAGTTATACTGTAAACCACTTCTTTGTATTATGTTTTATCCTCTCACAGTAAAGACATCCTTTAAAACAACCAATCACTAATTCCAGTCATTAACATTGGTTGGTCTCAGCAGCCCCTCCTCAGCTGTGATTAGACAGACAAAGCTATATTTATGTCCCTACCCACATGTTTACAAAGTGTCAATCTTGATTAACATGACACGATCTGATGCTCCCAGGTTTTCTAGTGAACACCAAAAATCTTGATCAATGAAAAGGACCGACACTCTCAATATCATATTGACCCTATCATATAAACGCCTTCACATGCCAAAATGATTTTCCCTGCTGTCTACATGTGAATTTGTTGCCAAAAGATGGAAAATAGATCACATTAACAGAAAATGCAACTTTAAGCCCCTTTGTTATCTAAGTGGTTCATACGAGACCTACATACCGTTTCAGTGCCTGCTATTATCGTGTTCTTCTGCACAAAATTGACATTAACTAGTAACTATTTACTACCTATTTGGTTTTGGTATCAAGTTCTGTCCTATGGGTACAAATAGCTTCAGATAAATTAGCGGCCTGGTCTGAGCAGTGGATTTAGAAGTGAATTCCAATAATACAACAACAGTGATACTTTATAACAAAAGTGGACAATTGCTACCACGAACCAAATTTACTTCGAGGGATCCTTGTTCAAAAAATTGTCACGAATATTGTTAATTTGGTATAATATTTGCTATGAAACGTACTTTAAACTTTTTTGACTTTGTGATGAAGCTGGAAAAGCAGTATTCATAGAAACTCAATCTTAATGAGGATCAATAAATGGCTTATAAGTTGTTCCGTTCACTCTTTATTTCTCAAATACAAGATGTTGCCTTTTAACCATAAACTGAAAGCCGTTTTGCTCTCCAATTTTTCCTTTCTTGATCGACTGTAGTACGCTGTTATCTGAGCCCCAAATTTTCTAAAGCGTTTAAACGACTCTAACCTTGGGAACATGTGCGAAAAAATACAGAAAATGAGTTTTATTCAATTATGATGAATATTGTTTAAGAATGAACTTCATAAACCATCACAAGTACAGCGAATGGTGAAATCCGACCATTACTGTCAGTTGTCTACCCCAGGCTCCCAAATATTGGCTCAATCTATGGGTACATCAATTTATTTAACTTGTGTAATCTTGAGTTCTCTCTTATGGAAGGTAGCTGGGCGGCCTATATGAAAATTTATGGCATTTATGTATAAATTGTAAATTTGAAGAATGATCGATGGGAAATATTGTTACGGAAGTTGATCAAGCCGAAATAGGTGCAAACTTAAAATTAAAAAGAAAAATAAACCGGAATATGAGGTAGAAAGCATTATTTTGAGAGTTCAGAATCTTTATATTTGGAGAAAACGGTCCTTTTCGCCCACTAGTTTTCATGCATTCGAAATTAAATTGACGTGCATACTCTGAAAACACGTATTGAAGGTAAAGTTTGTAAATCATACTCTAAGCAATGCATTGAAAGTGAACAGTACATAACTTTTGTCTATCTCTTATGTCGCAAAAGGAAGGGGCATATATAATGCTGAATTACAAACTATTTTTATGACTTCTTGAGTTAAAATAAAATATTTCGTTTCATGATATTTTTCAACAATGGTTGCTGTAACCTGGATTTTTTCTTAAGCCAGTTTCTAGACACATGGAAAGCTGAACCTAGCTGAACATAAAGCAGCAGCATTAACTGGTCAATTTAACTGCCTCATTTGTACAGAAAAGCCTTGTATATTCTTGTTTATGTGCAAACGCAGATATTCTGTTTTCACTAGACTTGTTTCTTTTTATAGCACGCCTGCATGATGCAGCTTTAATATGAAAAGTTGAAAAACAAAATTCATGCAGGTGCAACATATTTCATATTCCTGGTAATGTTCTTCCGGTACTAGATGCAGCTTAGGTTAACTTTAAAAACTAAGCAGTTTACCAGTGTTTATTGTCGATGGTATTATTCATTACTGTGGCATTGGGGATAATGCCCTGTCTTTAAGCAATGCAGTCCTAGATTATCATTGGTACAAATTGATATGCAAGGGTAAGGTGTAGATGGTGTAACCATACATCAAGCCAAGGACCATTGCCTTACGTGGACCTGCAAAGAGTTTGGGTGGAGAGAACCGAATAGTTGTGACACCATCACGTGTCCATATTGTCGTCGAAAATCAGTCCAAGTCTAAAACTGTCCAAACCTTTACAAGTGTATTAAGACGAACATCAGAAGATACACAACAGCAAGATTTGAACAGCCATCAGGCAATAGATAATTAATTGAATATCTCAAAGGATAAGATGTCATATTTACAACGCAGAATTAATGGCTCTCGTGAAAAAAAAGGATGGACGACAGTTTTCAACAATGCAATGTATCGAAATTTTAACATTCCATGCCAACCAGACTGGATTGTGTCATTGGTATAGCAAGTCCTGACTACATAGACAACATCAAAGAGATTCAGGATGCAGATATAGTTATTTGACTAATTTGTTGATATGTTGGTATTAAGAAATATATATATATCGTCCTAAAACATCTAATTAATATTAAACATGCATGTGGAATGGCATTTGGTCGCGAATTACACGTTGGCAAGCTTAATAAATCGCTGTCACCATGCCAGCCGAAAATACAAAAAATTGAATCAGAAGGTCGTGTTATATTCTATATAGGTATACAGACATCTGACTGAACCATTTAACGCATCAAAATTAATTGGAATCACAGAGACAACAAATATTGTTTCTTCGTGTAATTTAAAAAGCAATGATGGTCATGTATGTACCTTTAGTAAAACAGATGAAGGGCTTGCATTCAGAATAAATACCAATTCTATTCAAATCTTTCAAAACCAAGTGTGGACTGAGTCAACAGCTTCATTCGGCATGCTTTAGGCGCAATGCGTCATGTTCTCTGGACGAATGTGCACACCCATACTCGAATGAAAGATTCTCTCAGAAGGAATAATAAATCTAGAATCCTTATTACAATTGAGAACATTCTGTCTTGTTCCCGTTTAGTCACATTTGGCAGTGCGAGAGTTACACTTTCTTAGTGTAAATACGATAACATGTTGGCCCCAATAATTTTTTCTACTATTTTCATATCCGCGCGCTGGATACTTGGTAGATATGGTATGCGAGAAATACAAATTTGGAGTGTATAATTTCGAAGTTTGTAGAAAAAATCAATACTTGGAGAATATATAAATATTCCGATTTTTATAAATTCGTACTTTTAAAAATTGGTTTGGTTAAGCATTAGAGTTACTACGATAAATAGTAAGAACAACATAAAAATATGTTTACTCTCTTCATTTTATGGTCCAAAAGTAGCAAACAATAATTTAAAGTGGGAGACCTAATCAATGAACTTTCTTCTCTCACAAGTGATATGCATTGATGTAATGCATATATCTTATAAGGCAATATAATTCATTAAACTGTTCATAATACCAGATATCTGGGATGTTTGAGAGGAATGTTTGTTGGTATGATTATTCCAAGTAAGATGTTTGTGTACAATTAAACTCAAGAAATTTATTTCATAAATGCATTCAGTTTGTTTATTTTGAAGAAACTCTGATAGCATATACCTTTGTGGTTGATGGGGAATCATGTATTTAGTCTTTTGGAAGTAAGAAGACAAAGTATTGATTCTTAACTACCTATTTAACCGATGTAGTTCAGACGTAATGAGTTCTATGGCATTTAGAGTTGTCCAAAGATAACTTCGAGACTAAGGTAATTGAATTGTGTCACCAGCACAAATACCAAATTAGAAATATAAATTGGCCAAAACCATGTCAACATTATGCAAACAATTTATATATATATATATACATACATACATACATACAAACATGCATACATACATACATACATACATACATGCAACATACATACATACATACATACATACATACATACATACATACATACATACATACATACATGCATACATACATACATAGAAAAAAGCGTCCAAGGATTGATTAAAACTGTATAACCCTGGTATGAAAACTCAATAAATCAGATTAGATATCATCACATACAAAATGCTGTTTTTCGCTGGTTAAATAACTTTTAAATGAATTTAGTGTTGTGCGACTGATCCCATAAAAGCTCAGCCTTGTAAGTTAAAGTTTATGACCCAGCGTATGAAATGTTTCGATAAGATGCAGAAATACATTATTAGAGTTCTTTTCATTATCCATGTCAATCAAAGTTCTATCTATGAATTTCAGAGCAGCAAGCTCAATACAGTGGTTTTTATGTAAAGCATATTCAGTACTGAACTCAATATTATGAAGTTTGAAATATTCATAACTCTGTTAGCAAATTTTTGATATGGCATGCAAAATCGAGATGGGTCTGTAATTTTCAAATGATATATACATTTTTGCTCTTGAAAAACTAATTAACTTTCGCCATTGTTAGGAAAGGCAGGAGACTATAACAACTTATTAATCACCAAGATATTGACTTTCAAAGAGAGGTTTTAGAATTGTCAATAAATTCTCGATAATCTTTCACATCCACAGATATGCTTAGATTTTTAAAAAATCAATATTTTCAGTAACTGTTTCCTCTGTCACTGTTCAAAATTCAAAACTATGATTAAAAGGACGCAGCATATCATCATTAAAAAGCATCCTACAGGTTAAATAAGCTTGGATGCAAAACAAGGCTCAATGTTTGTGAAATATACATTCAAACTGTTTAATATCACAACTCTATTTTTTCAGTTCTTATTATGGTAAAATCAGGGAAATACTCATGTTTTAAGTCTACTTAAAACATCATTCCTGGTTATCCAAGTGTTTTATATCCCTTGTATATCTATCAACAAAAAGCTTCAGAAAACTGTCTGTGCCCCGACTATCATTTTTTAGAATCCTATTAAAATGTATTCAAGGTTATCAGGCGCACCTATTATTATATTGCCAGGGTTTCTTCAGGGAATTGTTCAATCTATCTTTGAGTTCGTTTTATGTTTGGGCTCAATATTAAGACGGACATGATTGTCGTGCTCCTTAATGAATATGAGTCATTTGGATTAGAACTTCACTCCTTGTTAAGATTATGATATACTGGAGCACGTGCAACTTAATTTTGCGTTACGCTGCTTATAACAAAACATTGAATATATGTATCAACCTTATCTTTTTTATTTGTTTGCAATATATTTATATACATAAAATGAGAAAATGAAAGAAAATTTCTCGATAGTATTATTCCGAAATGAGATGAATTAACTTATGTTATGAGGACATCATTAAGAAATTATTTATGAAAGTGCTTTGGTACTAAGAAAAGTTCGTTTGGATTAGAATCTGCGGTTAAAACCGAAAAGAAGTTTTTGTGTCGAAACTTTGTGCAAACAATACTTCTTGTGCATTCTGAGTAAATCAATAATATAACGGGGTAGAGAGAGACCTTTGCCTGAGACACAACTACTAATTACAGTATATACACATCATCATAATAAAAAACGAAGACGTGGGCTCAAAACACAAACTTATGTGGTGACAGTATGCTGCAATTGTATGACATTGTGGTTCTGCGGTGACATCTGCATACACAGTCATTCAACCCCAAATATACCGAAGGTTGTCAGGAAGTTTATGAACCACACAAAATTATATATATATATATATATATATATATATATATATATATATATATATATATATATATATATATATATATATATATATAAATATACATATATATATTATATATATATAAATGCAACATGAACTTGGAAATCGAGCATGATCGCTAATTACAGTTTTTTTTTAATTTCTTCGTACAAACGAAAATAAACACGACGCGAGAGGAACAGCATCCTCTCTCAAAGATTTTTGCCTCTTCAACTGACCAAAATGCGAGACCAAGCTTCATCTCATCAAGTTACAATATATATATATATATATATAAATGTAGTCATGCACTCGTCTCACAAAAATTGTAACTTAACAGGAGTTTCATGATTTAAGCTGAATGATAAGTTTACCCTGTGGTTCTAAAATTAATGTATTCCACCGAGGTCATATTCTTGTGGCAGAAAACTGAGGCAAGTTTATGCAGTTGATTATAAACATGTGGTGAAAGTCAAACAAGTACAATGGCACAAACAAAAACGGAGACACCTTAGTGGTTTCCATTTAAATAACACACATCTTATGAAAGGCATGCTATATGATCAAATTGTGTATTGTACGGAATACCGTGCTCACTCAAACAATTGACGTCTCCAACCTTGAGGGAAGGAAAATAACAATAATTTCTGCTTTCGCTTTACAACAGTGAAATAAATCTTTCGAGTCTTTGCGCAAATTAATGATAAATGTATAGTAGTTCAGGCCACCAGAACTAATGCCTCCGGTTGACACTGTGACCAAGTGTGCCATTGTTTGCAAGCCTCCGGGTTATTGTCTGAAAGTTGACATGAACAACGTAACTGTCGAAGACAACAAGCATACAGTAAATTGTTGAATTCATTTAGTTTTTCTGTAGATAATGGTCTAGTTATTAGAAGGATAAACATTAATTTTGGATTTTTTGTTGTGTTTTGGAATTTTAGCTGTTGTCAAAGGTGCAAAGCAGCCTATGGTGTGAGGATCCCAAAGTCTGTTTAAATAGTTGACCATTTTTTTTATGTGACCTATATTCGTACTGGTAGGTCATGTGCGAGTAACTGTAAATTTCCATATTGAGAGAGCTCACACAAAACTTGGTGGAAAATGTTATACTGTTCTCGAGTGCTATCTTCTATATTCTTTATGCTACCTGACCAAGTTCCCATCTGGATCCACCCTGGAAGTTTTTGCATGGAGTCGCACTTTTAATGTCTGTTTCTTTTAAATAGTGAAAAAAGCTCTTGTTTAATAATAGGATGGCGATTATTTCTCGATAATTTGACAGTTTTTGAGAAAGTTTGGAATTTCAAACACCCTGATTCAAATTGTTGTGAAACATAGCTGTCCATGCAATGCCGGGGCCATCCGTGATCATTTGTATTTGCTTGCCCCCTTATTGCACTGGTTGACGTGCCACGATAATAGGACTGTATTCATCCATTGTAAAAAATCCAAAACTAAAATGTCCTGCCATGATGAACGTTGCTTTAAAAGCTTGTGCAAATTTTTAAAAACAGTTTGCTTCACATAATGGCTTTAGACATGGAGACGCATTGTCCGGCTATGTGACCTAAGTACAGAGCTGAAGTGCTATTTTAGATAAGACCTGTGTTATGTCATTCCTTAATTTACATAATCTGTCCCTTAGAATGTTGACCCACACCAGGCCATCCGTATTGTCTGTTTCAACACTATAACCAATAGAGGTCATGTGTCTGTTAATAGGTTACACTTAACTAAGTTTACCAACAGTTCAAGCCTAGCAAATAACTCTAAGATATAATCTCTGTGATCATCAATTTTGTTTTTAGCATCACAAAAAACCCCCAGTTCATTAAAATAGAATAAAGCCTTAACATCTGGTGATCTCAAGTGCTTAATAGTATGTTGCAATACCTTAAAAATGAAAAACGGACTGGAATTTAGTCAAAAAGGAAGAACTATCCCACAGGAATGCTAGAAAATCTTCGCAATTCTCTGCCACAAGAATGTCATAGAATCCCTTTCGATAACAATAGAAACATTTTGTCTATGGTTTCAATAGGGCAAGAACACCCCTCAAACCTTCATAGACCTTTTTAAAGGCTCCGGATGGCCATTGATGTTTCTGAAGTCAATGACTAGTCTGAATTTGTCCTCGTTTTTTTAGGTACCGTGTCCAAGTGATACCCACTTACGGTACAATGAACCATGAGTTACAGCTCTAGAGGTCAGAAAGTCTTTATTTTCAGCATTCACAAAAGCTTTTTCTTGGGCCTTTGATATTCTGTTATAACAGAAAAATGGAGCTGGCTCTGAAATGGGTGGTACGGGTATCCTTTGAGACAGCCAATCAAGCACAGTATCTGATGCACCAATATTTTCCATTCTTTGATTCTGTTTGCCACATTACTACTGATAAACCTGTTGGCATTTGGATAAACTTCCCTACACACGATCAAAATGCAGAATGGTAACAATATTATATCAGTAAATTATAAATATAGCAGCGAAAATACCACAATGGATGAACATAACATGTAAATAGTACCTGTAATATCTGTTTAATACAATGAAACAATAATAGGGATGTACAGAACAAACAGCAAACTGGAGTGACTACACATAGACAATATAAACTCTAATTGTTTTGTCTGAATTGTGCAAAACCTCCTCTTGAAAGGGAGTTGAATATATCATAATCTTAGCTGTTGTAGTTTTGATACCGTCCATAACCTCGAGGAAGGGCTAATTTCCTCTGTTATTGAATCTTCCCCGACCTCAACCTCGTGGATGGTGTAAGTGGGGCGTCACCTGGCAGCTATTTATTAAAGGTTGATGGTTCCACAGCTACACATATATTGCATAGAGCTTTTCTGAGACCGCAGCTTGATTTTAATTAGAGGCTTTGAAATATTGTAAAGTAACATTAAAGTTTTACTTGATAATGAGACCCGAGTTCTCAGACCCCCCCCCCCCCAATAATCAAAAGAATGCAAACCAGCTGACTCACACGTTGGTTCGAGATGGAAAAGGTATCCTCTCCTGTAGAGTTAGATGCAGTAACTGAAGCTACCCATCTCAATGCACTCCCCGAATAACGAGCATATTTGGACGCAACCTGTAGTGTACCTTTCAAGTCCTTTTTGAGAATAAAAGACTTTCAGATTATTAGGCATGTCGTGTTTGTTCAGTTTTTCTCGGACATTTCAAAGCCCTCTTGAACATCGGCAGGACTGCTTACAGCTGCAGCTTATCCTAAGGCAACAGCAGGAACGATGGCGCCACCTTGACCCTGACGATCATATCCTTGGGGGCAACTTTCTCGAAGTTCATTTGGTGGTGCATCATCTGTTTTTGGAGGATTCTTAATTCAACACTCTGACATAATTAGAGTCCACTTTCTCATCCAACACCTGTAGCATTGCTTATAATTCGCCTAATTATATTTTTCGGCTCATTAGTGTCATGCATCTCCCGGGGTATCTACCTGTGAAGCGGCACATGACTAAGATAAAGTGCTCACTTATTATAAGTGCGCAATATGATGAAGTTCTACTTATTTACATATTTCGTTTAACTACTGTCTGTTATATTCCTTATTTTTGAATTTTCTCCGACTGAGCTTGGGCACTGTCATTTTAATAAAAACAGTTCTTCTCGTGTCTTGGTTGTATTTTCCTCAGCTTTTGCTAGTTGCCTCCAAACGGAAATTCTCGACGTATCAGACAGCACTGAACCACTTTGGTGCCGTTAGCTTGTATAGTGCTATCCATTCAATATGAATCTTGCAAGCATTGGGTAACGGTATCTTCGGTGTCTATCACTCATGCTTTATCCTCCTCTTCGGTAACGTGCGGACCATATTCAATACATTCCATTTGAAAATCCGCCAGGGCTCTTTCAAGCTTTCTCGTTTTCTAGTGCATTTTATGTTCGAAAAAAGCGAGACCCAAACTTGCAACCTTTGGCACCAGTTGCCTCGCTAAATAGGGAAACGCATATATTCACTCGACCCAATCCCCATTCTTAGAAAGAATGGTTCAATGGAGGTTGTTACGTGTGAGTGCCATATCTATACGTTTATGCAGTTTATGTACAGAGTCGGCATTTATTGATGGGTAGCTTCTTGTTCATTCATTGTAATTTAGAAAAAGATGAATGTGATTCATCCCCTTTGTGAAGGACGCCTTCGCTGCAGATCGGCTTTGCCCTAATAAGTGCGCTATGGTTTTCTGGTTCCGCCATTCCGAACATTTTGGCAGGAAAACGACAGTTCTTTTGTCGCTAATCCGACTGGATGAATCAAGAATATGGCTTGTCATATTTCCGAACATTTTGCAAATTAAATACAGCCTATGTCAAAATTCTACAGAAGAACGTGAGCAATATGGAAAATAGTACTTCCGTATGTGTATACATGTAGGTTAGACAGTGACAGTTTAGATTAAGCAGGTTAAAGATTTCGGACTGCGGAATAGGATATTTACTGCAAGTAAGTGGTTCTGGACCAAAAAAATACACATATACAATGAACATTTTTTCCACCATTGTACACCACAAGAAAATTCATTTCATTTAATTTTGTGACGCACATATCACCCTTGCTAGTAAAAAGTAATGAGCTGAGGGAAAAGACGAAAATGATGGCTGTACGTTCAAGCGGATTTTGTAAATTTTATTCCAAAAACTTCCCAGATTCTTTCGTGAATTATTTTGCATTAGTTTCTTCCCAGTACAGTTACGAAACTGTCACTTGGGCCATAACTACTAGTTACGGTACATATACATTATCACAATGAAATGACTATGAAAAAGCGACATGCGTTCAGATACAAATCTACACGATGATACCGTATTGCGATTGTACGATGCAATGGTTCTACGGTGGAGCTTTGCATACACAGATTGCGAGATTCAAACCTCCCAAAAGTTCTCTTACAGTTTATGAAACACATGAAAGGAGCAATATATCACACATAGATACGATACACAAATAATGAAAATCGATATGAGCGCTACATACAGGTGTTAGAAGCTGTTTGTACAAATTAATATTACCACATGTTGATAGGAAACGCGTCATCTCAAACAATTTTGCCACTTCAACTACCAAAAACGCGGTAACCACCAATTGTTTTATCGTGCTATAGAATGACATCATATATATACATGTATATATATATATATATATATATATATATATATATATATATATACTACAATGCATCTTGCTAAAATTGCCTCGTATGCTCACACAAATTGTAAGTAAGTCACAGTCTGATGATTTCAACTAAACTATAATTTCACACAATGTTTTTAAACTTAATAAACTCTACTTGGGCTATACACTTTTGGTGCCAAACCGATGCAAGGTTTGCAGTCGATGATAAATGCATGATGAAAGTTAAGCAAGTAAAATGTTACGTAGAAAACGGAGGCACCGTAGGGGCTTCCATTGAATCACACACATTACAAGTGCTATACTAATGCCTCCTGTTGGCACCGTGATCAAGTGTGCTATTGTTTGCAAGCCAGCATGTAATTGTCTGAAAGGTGACAAAAACAAAGCATCGGTCAGGGGCTGAGGTTTTGTGTTGCAATTGAGTCCCTGATTTCGTGTATCTGCTGTTTGCAGCTCACAAAACATCGCGTAAGATGTAGGATCCATTTAGTCCTATGTAGTATACCCTCTAGTATTTAAAAAGGAAAAATATTAATTTTGATTTTTCTTTTGCTTGAAACTGCTGTTGGCAAGCTTTTGCAGATATGCACATTAATTTGATATTTGCTGTTCTTGTAAAGAAAATAAATACTATTCACTAATGTTGGCCAAAAAATATTGGACTCTACAAGCTTAACGACTGTTTTGCAGATCTGACTTGCATGAATATAATAGCTAACGTATGGCTGAACTGACACATATTGTGAAAAGAAAAAGAAGAGTGTTGGCGACAGTTTCATTGTTCATATTTGTATTAGTTCAAAGGCCTTGACAAACAGGCCGTCTTACGTGATTACTGTCTATGTGTGTGACCTGCCTGGAATAGTATGTTTCATACTGATCATTGTTTTTAAGTGTGTCAGTGGTCACTTGCCACGATCTAAGATTAATTGGCCTACGTGTGTAAGTCCAGGATATTATGTCTGCATTTCAATAGCTTGCTATAGCAACTCATCCTTACTATATATTGTATGTACTGAGGTAAATAAAGGTCTTTGGTTTGGAACTCTGGCAAGATTTCTGAAAGTTCAATTTTGCATTGGCGGGACAAACACAAACAGTGTGAACAAACAACAATCTTCTGACTTCAAACATCCAGCTCAGCTTAGCGCTACAAACTGGCCATAGGTAAACTGCACAAGTTTTCATCCGGAAATTTGCCTGTGGGGATTTTAAGTAAGTATCTCTACCTAAACTGTTACTCGGGTCAAAGTGACATGTCTGCGGATTATGAACATGACATTTTGCTTCACGGAAGATATTGGTAGCCGCAATCATTTTGCCCGTGCATTAGTAACGGGTAAAACTTTGAAAATTGCATTTAAAATACTTCAATGCTTGGTCCCTGAACTGTACAGTACACATGCTTGAAACATTGATCGTATTTATCCATACGCATGTCATCATGTATGACAATCTTAATATGTTCGCCTTAGCGTACCCTTTTTGTAAGGCTAGCATTCATCGAGGAAGGTACTGTGTCTGGTAACAGTGTGCACGATATCATAGAACAACGTTTACCAAGAATATGTACCATTAAATTGCATTTAGCAATATTGTAGGCATCAAAGACAGGGATATAGATATTTACTTAATAGGGGAACAAAATTGATTGTAGGCACGGTAAGTGAGAATGCATGTTGAACAAATGGAGCTCAAATGGAGATGTCCTTTGCTAGAATCAAATGGAATGAATTATAAAATAGTTGGAAAATCAGACGACTTAAGCTAGATCGAGCGCTCATTTTGCATATTTTCCATCGTTTTGGCCATCAATCTATGTGCAGATGGCAGGGAAATCATTTCTGATATTCGCAATTTGTTAGACGATGATTTTTGTACAATTTTGGGCCTTTTCAGGCATCTAGGATTTTGTCGTATACGTAAAATACTGTGGGATTCGAAGAGTTTGACATTTGGCCAGGTGCTTTATAAACATGTAGGTAGAGACATACATATCTCTTCATTAGGTTAATCACAACGAAGGAACTGCTGGTGAGACCAATCCAATTTATGACTTGAATAAGTAATTGGGCATTTTACAGGCAATCTCTTTTGAATGATGCTTTTTAAGGCAGCAATAATATGCAGAAGAAAATTACAATATAGGGGACACTTGAAAAGGAGGTGGAGGTGCAGGCGTTGCTTTCGGGATTCGCGTTATGAGGGTTTTAGTTGGGCTCAAAAAGGTTCCATCTGCACTAGGGTAACATTGGCGTATCCAAACCGAACACAAAAATGCGTTAGCTTGTAGAATCTACTGGTATATGTGCTACCATCTCGGTTTGTTGAGATCGTATCGGGGGATAACATTTGCCTATGGCAAAAGCCACACTGTATATAAATATATATATATATATATATTAGCCTAACGTGGTTAGTAACGGTCAAGTTTGTTTGTTTTGTTACAAATTGTAGGTAAATAACCCATATATATGAAAAAATGCCCTTTAAACGATACTATATAACAACATATTTCATTGGAGATGCCTTCCTAGCCCTAACTAACAGAACCCAACAAATATTAGCCATAAATCAAACTTTATTTATGACTTAAAACCATCTTTATATATCATCAGGGCCGTAGGTCAAAGCTAAATCACGAACACGAGCAGTCAGAACAAGAATTGGTTTAAAACGTCCACCTCTGGATTTTGCTGGAGGCAATGCTGTTACAAGTGCAACGCTGATCATTCGAAAAAAAAATCAAGCACTTGTAAAAGTTATTGTTACTTTTCTCCTTTTGTTTTATAACAATTTTCTATTTATTTTTAAATAACATTTAAAATAAAGTTTCCCAATCGAAATTGTACATAGTCAAAGCAGCGTGCCTGAGTATGATACAGACTTGCACTGTATCGAGTCAATAGTTACGATAAATTTGGGATGGTCACCAAAGGCGCCCCAGATTTTGAGCTCAGCTAGCTTCTTCTCCAAAACCGTTGGCCAGATTCACTTCAAACTTGGTGGGGGTGTGGCTTTGGTGGGTCCTACCAAGTTTGTTCAAGTGGTCTCACACCAGTGATTTTTGGATTTTTTATGAATTTGTTTGTTCATTCTGGGGGGAAATCTTAAAAAATTTTCCTCTCCGAAACTGCTCACCCAATTGCATTGATATCCCACAGGAACGCTCCCGGGGATTCCTAGTTATTAATTTGTTCACCAGAGGACGCTGCGATTTTTTCTATTTTTTTTATGATTTTTTGTGTGTTTTTGCTATTTTCGACTTCTTCTCCAGAACCGTCACTCAGATTAAGCTGAAACTTGGTGGATATGTTTCTTGTAGAAGGGTCAAACAAAGTTGTCCACTAGGTGGTACTGCTGTGGCTTCCTGATTTTTAAAGATTTTTTCAATTCGGGTACTTATCGGTCAATGCAGCTTTTCTATTGATTACTGTGTAAGTCAATGGACATTCTAATGCTAATTCACATTATTGACTTCTTCTCCAAAACCGTCATCCAGATTGACTTCAAACGTGGTGGCAATGTACCTTGGCTGGGTTTCTACCAGGTTTGATCAAATGGTCAAGGTGTAGTCAGTCAATGGAAATTGCAATAGTAATTCACATTTTCGACCTCATCTCTAGAACCGTTAACCAGATTCACTTCAAACTTGATGGGGAGGTGTCTTGAGTGGGTCTCTACCAAGCTTATACAAATGGTCATGGTCCAGTGATTCTTTTGGATTTTTAATGAATTTGTTAATTTTTTCGGGAAATCTTGACAAATCTTCTTTTCCGAAACTGCATGGCCAAATACTTTGAAATTGTATAGGGACACTTCTGGGCACCCCCAGACCTGAATTTGTTTAACAGGTGGTGCTGTACTTTGTCTATTTTTTATGAATTTTTCTACGTTTTTGCTATTCTCGACTTCTTCTCCAAGACCATCTCTTAGATTGTGCTGAAAGTTGGTCGATATATTCCTTGTGGAAGGGTCACACAAGGTTTTTTCACTAGATGGCATTGCTGTGGAACCCTGAGTTTTAACGAATTTTTCAATTCGGGGACTTGTTGGTCAATGCATACATTCCTATTATTTACTATGTAAGTCAATGGGAATTGCGATGGTAGTTTACATTTTTAACCTCATCTGAAAACCGTTAACCAGATTCACTTCAAAGTTGGTGGGGATGTGTCTCTGGTGGGTTTCTACCAAGTTTACAAATGTTCACGGTCCAGTGATTTTTGGATTTTGTAGGGATTTTTCTTGTTAATTTGCTATGCATGTTGATTACCATGCAAGTCAATGGGGATTGCATTAAGGTTTGCAATGCTAATTGACAATTTTTGACTTCTTGACCTTGATTTTGAACATGATGGTTGTCCTGAGCAAAAGGCCAGACTTAGACAGTACACGGGTGACCTAAACCTCATTCCCACGGTCACAGGGACCCAGACACTAACGTGAATTTTACTTTTCACTTTGTAACTTGAGAGCTGTGGAAGGTAGAACCTTGATGTTGAACTTGTTTGAGGTCCTATATTCAGGAAAGATTGAGACTGTACATTAGTGACCTTGATCTCATTCTCAAGGTCACAGGGCCACTAACATGGATTTTACTGGTTGCGTGATAACTTTAGAAGTATTTGTATTGTGGCTTTGATCTTGGGGATGGCTCTCTTTGAAAGTTAGATTCAGAATAGGTCAGTGACCTTGACCTCATTTCCAAGGTCATAGGGTAAGTTAGTGGGCTGGGCACAGGACTGTCACAGTCCTCTTGTTATTAACACAGTCTGTATGAGGGGAAAGCGAGTCTTGTACCTAAAAAGCATCATGTTTGTCATCATATTGCGCAAAATGATTGTTGTAGCTGCACAGGCAGTAGCGCTCATAAATATATTTAAATATCCAATATAGGTAACTTCGTAAAAGCATGAAACACATTTCACACTTTATAAGAACTGGATGGATTTATACATTTATTTTCAACCCCACCAGAAGCCAATGTAAGGACTCAGTCTCACTGTGTCCCTCACAATTCTTTGAATGGAACGGTGAGTTAAACCTTCATCCGCAGCAGCATTCAATTGTCTGACATTAAATTTTTCCAAACGTACCTGATAGACACTGAAATTAGCATTAAAAGTTTTTTCTTTAATTTACTGCATGTGCCTATAGGCACAAACCTATAAATTGAAGTTGGACTGGCACTTTAATCGATAATATGTTGGAAAATTCACCATCTCAGTTTCCATATTTTAGCTGAATCTAACAGTTTATACATTTTATTTTGTTCCATCGAGAGAGAGAGAGAGAGAGAGAGAGAGAGAGAGAGAGAGAGAGTAGTGTACAAGTTCAATGCAACTAGTGAGTAGTTATATGAAAATAGTTATATGAGTAACTATTACATATTATAAAAACTTTCAAAATAATAAACGTGTCGCTATGTTATAATGTCCAAAGAGTGTTTTGAGTGCTTAGAGTGCAACAACTGTATCTGTTACCCAAACATATGCAGAAAGGTATAATAGTGCAGTTTGTAAAAGTTGCTGCAAAATGTAATAATATTATAAAATACAAATCACAATAATACCTTGCAGGAAAATGTGATAAATCAGTTAGGGGGAAAATATAAAATGTAGTAAATGGCTTAGAAATATGTTTCACCGAAATATAACGGACTATTGAGATAACCCCATATGAAATTCCTAAAAATGCATCATCCCTTTTTCGTTTGATGTTTGTGATTTTTATAGGTTTCAAAGTAAAGTAAAATAACAACATGGAAATGCGTTCCAAATTAAATCAATTATACCTGCAAAGGAGGAGAGAATGGCGAAAATTCAGGATCAACAAATAATATTACCCACGAACACAGAGATCTCCTTCTTTGGGCTGTTGAAAAGAATTATTCCGTGAGAAAGTTCTAGGTATGACAACAGAAGATGCCCCAAAGGACAGTAAAACGTATTGAAACACCATTTAGCATTTTTCTGACACACTGTGATAACATGACCGGTTTGCAGTTTTTCAACTGCTTGCATAAAGTTTTAGCACCCACCGTATTGAACAAAATGAGAATAGAAGTATTGTTGAATAATAATCTTCAATGCACTTATCTTTTTTTTATTTCGGGAAAACGGGTTATGCATTAGGTTGGTATAATGTTGAATTCATCTCACTTACAATGCCGGCAGAAAGTCGTGCTCCAAAATTCTGGGGGTCACCAGTGGAACCACTTGCAGGTACCACTTTTCAAAGTGTGATAAACATTATAGTTCTGACACCACAACCAGTAGGTACAAGAAGCACACTGAGTAACTAACATCAAACTTCCTAACAGTGTTCTCTGCAGGTGTCCCTTGTACAAGTTGTGCCTGAGGAGGACCACGCGGTGTACAGGCGCTCGTAACGTTCAGTCAGTCAAGCTTCCGTGCTAATATACGCGGTGGGGAGGGGGTAGTGGATTAAGAGGGTGGAGCTGAAACATCTATGCGTTCAATTACCCACATAGGGCCATATCTGCAATAAAATATTGTGTATTCATCTGTACGGTCAATTACAGCTTGTTGGTGTGTTCAGAAACGGAGAAATCATGCCAAACGTGAAGCGAGGTGGTGGTCCAGATCTGAGCTTCGTTTCATACCTTTTTTTATAGGAGCTCCATGTGACGACGTTGTGGTTTTGGGCCCATCTGCCACCATCCTATTAGCACAAATAATTGACTGCACAGATGTATACACAATATCTTATTGCAGATATGGCCTATGTGGGTTATTGAACGCACAGATGTTCCAGGTCCACTCTCTTAATCCACTACTCCTCCCCCCCCCCCCCCCGCGTATATTAGCACGGAAGCTTGACTGACTGAAGGTTACGAGCGCCTGTGACGCGGTGGGGCCACCAGAGGAGACGGTGCAAAACTTTCTGGCGGCACTGTCCTACCGACGCAGACTCAGCTATGTACCAAATTAAATTATACACGTAAAATTGTAGTCGTGAGTAAAACACAAAGAGAAGAACAGTTGTTGTTTACATACACAAATGAAGAGTGAACACTGACAAATAAATTCACAGTTTTAAGATCAGGCGCCACAGCGCCCAAGTTGGGTTGTCTGTCTTTACCATGTATGGACCCACTTAAGTAAAAGTAAAATTTAAAGCCCAGTGTCAGTTATATCTAAAACCTTAGCCTGATATGTTTATTTTAAAAGATACTTGCTCATATATCTTGCAAAAAATTTGGATTATTTTGTTTTTACATCTTCCAGGTGCGCAGCCCCAGACTTAGTTAAATTAATGAAACCACATAGCAACAACAAGCGGGAAATCACATCTTTGTTTACGCTAAGACAATAATATCCATTAATGGCGCTGATATCCTGCCTACGACAGAGCTCTCTTACAGCTCAAAAATTGCAATATTTTGGGCATTCACAGAACTACCAATTAAGCATTCAAAAAGGACATTCAACATGGATGTACAGCTGGCTGCTATACTTTTAAATCATCGAATCTGCAACCACCTGTCCACAGGAAGTACACATTTTACTTGCATGTACCAACACCTTTGCCAATTTATGCAAGGGCAAGCCACTTGTGTGAAACGGACCAATATATCATTTCTGGCCTCTATCTATTACAGACAGGGTGATTACTATCGCCTGCTCTAAACACTTTTTACTTAGTGCCTGATCTCGCTTAACCAATCAAATACAGGTGTTCACATGACCACTTATGCCATGCATGTACACATGCGAATGCATGTACATTAAATCGGTTTACTCTTTAACGTGATGTGTAAGCGTAAGGCTATAGTGAATCATGATAACCAAAGATATATTCAATTATTGCTACTGATAAATTATTACTTATTTCAGTTCAAACATTTGTAACCGTTATATATTATATATATATATATATATATATATATATATATATATATATATATATATATATATATATATAATAATGATAATAATAATAATAATAATGATAATGATGATAATGATAATGATAATAATAATAATAATAATTATAATAATAATGATAATAATAATAATAATAATAATAATAATAAAAAAATAATAATAATAATAATAATAATAATAATAATAATAATAATAATAATAATAATAATAATAATTACAAGAACAGCTCTCCATGTCCGGTTTCCTTTACTTAATGGTACAAAAAAGATGCAAAACTTCACTTTTTGTCACCCGATTTTTTGTCAATTCATTATAACATTTTCTTAAAAACTAATATGATTATCACATTGCTCTTTAAATTTTAAAAGAAAACTTACTGGATGAAGCTAGTAAGAGCCCCTAATCTATTGACTAAAGTGCTTACATAATTGCGATTAGGCTGAGTTACCAGATATTGTTTGAATTTCAGGCTAAGTTTGAACCCTGCAGCCAAGGCTTACAAGGAGAAATGTGGGTGAAAACCACCCTACAAAATGGCTTTTAGTCAGGTATCTTTAGCTGAAGTGTACACAGCATGTTAATTAACAGATTTACAACCTAAGTAATTGTGTGTGCAAAACGTCAGTCTAATGTGCGGAGCTTGCACCTTGTTATCGCCAGGCGACTCTCGAGCAATAAAAGCACAATTAACGAAGCCACAGTTCGTGGAAAGAATAGCGAAGTTTACCTATTACACTGGTTTACTTGGCATCCCTTCTTTTATATGGATGCCACTGAATAATTTATGAATCATCAAAATGTCTACTGAGATAAACAGATGTGATATTGTCTCTACCTCTGATGTGACTTATTTCCAGGTTGATTCCTGTACAAATAAACTCCACTTAGTGAGTTTTTGGTTTTTAATTTTTTCAACTGATGCTGGTAATATTTTGGATTATGACATAAAACACCTGCACTGGAAACAAACCTGCTGACACATGTATTTCAAAGGCTGTATGTACAAAATGAATGCCAAAGCTTCCTTCTCAAGGATGGAATACTTCCGTTGATGCTTGATTGACATCGTAGAGAGGTATGCTATTGGATGATGGATTTAGCCCTGCCCTTAATAGGTTATCAAACTACCATCTGCAGTGTCACTGGCTTCTACAAACAGACTGAATAACTTACTGTAATCTGGGTCAAGCAGAGAAGACGCCTGTATCAACAACTGCTGCAACACATCAAACAACTCGCGACACTCCCTAAACCATTTGAACTTCAAATTTTTCTTACCATGCCTGTCGATGGTGCTGACAATGTGCGGAATTTTGTCAAAAACGTTCTATAGTAGCCTAAGACATCCAACCACTGCACAATACCCTTCCAAAGGGTTCCACTTATATATGAATTAAGCATCGCCTAATTTGGTAATGCAATCTTCAACTCTTGGCACAGATTATGAATCTGTAACCTTCATAGTATTCAGCTTTCTAAAATGTTAGTGGAATCTGGAGTGGGCACCATAGTCAGTGGGCCGCTCAAGGGAGAATCATTAACCTGAATGAAGCCATTTTCCAACAAATACTCTATTTGTCACTTTCAAGATGGTACTTTTATGGGATTTAACCTGTAGGGATGTTGTAATGTTGTTCTACTGGAACAGACCCTTCCTGAAAACTAATCTAACCTCCCAATACAGTGGTCCTACCTGGCACATTAGAAAATATGTCTAAGTACTCTTGAATTAACTTTTTCATATTGTTCCTCTATGACTCAGTCCAATGAGACAACTCTCTGTCTAACTGCTGCAATGCATCAGGAATCTTCAAATGGGATGTTTAAGTTTATTCTATATATTCAGACGCAAGATCCATATCTTCAGTTTCTTTATCGGGGCACCTATTTCTCTCAACTACACAAAGCACTAAATATTCCTTGTCAACATATTGTTTCATCATGTTCACATGGCAGATTGGCTTACCTTGTCTCGTGTCAGGGATAGTTACGACATAGTCTACTGAATTTAACTTTTTATGTACAGAGCAAGGAGTAGTAAACGATTACCAGAAATATGCAGCAAAATGTATACCTTGTCTCCTGGAGAAAATGGTCTCTTTGTAGAACTCTTATCATACCACGACTTCATGTTTTTGTGTGCAGTTGCCAAGTTCTCTTCAGGTACCTTGCATACATATTGTAATCTGCCCTTTAACTCTGACACTTTTTTCCACATATGTATCTCCTTTTTTCTTCAAGAACTGCACAAGATTCTATTAACAACTTCAAAGTACCTCTCACTTCATGACTATAAAGTAACTCAAATGGACTAAATACTAATGATTCATTTGGCACTTCCATGAGGACAAAAAGAGAAAATGCAACCCTTTATTCCTATCTTGCGCATTTTCGATACAATAAGTTTCCATCATTGTCTTTAAAGTTTGATCAAGCGGGATAATCAAACTTTAAAACGCGTTGAGACTGACACAATTGACTTGGTGTTAATTTTTCTGGGAGCAATAGCCTCAGAATATCTGTTTACAGTATCCATGATTATCAACAAGTGACCGAACTGCTCTCTGCCTTTGTCTGGGGCAATGGGGCTGCAATCAATGATGATTGTCTTATAAAGATTACCAAAAGCTGCTATAGGAATCTATAGTGTGACTTTCATCTTTTGATTACGTTTTCCTGCCATTTGTGACATATCGTACAATATTGCGTCATATCTATGTCAACACCTGGCCAGAAAAACTGCCTCATGATCCTGTCCAGTGGTTTCTTAACACATAAATGACCAATCACAGGTAAATCATGGGGAATCTGCACTATTTCCTGTCTGTACATCTTAGAAAGAACTACATGGTGCCCTTCATTCCAACTCCCATCAGTGGAAGTTTCACTGTTTCTCCTTTTCTCATCAAAACCTCATTTTCACATAATAACATTCTGGAATGTTCTCTACCTGAGCTAAGGTAAAAACACTATTCCCGCAGCTTTCAATGTGTCATCAGACTTTTGATTGGACACCAAATTGTCCTTATATAATTTTATCCCACTCTTTCCACAACTGTCTGCATTGCTGCATAGGTCAGCTGCAAGAGTGTCCCCTAATTTTGTATCACTTACAATTGACCATCCCTTCCCTAAGATAAGAATCATTTTCAAGTTTATTCAGTCTTTTGCTTGCTGTCTTTGTGACCTTGTCATACAAGCAGGAAATATGCCTGGATGTTCTATATGCAGCTTCTCTTTGCATCATCCATGCATGACTATAAGTTCAATCTGGGCATGACATGCACCTTGGGACCTGCTATACCATTCCGTAGGATCATATCTACTCCTTTCTTAGGTGGATGGGTTACCTCTTTGACTGTCATTAAACCTGTTACATATTTGGACTCCAATCGAACATTATACAACAGAATCAACATTTTACAACAGTCAACCCCCTGAATATTGATTAAAACACTGGCTCTTTTTCAAATGGAATCAAGAGCTATGAACAATCAAACTTTGAGCACTTCCTGTGTCTCTTACAATCATGCTGCGATTTTTTTCCTGACCTTTACGTACAGACACTGAGCCTTCAGACTAAAACTCTATGTGTGAGTATTTTACTGGCCCTGCAATGTGACCTATCTCACCAATGGGTGCTTCATCTATGAGACTGCTTTCTGGCTTTCAAGCTTCTTCGGGTTTTCATCTGGATGCAACTAAGAGCATCTCTCAGTTTTATGTGGCCTTTCACAATAAGTGCACCAAGGTTTAACTTGTTCACCCGAGAAGCAACTGTAGTTGAATTGTTCACAGGCCACGGGATGTGACTGTCTTCAAATTCAAAGTTGGCTGCAAAAGGTAATTTTATTAGAAAATCAAATTACAGTAATATCTTACAGAAACTTGGTACAGATCAAATTAGTTGAAAAATCCTAAAATGTGATAAATGGCGAAGAAATATGTTAAAATAAATGAAGGGAATCGCTGAAACGACTAGTTATGAAATTCATGAAGATGAACGATCTCTTTTTCGTTGAAAATGTGTGTTTTTGATAGGTTTCAAAGTTAAGAAAAATAACAACAGCAAAAATATGTGCTTGATATTTACCTACCTTAAAAGGAGAACAGAATAGAGAAATTTCAAAATTAATTAATAATCTTACCCACAAACACAAATATTTTCCTGACTAGGTCGTTAAAGACAACGAGATGCAAAATTCTATTCGTTTTATTTGACAGAAAAATACAATTGAAATTATACATAGTTAATTTTCAACGAAAGAAAAGACCTGTTTCAATATAAACAGCCTATAAAGAACCTTTTTAGGCTACAGTGACATGTTTGGAAGACCCAAATTAAGGATAATTTGATCCGATGTCATTTGGGCTGACTATAAATAATTGTATTGTTGTTTTCAATTATGCAAGACTCAAATATTGACTGAAGGAAAAAAAAACATCTGGAGAAAATATTGTATGAGTTGGTATAAAAAATTTATCTTTGATAAAAATGGCATTTCATTAAGTAAATATGACAAATAAAATGTAATACAACTGTTGTGGTATTTCTGACTGGAATGTTCTGGCAGGGGTTTTCGTAGTATTGGGTGTTAGATTAGTGTATGCCTTTACAGCTTTATAGTTAAGCAAAATAACAATTCGCAAAACACACTCTTTACTGATCCTTATTTATATGCAAAATAGGGGAAAATATAGAAAATATAGGATCAACTAGAAATATTACCCACAAGCACACAGATTTCCCTATTTAGGCTGTTGAAGGGATGTATATTTGGTGAGTGTTTTATGCATGACAACAGAAGATGCCACAGATAGAGTAAAGCACGTGAAGACAATTGTGCTCAGTTTTCTGATTTACTGTAAAAATATGTCCTGTTTGTAGTCTCTAATCTGGGGGCATAAAGTTGTAGCTCTCAAGTGTCTGTACAAAAACAGGCTATGCATTAAGGCAAACCATACGTTTTTTTTTCAATTGTCAGAAGTACAAATTTTCTCATCAAACCACAGTGTACTTTTAGTGCTGAAAAACTATGGCTGTTCATTTGTAAATATTTAAATTGAGATATCAGAATGTATGAAAGATGCATATTAAAAGCACTTAACCAAAACCTTGGTCTGGCACATCCGATTTTACATACCCGCCACATCTAAAAGTTGTCTTCCACCACAACTGAAGGGCACTTTCTGTAACAAGACTTCTAATTAAATCATTGACCATTTCCACCAGGGCGCTTCGATCGAACGAGGAATAACCAAACACGATCAGAATTTCCGATCAATAACTGATTCCATTGTGATCGCCGTTAAGCGACCACAATGGAATGTGAGTTGAAAAACATTGGATCTTATATATGGCCCAGATATATGTTACAACATTATGAGGGGATGTGGAGACGACCCCCTATAAAATTCTTAAAGATGGACAATCTCTCTTTAGTTTGAGATGTGTGCTTTTTACAGGTTTCAAAGTTAAGCAAAAGAACAGCTGTGGAAATGCACTTTTTATTAACCCCAATTTACCTGCAAAGGAGGACAATTGAGGGAAAATTCAGAATCAACAAAAAACCTCACCCACAAACACAGATATGTCCCCTTTAATGCTGTCGAAGAGAAAGATTCGGTGACAGAATTGTAGGTATATATGGCAGAAGAAGCTGCCACAGATAGAGAAAAGCGGGTAGTAACTTTGCTGAGTTTTCTAATAAAATGTTACTAACATGACCTGTATAGAGTCTGTCACCTGCTTACATATAGTGTTACCACACACTATTTCAAGCAAATAACAACAGAAACAGTGATGTCCTGTAATGAGATGGCCTGTAAAGAGTCTGGGATCTACTTACATATAATTTTAGCACACAACATTTTACCAAATAACAACAGAACCATTGTTGAACAATAATCTTTAATGTACCCATTTCCTATATGTCTGGAAAACGGGCTATGCATTAGGGTAAAGCATACATAATCTTTTTTTCCAATTACCAGAAGTACATATTTTCTTACATGACTGCAGTGTACTTTTTCATATGTGAAACTTCTAGCTGTTTACTTGTAAACAGTAAAATTTGGGTACCAGAATGTATGAAACATGCGCACTGGACGCACTTCACAATAGCCCTGGTCTGGCCCATCTGACTTTCCTTGAAGTCCTCCCAGATATGTAGATGAATGTTAATATACAGCCCCACCTGCCACACTTGAAACTCGCTGTCACCCTTCAAACCTGGAGGACATTTTTGGTAACAGACTTTATGATCAAACCAAAGACCCTTTCCATAGAGACACTTTGATCAAACAAGGAATCATCAAACACGATCAGCGTTTGAGATATATCATTGGTGCCCTTAAAGTCGCCCTTAGGATTATTTATGAGGGATGACAAGGCCAAAATCAGTTCAAAGACTTTTTTTTTTTTTTTTTTTTTTTTTTACAAATCATGCTCAATTCATGTAACAATTTCAGTTACAGCTATTGGCTCTCAGGCTAATCAATCACAATCACAGATAACGCCAAATTAAAAAGTCTGGCACCTTTGATGTGCATCTATATTAATCAATACATTATATAATCACACATTACACCAGAAATAGTGTGCACGCTGTTTGCTGCCTAAATATGAAGTGATTACGTCACAGGTCTCTGAAATAAAAAAAAAAGAGAGAGAAAGTGAGAGCTAGCTAGCTAGCTAGCTGGCCAACACATAGATAGATATAGGGAGAGAAAGTGTGTGCGAGTGTGTTTGTGTGAGCGAAAGAGAGAGAGATAGAGAGAGAGAAAGACAGAGAGAGAGAGAGATAGAGACAGTGATGCAAATATCGCACCATCAAATGTTTATCAAACTCATGTCGCTCCCAGAAGTGAAGTTCAATGCAGCAAATGAGGTGTTGCAGCAAAACAGTTTTAAGACTTATATGTACTAAAAACTGAGGAATAATATTTTTTTAACGTAATAGGTTTCCAATCGTGTTCTGAGTCACTTAAGTGTTATAACTGTATTTTTTAACAAAAATGTGCATACAATTTGTATAATGCGGCAATTTGTCAACATTTATGGAACAGTGCAAATAAAAACCCTGGTTGTTATCCATCCCACTTTACTTTAGGTCCTCCCATTATATGAACAAGAACATTAATATACACCCCCATCTGCCATACTTGAAAGTTGTTGATACCAACCACAACTAGAGGACACTTTCCCTATCAGGCCTTGTGAGACTCTTTCCACAAAGGTACTTTGATCAATCCAGAAATCACCTTACACGATTAGCATTTTGATTTCAAAATGAATTCCATTGAGGTCGGCCTTAGGAATATTTCTGAGGGATGACTAGGCCAAAGTGAATTCGAAGATTTTTTTTCAGAGATGAATTTTATTAACCTATGTTAAATTTCCGTCATATCTGTGAACCATTAGGCCTTTTCATCACAATTACAGATATCACAACTGTTTCAAGTGTCACACCTTTGGCGTGCCTTTATTTTTTTTTTAAAGTCGTTCAGTGAGGAAGTACGTGCTAAAAAGGAAAAAAATCGTGCCAGAAATATTTGCAAAAAATGTGAAGCCCGGAAATAAAGTGATCCCATCACAGGTCTTTGTAGAGAAGAAAAAAGGGAGTAGAGAGCTGTTACAAAATATGTTGAATAATTCCAGTCGAAAGCTATCAGATGAAGAGAAACAAAGATGCAACGAACATATAACTAGAAGGGAACATCTTAATGCTTTAAAATGTTTCAAAATAATTATAGTCCTGGAAGTGACGGATTCATGCGGACGTTTTCCTGGGTAGATATAGAACAATTAGTCACTGAAAAGTTTTAAGTTTGCTCTTTGACGGTCTTTTATCTGTTGATCAAAATCGATTTCATTAGTTTCGAAAAACGAGAAAAATGCTCTATACTTGAATATATTGAAGACCTGTATCACTGTTCAACATCAGTTATAAGTTGGCTACAAAAGTTTTAGCCTTGAGGTTGCCAAATTATTTACTGAAATTAATAATGACAGGCCAGACTGGATATGTTAAAGGAACATATATATACATTTATATTTATATATATATTTATACATGTGCATATATATATATATATATATATATATATATATATATATATATATATATATATATATATATATATATATATATATATATATATATATGAAAATAGATTAATTACAGATACTATAAATTTGCCTAGTTTAAGGAAAATGTTACGTTTAATATTACGAATAGACGTCGAAAAGGATTCGATACTTTGGACTGGGGTTTGTTGGATTAGGTATTGCAGGCATTTAATTTTGGAGCAGAATTAAAAAAAAAACGATTCAAATTATATACAGTAACATACGTAGTTGTGTTATCAACAATGAATATATTTCATCCTTTTCTCTTTACACAGAGACGTTCGTCAAGGGTGTCCCATGTCTTCTTTTTTGTTTGTGTGTGCAGTTGAATTATTTGCTATAGATATTCGAGGAAGGCCAAATATTAAAAGTATCAAAATAGGAGAGACTGAGATAAAACTGAGTCAGCTATCAGATAATACCACATGTTTTGTGTAAGATTAAGAAAATTAATTATAAGGTGTTCGTGGAGTATCGCAAATGTTGATAGTTTGAAGATAAATCTAGAGAAAACTCACCTTATATGTTTTTGCTCAGATGTGTGAAGACAATCGGGTACCATCCCTGCAAAATGGTGCTCCATAAACTTTTCTCCTTTAGGTTTACGGGCTACTTCAAATGAACATAATATGAGAAAAGGAAAAATAGGTGAATGCAAAGTATATCAAATATTTTACAAATGCGTAATATATTTTAGATAGGAACAATTGGTACTGAAGTCGTTAGGTATTTCAAAATTGGTATATAGTGCGTCAATAGTATCAATAACTGCAGACATGATTAAAAAGGTGCAAAGATAAAAATGCTACATTTATCTGAGATAGTAATGTTTCCAAACAGAAAAACGATATCATGTCACAAACAACTGCACATGGACGGCTAAACGTTCCTAATTTTAAGTTGAAAGTTACATCTGTATCGCTTTCTTCGGTAAAACAGATCTTCTGTGAAGACAATGCAAATCGGAAGTGTGTAATGTCACTGTTTTTTACAGGTATAACATCACAAGATTTATTTAGGAGTCGTTGTCCTGTTGATTCTGTCTGGAATAATGTGTAACTTAAAACATATTTTGTAGAGATATTTTGAAGGCTTGGAGTAAATTCCAGTCAGTTTATGAACATTATACTGCTGTTTCCATTCGCAGGGAGGTGATATGGTATAATGAAAATATCCTTATACAGAAAAAGCCTTTTGTAAAATACAAAGTAGCATAACCATGGTATTATGTTTATATATGATGTTGCAAATGCAGAGAGGGAATTTTAGATCAGAAAAACAACAAATTCAATTTTGAACCACATTTTATTGTGTATTTTTCAAATACTTCCAGCCATTTCTTATGAGTGGAGACACGCTATAAGAGGCAGTCAGAATGTAATAATTAGAAACACTTCTTTGAAATTCTACACACATGCGCCCCCTAATGCTAAATTGTTCGGTACTCTCTTGTGTTGGAGGTGCATGTTGGTATTTTCTTTAAACCTGTTTCTAACCTTAATGTCTATAAATCTATGAATTATCAGACATTTATCACATCATTTGTGACAATACAAGTTAATTTTGATGTGTATTGAGGCACATTTAGACGCGCAAACTAATTGTTCTTTGTTTCCGGAAATGAATATTTTTGTGGTTTTCGTACCTCTTGCACTAGAGAGTTACCGGACAGTTTGGCAAAGAGGGCCCATTTGTGCTATATGGAAGGTAAATATATCACTATTAATGATTCAAGTTGTGAAGGTTTGTATTAGATATTTGCTAAGTTTAATTGTTCAAATGAACCAACGAGTGTTAAGAAATGGAGGAAGAGAGTCCCACAGATATGGAACACAAGGCAACACCACTGATTCGTCTTTGCTTTATCTTTTAAAACCATGGTGAAAACAAAATTCCAAACTTTTCAATTTAAAATTTTGCCTCGAATAATTGGCACTTAATCATGGTTTTTCAAAAAAGTATTGTAAACATTATAAAATTATGGGGTTTGTGACTTCCCTTATGAGACAATTATCCATAAATGTTAGTAGTGTCCCACTGCAACGTTATTTTGGGGAAAGTAAAAAAATCTGGGAATCTGATTATCATGAATATATAACAACTGATCAACAAAATGTCATTTTTGGATTCTACAAGGAACCAATGAAGGTTTAACTAAATGTCGGCACTTAATTTGGGAAATAGTATATACATTCACAACGACTTCAGTCCACTAATATTAATTTCACCAGTTTTCCTTTTCGATTGAAAAGGAAATTACAAGTTTTTAAACACAAACTGGCAATAAATGGGAAATTATAATGTGTTAAAATTTTTTAGTAGTGGATCAACAGTGAATTTTGCAATATGTTGAATCTGTATGTATATATGGGAAGTGATAAAATATTAGCAAAAGGGGGTAAATTTTTAGTTTGTCATATAATTCAGTCAGCCAGCTTTTTTCCATTTAATTATACGTTGTTCATCATTTATGTTTATATAATCTATTTTGAGAATGGGGGACAGGATGCTTTTCAATTTTATGGTCCGGGAGGGGAGTGTCAAAGTCTGTTTTCATTTGTTAGATACATGTTTATATACACACTCCCATGGATTATTAGACAGTGTCATTACCATATCCAAACCGCAGTCCTAACGAAACAAATCCAAGTCGATTCCGACCAAAGGCAATGTTGCTTGGTATGTATAGCTGAAACACATAAATTTATAGTTCGTATTTACCCAACAGAGACCAAAACGTACGTGCAAAGGTCCATAGGATCGAAAAAGGCATATCTAGTTTTAACATCACAGAATGCAAAATGTTTTGTTTGAAATTGTAGGCCTAATTCAGTACATTGGCTTGAACAGGTGCATGATTCATGCGCATACAGGACCATACGATTTATGAAAAGGGACCAAAATTTGCAGCACATCAGTGAATTTGTAAGCGGAGGTTCTTAACTTGTTGAAAATGTCAATAAAATTCAGTATTTAAAAAGGTACTACTTGCAACCCCCATCTCAACAAGGATCATCATCCGTATAAGTCCACAAAGCGACACCAACATCAACATCAATCCATCAGAAAAGCCCCCTAGGCCTCAAATGACCATCAATAAGAATCCAAACAACATGATTATATAATTCGATGTGTTTTAGGCATATAGTTAAAGATATGATGTTGTTTTAAAGGAGATAAGCTAACAGTATTTCAAAAAGAAAAGTGTTTGAATTTGCAAATATAGTTAGTACATTTCTTCAAATGTTAAACATCAGCCAGAAGCAAGTGACAGTAGGCTTCAAACCATTAAAACGTAGTCGAAAAATGCATTACAATAGCCAAAATTTGTAAGGATAGCAGTCACATTCAAGTTGGTTTCCTGATGATACACATGGGTGTGTGTATACGATTTAAGGGATATTTTGCATTTTCATAAGATTGACAGCATTGAGATTTAATTTATATAGAAACAATGGGAAAATTTATATGGAGTAATATTGTTAATCAGAGGGGTGGCTTTGTGCTTTAACAACTCTCATTTACTTTTTTTTCTCTGTCATGTTTACATTATTCGCTTTGAGCCTGGTGTATATAAGCATATACTTGTTTGTGATGATGTAGTACTTTTTGAGTTAAGGTTTGCACATTGATTCAGATGGGCAATAATATGATTAGAACTTTGTGTTTTCTGTTGTCTTTAAGTTCAATATTTTTTATTATTATTTTTTTTGTGTGTTGTCTCGTTAGCAAAAACTGCAACAAGAAAATCGATGTTACCAGTGGTAAACAATGCAAAGTAAGGGCTTGGATGTTATCACTATATGCCACGTTATATAAATCAAGTTATGAAGGCTAATATTTTAATGAGCTCACTGAATGTTAGAGGGTTGCGTGATTACAAAAAAAAAGAAGAGAGGTGTTCCATTATTTACAGAAGAGTGAAGCGGGCATTAGTTTTTTAAAGGAGAGAAATTGTTCATCTGACATTGAACAGCAATGGAAGGCAGAGTGGGGATTCACTGTTTTGTTTGCCAACGGGTCATCTGACTCCAGGGGAGTGTGTATACTCTGCAAAAACTTTTTCCTATGGATATACATGGGGTTCATTTAGAACCTGCCGGGCGTTACATTATTGCTGATATTATTATAGGGAGTCAGAGAGTATCTTTAGAAAATGTTTATGGTCCAAACCAGGATCAACCTGTAATTTTTGAAAACGTTATTCACATAAATGAAAGAATCTCTAACGATAATAGAATCATTGGGGGTGATTTCAATTTAGTTTTAGATACTGATTACAAAGGTGGGCGCCCCATTACTCATTCAAGAGCACTATGTACAGTTTTAGCATGGAAAGAGGAAACGGATTTACTGGGTGTGTGGAGGAAAATAACCCAGCCAAACTAAGATATTCATGGCACTTCAATAACTCTAATATTATTTTTTGTAGACTACACTTCTTTTAACTTCTTTTGGCTTGCCATCATATGTAAGTAAAGCAGATAAAAAACCTGCATTTAAAACAGACCAATCCATGATAACATTGAAATTTGCAACAGAAAACAGTAAGAGAGATAAGGGCTTCCGGAAATTGACTTGTTCATTTTAGACTGATAGTCGATCCATTGAATTATCAATACAAAACAAAACAGAAACAGTACATTTAAATACAGCTACAAAATTTGCTCTTATTGCATAAGAGAAAATGTCAAGCAAGACGCGGAAACAATTAAATTTACAGCTAGAAAGTTCACAGACAGAATTAATAAAATAAGAGAATATGAAAAATAAATTGAAACGTTTGGGGGAGGACAACAAAATTGTTCAGCCCCTGACCTATTTACCAATAAATACAGCAAATAAAGCATAATTTGGAAAAAGACGTAGAGCATAAAACTGAAGCGGCGCTTTGATTAGATGAAAAACTCAGTGGCATAAAGAAGGTGAAACTGCACCTCTCACGAAAAAGTATGTGTTATTTTAGAAGAAGATATTCCAAATTTAGTAGGTGAAATTGAATTATCACAAGAAGATACAGACTCATGTGAGGGTCCTATCACTGAACAAGATGCACTGAATATAATTTAAACTATCAAAAATAGTGAGAGTTCAGGAACAGATGAAGATCAGACAGAATTTTACAAATATTTTGGAATGAAGATTTTTTTATTGATTCAAAAAATTACTTTTACAATGATAATAATTTATCGATTTCTCAACTCAAGGAATCATTACTTAATTGTCAAAAAAATGATCAAGATCCATTGTTATTAAAAAACTGGCGACCAAATTCATAATTAAACACTGGTTTTAAAATTATAACAAATTGTTTTGCTTACAGAATGAGAAGGGTTTGTCTGAGAAAATTGATACAGATCAAACAGGTTTCTTACCGGATAGGTATATAGGTGGAAATATAATACGCATTAAAGACTTATTAGAATATACAGATAGAGAAGAGATTCCAGGTTTGTCTATTTTTGTCGATTTTGAAAAAGCATATGATATGTTGGAATGGTCATTTATACAGAAGGTATTAAGACTTTTCAGTTTCGGTCCATATTTTAGGAAATGGAGAGAATTAGTCCATAAAGATATTAGCAGTCAGGTAATGAATAATGAATGGGCCACAGCTCCCTTGCCTTTGATCCGTAGCGTACGTCAGGGGTGCCCACTGTCAGCGTATTTATATTTAGTTTATGTTG
Source organism: Hermodice carunculata (assembly GCA_964020975.1). Classification (NCBI taxonomy): domain Eukaryota; kingdom Metazoa; phylum Annelida; class Polychaeta; order Eunicida; family Amphinomidae; genus Hermodice; species Hermodice carunculata. Next base: position 75,311,573 of record OZ026617.1, read on the forward strand.
AAATTTTGGGCTTAAAGATTAGAAGAATACATGATTAATGGTGTTAAAATTGGAGATGGGGAATACAAAATCAGTCAGTATGCTGACGATACTTGCTTGAGTATTTTGGCGAATGAGGTAAATTTTCATGAAGTGCTTTAGATATTTGGTCATTAAAAAAATGTCACGATATAAAGTCAATTATGATATACCTGAAATGATGCCAATTGGTAATTTAAAAGTAGTCATTTCAGTTTAAAGACATAAAAAAACAAAAAGGGGACAAATAGTCCAAATGGATCAGTTTAAGTTGCTGGCAGTTATGTTAAGTACAAATACACATAGATTGGCAAACTTAAATTACAATCCTTCATTGCCTAAGATACAAAATCAGCTTAACATTTGGTCTCAACGAAATTGTTCTTTGTATGGTAAAGTTCATACGATAAAGGCAGTCTTGAAATGGTTCATTGTATTCCCCAAACAACCATTGAAATTAAGCTGCATTTAAAGAATTCTTGACAATAATAATGGAAAGTGGAAGGCTATGATTGCGTCCAAAATTCCTTATTTTCAAAATATCTGGAAATAATATAAAAACAATAACGATTTTAGTTATTTTCAAAAAACGTAGATACAATATTTTGGAAAGAAGTAACACAATTGTGGCGAACAGTCGATTATTTTGATCCCCAAATTCCAGATGTCATCGTACATCACTTTTTATGGTACAACTCGTGGATACAAGTTGAAAATAGACCTATATTTTAACTGGCTATGACAGAGAGGGCATCAACAAGGTGATGTATTAACTGGATGATACTGGTAACTTTTTGTCATATACTGCTTTCTGTAATGAATTTCCAAATATTCAAACTTGCTTTTTATTTTAAGTTTGATAGCTGCAATACATTTATATTGGAAAAATAAAATAAGAAGGATCCGAATAGATGATCTGGACCATATACTTATTTGGTTGACCAAATGTTTAAAGCTAAGAAAACTTTAAAATTTTTCTTTCCCATTTTGATTGAAAAAAGTTTCTATATTTCCTAAAAAGGCTTTGAAGCAGTGTTGTGAAGATACTGGTAATATCATTGATGATGAATACTGGGAAACATATTTTTCTCAAATTTATAAATGTACAATTCCGGCACCAATGAGAGCTTTTTAGTATAAATTTCTACACTGGATTATATTTATTAATTCTAAACTGTTGACATGTGGAATAAAAGATACTCCAATATGTTCATTCTGTAATGAAGAGGTACAAACTCTAATACATTAATTTTGAGTGTATTATTGTTCAACAATTTTGGCAAGATGTATTAAAATGGTTTAAAGAACAATTTAAATTTGACATTAAGTTTTCAAAAGCTAAATTTTTGTTTCGATCAGAAGCAGAAGGTACGAATTTCTAGGCATTTATCTTTCTCCTAGTGCAATATTACCTATATTTAAGCCATGATAAGGAGTGGCCAAATTTAGATCATTTTTTGAGAAAGGTAAGTGAAATTAAATCCACAGAGTACAATATGGCATTCAAGGTTGATAAATTGAAGAAACATAATAAAAATGGAAACCGTGTTAAGATTAAAAGGGATTTAATATGAGCATCTTCTACACAAAATATTATTCTTATTCAACAATTAATGCAGTAAATTGGTAAAATGGCAGCTTTGTAACATCCAGTTCAAACATGAAGATATCTTGATTTATTTAAGCATTATGTAATTATGAAAATTTTATATGTATTATAACCTCATGTTTTATTATAGATTTCATTTCTACTTTGCTGTACTTTTGCTGTAAATATTACACTGATCATTGGTTGTGCCTTGCTGGAGAATTGAAAAATTCAAAATTGAGGGACATAGATAGATAGATACAAAAAATGATGTGATTATATCAAAACGTACTTGTTGGTGAAACCCACCTTATGGTGCTGTCGTTCCCAGAAGTGTATAAGCTCAATGAAGCTAGTGAAGTGATATTATTATCATATATTTGATAATGCCTCCAAATTAATAACGTCATTCACCCAGATAGTAACTTCTTAGGAGTGCTTTGAGTTCCTAGAGTCTACCAACTGTATTTATAACCAAACAGTATGTTGAAAGCTGTTAGAGTACAGCCATTTGTCAAAATTGGTGCACGAATGCAATTTTATGAAATAACGCAATTAGCAATAATACAATAATGCAGATAAATGTAATAGATTCGGTAAGTCGAAAAACATGAAATGTACTTAATGGTGCAGAAATATTTTTTCACAAAATGAAAGAATTGCTGAGACGACCCCTATGGAATTCCTTAAGATGAACAATCTCTTTTTTCATTGGAAATTTACGATTTTTATAGGTTTCTAAGTGAATCAAAATAACGAATGGGACATCGCGCTGTATATCAACTCTTATCTACCCGTGAAGTAGGACAGAACCGATATAAATTCAGGATCAACTAATGATCTTCCTCAAACGCAGAGATTTTGGGCTGTTGAAGAGAACGATTCGGTACAAGAAACCTTTGGTATGACAACAGAAGATGCCACAGATATAATAAAGCATGTTGAAACACAATATTGCTATGTATTCTGATACACTGCAATATTTTGACCTGTTTGAAGTGTCTCATGTGCTTGCAGGACGTTTTAGTACCCATAGTTATTAACCGAACTAACAACATATACATTATTGAACAATAATCTTCTATGTAATATTTCTTGATTGTGTCTTTAAAACATGCTGTGCATAAGGGTTAAGCATATATCGTATTTTCAATTGCAAGGTGTACATTTTTTGTCACCGGACCACGGTGATGTTTTTTATTGCTGAAACCTTTAACAGTTTATTTGTAAACAGTTAAATTTTGGTACCAAAATGTATAAAACATGCACACTAGAGACACTGAACAAAAACCCTGGCCTTGCTCATCTCTATTTACTTGATGTGTCTCATATATGAATATAAGGATAAAAACACACCCCATCCTGCCGTACTTGAAGCTTTTTGTCAACAGCCACCACCGGAGGAAATGTTCTGTAACATGCCTTATGATGAAATCAAAGACCCTTTTCACAAAGGTACTTTGATAAAACTAGGATTTACCAAACACAATCAGCATTTCCATTCTTTAATTGATCCCTTGAGGATTACCCTTAGGACTATATTTGGGTGATGACCAGCCCATAGTCAATTCAAAGACTTTTTCTTTGTTTTTGTTTGTTTGTTTGTTTGTTTGTTTTTGTTTTTGTTTTTTGTGGTTTTTTTTGTTTGTTTTTTGTTGGTTTTCTTTTTGGTTTTACAAGAAGAGAGAGAGAGAGAGAGAGAGAGAGAGAGAGAGAGAGAGAGAGAGAGAGAGAGAGAGAGAGAGAGAGAGAGAGAGAGAGAGAGAGTGTGTCTGGGAGCAACACCCTTACAGGTAATATGTCTCAGTAATGATGCTCTTCTTTCCTCTCCCCAAGAATAAAAAAAGCAAAAGCTCAGTGTTGAAGAGTAGTCTGTCGTCAGCGTTATGGCCACCAAAGCATTGGGAAACATAAAAAGGTATTTTTAAAATTTTGCTGTTGAAGGAAGAACCACCAAACCTTTCATAGGTGATATAGGTTTATAAATTAATTTTGTTTAATCAAATGTGTTAAATGTGACATATTTTCCTTCATTAAAATATTCTTATTTCATTAAAAAAATACACTGGCTTGTATTCAAGTTTTTGATTGAGACACATTTAGGCTAGATCAACTCAGGGTACCTCATTTTTAGGGGTAGTGTGCAATCAAATGATATAACTGAGCATCTTGTACTGCAATTACAGGGAGTGACACACTTGTAAAGTCTAATTCATATGTGTTTTATGCACACTGAACAGGGCTTTAAATAAAACTTCCCTTACGTTTATGAATGAGAAACAAGACATCAGATACATTCTTCAGATGTACATAAAGACAAACAGGATCTGCACATGAAATAACAACATACCTTTCCTCATGGCTGGGAGATTACATGACCTGAAGAGTTGCTAGTTGAAAAGCTATAAAGACGCTTAGTAATGGCAAATGTTTGAGACCCCACCGCCTTACAGTAGTTACAGCTTTCCCTGTCTGAAAAAAAGAAACCGTTAAACGCCAGTAGTATGAATAATTATACCACTTTCTTACTTATCGTATCAAACTTGTTTAGTGTATGCAATAATGATATCGCGTGTTGTAGCAGCATACTTTTTAGAATGACTGGAAATACGTTTTCCTTGGTCTATTAGTTACTTTTATGTTATCTAGGGAGCAAAGAAAATGTTTGTTGAATAAAAACCACAAACGGATGAAGTTATACACAATTAACTGAACAAAACTCTCACGATATACCTGTAATGGGATATTTGTAGGGGGGCTGATGCTCGAGGTCCACAGGATAGTCCTTGGAGTCCCCTGTTGGTTCATTTTACTGTGCGTGCTCTCTCTACCACCGGGCAGAAGGCTGTACCACATACAATGGCAAAGAGAAAAGGGCTTGGGTAAGATGATTTCCAATGTGTATTTATACTTACATAAATCATCATTAGACTTTACTACTCCACTGGATACAATGGAAAATAAAAAAAGGCTTTAGACAGCTGGTCTGTTCTGAATACATCGTCATTAGACTAGCAGTATATTGCAAAAGTTTGCTTAAATTTCTTATCATGAATTTTCAAAGATACAGCAGAATCTCCGATCAAGATAACATTCATTTTATTACCTTGAAACGTACAGGCTTGTTTGTCCTGATATTCACACACAGCAGGTCCATATCATCCTTCATACTGGTGAGGGTTGTCCAGTGTGAATTTGAATATGATCAGTACGTCAAGTTGTTGAAATTTTTGCATGATAACACATATATCAATTTTGGAAATTCCGCATTTATACAGACATCTTTTTTCCAATTCACATTTATTCTAATATGAATATACATTTTAGAGGATTGGTTTAAAACCAGAAGAGACATTTATGGGTGAATGCATGTCTTAATTCATTAATGAAATTTGTATCTTCACATTGATATTGGAAGGCAAATGTCAATGTTTTGAACTCTTGAATGCTTTGCTGTCATTGGTGGGTTGAAATTTATCAATACGGATATTTTTTAACCATTTGGTAAAGCTGTTTAAAGAAATTTTCTGATGAATATTTCCGGTTGACATTTAAATATATCAATGACTCTAATAAACACATTATGGAATAAACTTCACAAATATACCCGGTTGATTTAGAATTAAAGCATACTACAGAAAATGACATTAATTGTTTATTTATGATATAATGATGAAAATGTTATTGGGGAATTAAACTTTAAATCATATTACTAACATGATGATTTTGTATCTAACAGAATAAATTACCATCACATGGATAATAATATTCAACTTATGCCAGTTTATGGTATCTTTGTGTCAAGGTAACTTTGTATGTTTGCTCCAGTATGCACCGATTTTGACAACTGTGACTAGAGCCATTCGTTTCATTTAAAAAAATTGTAAAACAGGGATATTTCAAAATGAATAGAAAACGATAGCTTTTGGGGTTTCTTGAAAAATTGAAATATTATATTATTTTATATAGATATTAGGTGGAATCGAGGTGTTATATAAATGATGTAGGAAATATGTAAGCTGAAACCTTGAAGCTGACTTTTTAAAACAATGTGTGTATAAGGCACGACATTTCCTGAAACAGAGAGCTACTAACACTAAATCAATTTAAGCTACTACTGACTTTAGCTGGTACCTGTCTCAAGCCAGGAGAGAGGTGTTTCCTTAATTCCGCATTTCAAATTGCTTCACTGCTATCGAAAGGATACTTAAGTTATTGGTATGTCGTTGGGCTTTCGGATTTTGACTTTGCTCTTTGGCTCTTGTTTGCTCCGGTTTAGGGTGCAGTTTCTGTGGCATTGTTGAAAACTGTTGTCCGCTTCTAGTCATGACAGTATTATTTCATGTTGTCAATATGAGATCTTATCATCTTAATGTATTCAATGAATATTGTATTGCTGGGTGCATATTCAAATCTTCCTGTTGTAGATCTGGAGATATTTATCCTCTGGGGTTTGTGAAGCTTTGAACGGTATTTAACTCGGACATGATTTAGAAATACAATATTCACTCGTAATGGACTCATGCCATTGTTTGATGAAACACCAGACTCTGCTTTGCTTCCCATGTCAAACGATTTAGTTGCAATAATCACAAATATATGATGTGTTTATGTAATTATATTTTCATGTCGCAATAACAATAAATTTCCCCAAGATGTTTGGGTTTCTTTGGACCAGTAACTTCGTCAATAGTGAAAAATGCAAGATTCTCTGATTTTTTTCTCTCTTTTTCAAAATAGGACCATCATAGGCATCTTTTGGTTGCCGGTGTCTCTTTTGCACTCATGTTATAAGCTATATACCAATATGCATCTAAGATGTTTCTATGGAAGTGGTGTGTATCACAATGGCTGGTTAACATTCAAATCAACCACAAACAGGAACCCAAATTCTGGAGGTCTGGACGCGTGTCCGATCAAAAATAAGATACAAATCACTGTGTGCACCTGCTGACATCCAGATCATTGACTGCTAAAACAACTTAGTCGTGCTTAGGAGATTAGGAACACATTGTTGCATTTATATTTACAAAGCTGATGAATCTGTTAATACAACGATATGCTTATTTTCTACGTAGCTGGGGATGATAAACTGTGGTGTTATCTCCCGTGCTGTCTCTTATGTATGGCCACATCCTGAATGTAGTACCACAATACCCTATGGCGCATCAGTAGGATATTAACAATATGATATGCATCCTTTCCTCCCATGTCCACGTTGTTAAAGCGAGTCAATGGTATAAGATAAGGGACAATTCTTGTATGTCTCAACAGTCGAAACCAGAATCAATTGATAGCCAATGAGCGCGGATGTATCGGAGACACTGCATACTATAGGCTATTTTATCCTTCTTTTATTCTGTCTTGCATAGGTACTTCATACAGATAGCTGTTCTATTTGCTATGAATGTAAAACTCGCTTAATATAAACTGGCTCTTGCTGGGTGTACATCAAAGGCCAGCTCAGTAAAGATATAGCTTTGATTCTCTTGTGTTTGTTTATGCTAATTAGGCTAGTAAGGGCTGCCCCCCCCCCCCCCAGGTTTGTTGATTGATGTACAAATAATCAGCATGAAGGGCATTGGATACAGAACCACTATTTAGTTTTCTATTTTCTCACCAAATGGATCTCTAATTAAATTACTTCAAAGATATTGGAAAACCATGAAAGGTATTATGTGTACGAGGCAAATTTTGGTCTTATATTCAGGGGATGCTGGTGATAAGGATTATAAACTGCTTAAAATATCATGCAAATACGAAAATAGGTGTTAAAATGACATCAGCGGAGGCTTTAGCGTGTTTTAATGTTTGCAATGACATTTGCAGCACCGTTGGTCGTAGTACCAAGTACAGTGAGGGTCCATGGGAAATATATCGCCGTCTTTAAAAGAAATACTCATAGACTTACAGGTACGTATCTTTCTGTTCCTGCATTGCCAGGGCTTTGAAATACGTTTTAGGATTGGTGCCAGAAACCGACTGCTGTGATGAAACGGCACCAAAATTTTAACATCTAAAACATATGTTTCTATTTGTTGCTTATGGTTAAGTTTGCAGCAGGTTTTAGGTCCCTATCGTCAAATTTAGATGAGCTGAATCGATCAAACCTAACAAACAAGATTGTTTTAAACTAAATATCAATTCTGATAGATTATTGAAAATGTACGCCATGCTATACTTGGAATTCTCTCTCTCTCTCTCTCTCTCTCTCTCTCTCTCTCTCTCTCTCTCTCTCTCTCTCTCTCTCTAACATTTCTGAAAAGTCACTGTTAATCTATCGCGCATCCTTGTTATTTTAGTTACCTCTGTATGTGAGGACATACATTTTCACAGAATATTATGCACGTGATACTTTACCCGTACAGTTCCGCGTGTGTATGCGTGGATGGATGGGTGGGTTTGTGTTTCTTAAAGTTATATGAGATACTTCATTGACATAAATAAGATATAAGAGACATCGTGCATGCTCATTTTCAGCTCAGCTGACTTGTAACGTGTTTTTGTGCCTCATTTTATCAATATTACAGAAAAATGTTAATGCCTTTCTTTATGTCTGTGGTATTTTCATCAAAAGCAATTGTTTTTGTTGAAAATGCAAATGCAATGCAAATGCAATGACAGCGCCAAAAGACGAGGGGCAGGTACACTGGCGTTTGCTGAGCCTGACTACCGCACTAACGAATCAAAGGATACCATTAAGCGTCTTGTAACACTTCATTCAAGAAACACAACATTTTCATGATATGGCAAGAATACAAAAAGTGTATTTCTTATTCAACTCCAGCATTAATTTACTAAAAGCAATTGGGTGTTTTACTAAAGCTGCTTTTGAGGCAAGAACTGTATAGACATTGATGACATACGAATGACAATAGGAGGGGGGCACAGACACCTGCATTACCTGCCTTTCTTTTCTTTTTTTCCTTTTCTTTTTGTAATTTTATCTTTTTCTCTGTAAATAACTTGTGTATTTATGTAGTTACAGTGTGTTTCTAGTTGGAACATTGTTTAATTTGTAGTATTGTGCAGTTCCTGCATGTGTCCCGAGAGGGCACCTCAGCTCAGCTGTAAACGTGATTTTGTGCAACTGTCGGCCCCTAGCGGGCATAATTGGTTGAATAAAGAATTGTAAATTGTATAAACACTCAGACTGACATAAATTCAACTAATACCTACCAGACAGAATCTTTCCGAAACATTAATAAAGTCATGTACAGCAGAGAATCTGAATATTCTCATTTTTCGAGGATGATCGGGCGAATTGCGTTCTATCACTGAACAAAATATTTTAATCCTGTGACGTCATAGGCAGGGTCCAACTGTGCGCATGAAATCTCCTTTTAACCAGTACTTATTAATATTGATTCAATCCTCAACGTAAACAAGGACACATACAGAAACTAAAACATACATAAAATGACAAATCTACACAAAAATCCAAATCAGTACGTGTCATGTACTTTACAAATAAAAAATAAGGACATCGGACTGAAATATGAACCTATGTACATGCACATGTACATGGTGTGTTATATTCACCCACGATCGGAAACGAAGTCAAACTGACTAATTCGATTATTTCGGTTCGTTTCCTGTACATTATCTCTCTCTCTCTCTCTCTCTCTCTCTCTCTCTCTCTCTCTCCCCATTTACACATATACATACATGCATGCATACATACATGCATGCATGCATACATACATACATACATACATACATACATACATACATACATACATACATACATACATACATACATACATACATACATACATACATACATACATACATATGTAGCATGGTATAGATGCCTCCTTGTTCGATGGAACGAACATGACAAACAAAGTAATCCACGTCTGCATCGTGACCATCTTCGAAGGCCAGTACATATCGTCTCAGAGCGCTAATTATGGAGTTAAAGACCATCCATCTCTGCAGTCATCTATCCTATCAAACAATTTTAACTGATTTTGTTTTCATTCCCAATATTGTGTTTATATTTTCTTTTAGTTATGAATCATGTTACAAGACACGCGGGTGTGACTGCCCATTCTTTCCGGGCACAATCCACCAGTTCCACAGACCTTGATACTGTGTGGGAAGTGCTAACAAATACAAGGTAGGTATGTACACATATTGGTGATCAGTACAACCTACACAATTAAAGTCAATCTGAAGAATCAGAAGAGAATTATATTCTGCAATGTAGTATTTTATGTTTCTCGAAAAAAACAGCCAACGCTTTCCCTGTGTCACTCTTACGCCATAGATAATACATATAGTAGTTAAGTAATTGATACCATTAAAGTACATGTATTATTTTGTGGGCTTGGAATTATATTGGCATAGGCAATTCTCCCCTAGCGTTACTTAAAATCCATTTTATACGTATTTTCAAAAAAAAACCCGGCACAATAAATGTGAAAAGAAAAAAAAGGTCTGCATGTAAAAAGAGTGCGCAGGGACTCGTTTAACTTTCAAACGCTATTTGCTTTTTAGGGGACTTCTTGCTCTCCGCTCTTCTCCAGATGTTAGCTACGTTGAAGAAAGCCAGTTCTTTGGGATAGCTTCGTCTGGCTGTGTTAGTCGCAAAGTCAACGGATGCATGCAATCAGATGTAACTGATAGATGGGTAAATTTAATTCGTCATCCTTTTGTGATGTTTATCGTATCCTTTATCTGGTGCCGCAGTATTGTCGGCATTGCAGGTGTTCTCTGTGCATGAAATTTTCGCTCTGTTTCTTTTTTCTGTCATAAACAAATGACGATTTTATCATGAAGATTTGCATAGATTAAGATATGATCTTTTCCTTCCAATAAGTTTATACCCGTGGTTTTGTATTTTGTTGCATTATCAAATAGTAAAGCGTACCGTAAAATATTTGGTATGTTTGCAGGGATTAGACAGGCTAGATCAGAGGAACCTACCCTTGGATAAAATATTAATCTCTCCTGGTAAGAGCAGGGACATGTTTATTTTATACACACACACACACACACACACACACACACACACACACACACACACACACACACACACACACACACACACACACACACACACACACACTTTCTATCTTGATATAACGTTAACACACGGATCAGAGTTTCATGCTAAGGTTTTAAAACGCCATCATGGTGGATTTTAATTGCTGTATTTGATATGCAAAATTGCTTTTTTCATTATATATAGTGAACACTTTTTCCATTTCAAGATTCATGCGAACCAAAATGAAACTTGACAGTGATGTTTATCACACGATATAAAGTAAATGCACACATACATTATGTTAAAGACACAAAAAACCCGACAAAATTTACATATATATATATATATATATATATATATATATATATATATATATATATATATATATATATATATATATATATATATATATATATATGTGTGTGTGTGTGTGTGTGTATGTATCTTGGCAACCATTTTTTTTCTGTTGCAGATTCGTCGTCCCAAAATGACAGCAAAGTAGACGTTTATGTTTTGGATACGTAAGTTTTGTGTAAATTTTGAGAATGAAGACGTCGATTGACTTTGTCAAATTTCGACTATTTTTGGACCAATTAAATGGCATTAATGGAAAAGAACATTTATTTCGACTATTATTGGACCAATGAAATGGCATTCATGGAAAAGAACATTTATTTTCATTATAATTGGCTACAGAAGAGAGAAAAAACAAATGACAAAATAATAATGATGATAAAAATAATAATAATAATAATAACAATAATAATAATAATAATGATGATGATGATGATGATGATGATGATGATGATGATGATGATGATGATGATGATGATGATGATGATAATAATAATAATAATAATTAGGCATCAACATGTCTGGACTGCCACAAATAAATCGTACACTTGTGATGACACATACACTATACAGACAGCTTTTAGTTGATTAAATGAAACTGTACGGACATCGTCCCTTCTGTTTTGCGAACCGAAAGACACAAAGGGGAACAGTTGTAACGTTTACTTATACAGGGGGATCGATACTAAGCATGAAGTTTTTCATGGCCGAGCACACTGGGTAAGTGATGAATTACATGTTAATGGACAATGTATTACAAACATGATGATTAGTGCTCATACAGACGTTGTTTGGTCTGCTTGCTTAGTTCCGTGCTCGTCCTAAACATTAATGCACTACGAGCTCCAGAATGAACAGCGCTAAGACGAAGCGACTTTATCTTTCATGGTCATTAAAAATGAAGATATGCCGAAGTTATTTATGTCCACATTCAACTTGTCACAGAGACTATAATATATCAAATTGACCTTTTTTTACTTAATGATCGTAACCGGAACAACGAGATGCATATAGCCTTCAAGCTCCTAATCAGCATATAACAGAAGTAAAAATTAAAAGCACATCTTGTAATACTTTCAGTAAAACCAGCCGGTCAGGTTGAAAATGCATCGCAATGGCCAATATATTGAACGCCACGCAGTTAATGTATTGAATAGCAAATAGGGCGATGGGAAAAATACAATTAAATACAAAGCAAAACCATTGTTTTCACAACTTTTGTACGTTTTGTTGTGTGGTAAATGCTCCCTTTATGTCAATTCAGGGGGGGAATTTTGCAGATCATGAAGATGCTGACGGCACAGGGCATGGCACGCATATTGCAGGTAAGTTGTTGAAGATGTTACTGTGTTTTCAATGAACTCTATGGCAAACCTTATTTCGACCTTCAAAGTTATGGTCATAATTAACTGAATTTGAAGCAAGTGTTATCCAGTGTTTCCTTAGTGACAGCAACAGTGGTAAAACGCCAAGCGTAAAGAACATATTCTTTATTGCTTCTGTAGTCTTTTTGTGCCTCACATTAACCCATTATAACTTTCATTAAGTGGTCAAGTTGTTTACTTTTCCAGGTATTGTCGCTGAAATTTGCAGGTCATGTCGGGTGATCAGTGTCAAAGTACTGGATATGCAAGAATCTGGTACCACCATGTCTCTCCTCAAAGGAATAAGATACGTCATCTCTATGGACCGGAAAAGGCGCAAAAATCAAGCAATTATGAAGTAGGTGAAGAATAAATCATCTATACAAGTTGACATAAAAGGATAAGCCGTCGGCTATTTGGGCGATCTTCGTTAATTAACTAAAGTTTATCACAAAATAAAAAGAGGAACTGATTTGGACATGTTTTTTCATACTGACAATTATTTGTGTGTTCAGTCCAGGAAGAGTTAGCTGGTCAGAAACGTTAAATGAATACTCAAATTTTGTTTTTCGCATGAGACAAAAAAATTCACTGCAGATAAGCTAGAATGAACTCGGACACAGGGCAAGCCAAATGTATCGTACTGGCATTTTTTTCTAATGGGCAAAACGCAAATTGTCAAGCTAGATATTGTATGTATTTACATGTACATTAGGTTTTTGGGCAACTTTAATGCTCCGATGTCCTTCCTGTTGAAATAATAATGGAAATTTCGTTGCAGCATGTCAATAGGAGGGAGGCCCAGTAGAGCAATAAATGAGCAAACCAATCACGCTCATGAGGCTGTAAGTACACATCACCTATATCTAGTGTATGTAAGTGATTAAATTGACTAAAGAGATAAACTAGTGCCAGTTTAGCGCAGCTGATTTAATCACCAATGCTGATCTATGGTCATGATTCGTATGTGGTTATTTGATACAAAAGCGTCCAATATTGTATTAACAGTCGTTTGTTTCTTCTTCTTCTTCTTCTTCTTCTTCTTCTTCTTCTTCTTCTTCTTCTTCTTCTTCTTCTTCTTCTTCTTCTTCTTCTTCTTCTTCTTCTTCTTTTTCTTCTTCTTCTTCTTTCTTCGTTTTTTTTTGATCAGTATAATTATCCTCTATTAGCATAAGTAGGCTGGTGCGATGAAATCGAAACTTGGCATTATTACCTTGATGTCACAACACAACTCCTATGATTTAAATCTAACTTTTAGCCTCTAACAGAGATTGAGTTCATGTATCAGAGTGTTATCATTAGCATTAGCCAGATTAACGATCGAATACTTACAAAAAGGAATATTATATGTAGACGATTGTGTATAGTGTATGTACATTTAAACACAAAAGTCCGAGGTGCCGAGAGGCAATTAGCAATGTCTTTTCAGACAAAAAATATTTTAACGTAAAGCCAAGGTATATTGTGGGCCACTTAATTTCTGAAAGGTGTAGTTTATCACTCTTCGGCAAATTTCTAAAATCAGGACGTTCAGACATAAAAGCAAAATGCAACCGTACGTGTAAATATGGGATGACACACAAAAGTTTAATATTTTTCTCAAATGTTGCTCAATTATATACAGTTACATTTGAAACTTGGTATGCACGACGCAAATTCTTTTATTGCAGATGTGGCAATTTGAAAAAAATTACAAAGGTTAGTAATATCCTTACCATAATTTGTCTATTTTTCCTCAGGGGATCACCGTTGTGGCCGCAGCAGGTAATCACGGTGGTAATTCGTGTGACTACTCGCCGGGAATGGAATCAACAGCGTGAGTGTTTTCAGGACGCTGTGGTTAAGAGGTTAAGAGGTAGCCACAAGGAGTGCATTTAAGTCATCTGATCGGGTCATTTGTCTTCTTGTCGTACAAACGAGATATCCCTGAACACACTGCCTGTTACATGATTACTTGGCTTTTGCCTTGATTTTACACCACCTTCCTTGTGGACAACAGGACATGTTTATTTAGAATATCTCATATTATTAATGACAATTAAATTAACCACTATTAGTAGGTAAACCATTGATAATATCTGGTATTGTATTACTACCTTCGATTTTGAATATCCATATAAAATTTATCTGGGTTATAATTTCCCTATCTCCAGAAATATGCCTTACATGACAAATTATATACATGTGGCATTTAGTCAATTAAACATTCGATATATGTAATGAAACACTGATAAATAAAGATAAGTAAATACTCATACAAAACATAAAATGACAAGTTTGGGATAGTGTCTTTCCAGTAAAACGAATATAAATTAACAACAGTAACCACTTCTTTGTAGAATCACCGTTGGATGCACCACTGAGACTGATTCCTTTTGCATCTACTCTAATTCAGGACGTTGTGTTGATATATTGGCACCGGTAAGTTTAGAAGTATCAATAGCAATGTTGCAACGTCAGAACTGCGAAATCGCTTTCGATCTCTAAAAATCAAAGGCGGTTTACCTTCAAGGTCAAGTTTAATTGTTATTCCGCCGAGCTGAAATGGTACGTAGAGATCAAGCGCCCACCCAATATTCCCTTCCCTGTGTACATAATTTAATGTCTCCATTTGCTAAACTAGATCTAGATTGATTTTCTGTGTGGGGTGGGAGTGGGGGTGGAGAGGGGATCCGTCACCACCCTGGAAGGTATGGTCCGGTCGGCGGTCTTTGACACTCTCGACCATGAAGTGCTGCTGCAGTTTCTGGCTCACTGTTTTGGGCTCAGAGGAACGGCACTTATATAGGTGGGCAGGTATCTTGAAGCACATCGGTGCAAAGTAGTTATAAATGGTAATTCGTCAGGGGAGAAAAACCAATTAACCTTTCAGGAAGCTTTGCTGGATCAACTTGTTACTTTGCATTTGCCAGTACCTTATCCAGCATAAGACCAGAATCTGTTGCCTCACATGGCTTAGCTGATGATCATTGTTTCAAAAAGGAATATAAAGCAGATCCTTCCGACCAAAGCAGAGAGAGAAACCATACCGACTCTGGAAAATACGATGGGGGATGTAAAAATAATGGATGGATGTGGACAGGTGAAAACGTAACACTCCAAAAACTGAACGCCTCAGTTTTGACTCTTGTCAGCAGTTGGCGAAAGCTTAAGCTAAATCCACCAGTGTGGAGGGGAATATAATACGCCGTATGCATATAATTTCCCACCACAAAGTACGGGTTTGACGCCAGGCGACCACCCCGAACGTGCGGGTCACATCACTGTCACAGACAGGGCCATATGTTCATTTCTAAAAAACAATGCTGTTTTTTTAGGAGAAATTTTTAAGTTCACAAATGCCAAAATGGTATTCATCTAGTACTTCCCGAGCCATATGTAAAGGAAGGTTTCCATCTGACTTTAATCAGTGTTCTTTATTTCCAAAATATTAGTTATATCCCGCATGTCCCCACAGGTACCGACCCGTATATCGCCATATCCCGCCAAGCGAGACTAGGCAATCAGGTACGCAGTTGTAGCGGGAAATCAATATGCATATTGAAGCCAGTGCATGTATTCAATACCTAGGAAACGGCTTGATGAGCAATTTTGGACGTCAGAACACATTCGCAATGTTAATCGGCTGTATTTAATCTAATTTCCCAAAAACTTTTATGTATTTATGCCCATACAATCGCTTATTCTATTACTACGGAACCTAGTAGGATCTGACTTGGACCACACAAATGCAACAAGACAAGGATATCAGAAGATTGCAATATATATATATAGAATACGGCAGCAAACTTTGTCTTAGGAATAGCAAATATGATAGTGATAGTACATATCTAATGATTTTGCATTTGCTGCTTATGCGATTTGGCATTGAATACAAGATTCTCGATGAATCTCACAGCAAAAGTCCTGGCAAGACGTTCAGGATTCTGATCAGAACAACAGATAAGAAGACTAGTTATCATCATCATCATCATCATCATCATCATCATCATCATCATCATCATCATCATCATCATCATCATCATCATCATCATCATCATCATCATCATCATCATCATCAGTTAATATTTACATATTTTAGCCAGCCATATGCAAAAAGTCGGACCTACGACGGACGCAGACGTATGGGACTAACAATTCAGCTGAACGAAACATGAAGAACAGTGGAATGTTTTGTTCTGTTTTGTCTTTCACCATTTTCTCACTTTTTGTTTTGTATCAGTTGTTTATCGTGAAGCATTGTGTATCAATTGTGCACATTCAGTTGCAAATCCATATTCTGAAATATCTGTTACCCTTCTCGTCATTTACAGGGTGATCATATCGTAAGTGCTGACAATAAGGGCCCCACATCATATAGGAGCAGGAGTGGTATGTTTTTTTGTCGTCAACAACTGCATGTATCTTGTCGAGAGCCCATCACACTACCACCCCACAAATGAATGTTTATGCAATCGGTTAAGCGTCTCTCTCTTTTCATTCTTGTGCCCAAAAACGGAGAAAATTCCATTTTGTCAATATTGTTCATATTGTTCTTCTCTACACTGTCAGAAAAATAAAGGCAGTTATTTATGCGAAATATATGTACTGGTACAAAGTATAAATAACTTCCAGCTGTTTTCAAAATATAAAAGAGTATAATCTAACAAATATACACTATGCTTATGTTCCTTGAAGACAAATGGTAATCTATTGGTTCTTTCGACCAGCAAACTTACACTGCTAATATACGTATACGGAACAGTGTATGATGAAAAACAGGTACTTTAAAAATGCAACTCGTCCAACTTGCATCGACCTTCCATTTAGGGAGTACGGCATAGGAATCTCAAACTTTAAAAGAAGATGTTTAGCTGTAGAGGGCGCAACTGGCCAAGTGGTGTTGATGACCCCTTGGACTATCACGAAGAAAAGATGGGGGCCACCTCTTAAAAAGTCACTTTACGACTGCTCAGTCAATTTTCTTACAGCACTAGATAAGCATTTCAATCGTCATTTTCATTTTAAAGTTTTTTCTGTCTTTAATACTTTTGAACCTGTAAAAATGAATATTTCAAATTAAATCTGTTTTCAGGAACCTCACAGGCGGCACCTCTTGTGGTAAGTACTCAACAAGTTAACAAACTTTTTTGGGTGCCACTAGTTGCTGAACTTGCTGTGTTTCTTTAGAAAGTGCCACACAATTCTCATGTTTTCATTCAGACCTACCGGTGATACTGTAATGTGACGAAACGGTTAAGAAAGAAAAATTCATTTCTCATTCAGGGTTGCTTTGAACCGATTTTGGAGGGGAAATTGTAGCATGAGAAAAAAACTATGACAAATAAGTTCGGCAATCTGTGTAACAGTATATTTTGTTTTCGATTTCGTTATTTTCATGACAAGAATACTACATGTATCACATCAGGCACTCTAATGTATATAATTATAAATTGAAAAGTGTCAAAATTTAGCACCACCTATGGGTGCTACGTCACATATATCTTATCCTTTGGGAATGTTGCCTGAACATGCAAGACCTCAAAGGCAACTGAACTTTAAGCAGAATATATATATATATATATATATATATATATATATATATATATATATATATATATATATATATATATATATATATATATAACCCCATCTCAAAACCAACTCCCCCCAAACACACACACTCCAACAAACAAACCAAAAAACAAAAAAACACACACACAAACAAAAACAAAATGAAACAAACATACAAACAAACACCCCAAAGCCTTCGTCCAAATGAACACGTAATAACTCGTCATAATTTTCATGCCTCCAGGCAGGTGTTATAGCGCGTCACATTGAAACGACTGGCTATTGCAAATCCCCACAGGATATTGCAGATTGGCTCAACAAGGAGTAAGTATGGTCCTTATTTCCATACGTGGTATGAGACCGCCATGATCAGCAAGAATGCCTCGCTACATATTACAATAGTATTTTGTTTATCATGAATGTCTCTTTTAAGTTCTTGCTCTATAATTCGAATCTTGTCACGGCGATTACGTGCCTCGCTCTGTTCATTGATATTGCTTGATGCGCAAGTATAAGGCAATACTATTTTCCAAGCAGGTGTACATTTGATTATTTGATTTTGTTTGTCGAGGTATCAATAGTACCGAAAAACATGATTCATATTCATTAATTCCAAACCCAACAATGACAGGAAAGAGATTCCAGACTTGCCAAAGCATCAACATTTCGTTTCTAATACCAATGTGAAGAAACATTTGTTCACACTTAAACAGGACGCATGTTGGTACACAGAAAATAAAAAAAACCCGCGAAGTCTAGAATAAATAGGAGTAACATGGCTGAACAATTTGACTCGAGGTTCCAGATTTTAAGCAATTACTCCTCTGTTTTTTTTTTCAATTCATCATTTATCATACTTTCGCATCTCTGCTCTACATTACTCTGGTAAAAAGCACCGTTTGTTCTTTTTACAGAAGCACAAAAAACGTTATTAAAAAGTTACCAACCCAGACGCCAAACAGACTTCTGTTTTACAACTGCAATGGAACAGAATAACCGACAGAACGGTCACAATACTCCTCATCTTCAATCGTCCGAAGATACCAGCATACGTCTGTACTTTTGCGTGCAAAAAGTATACAGATCTTGTGAATATCATTTCTTTGTTTTGGTTAATCATATTTAAATCTGTACGCTGCATTTGAATTGGGATACTACGTAGAACGTGGAAAAAGTAATGACCCGTGTCAAAGTCTGATTAAAATCATCGCCAATTTCAAAAGCATATGAAATTGTCACCAAACATCAGGAAAGCTATATGATGGTACCACATAAGTATTTACAGGTTTATCATCTTTGTCACAGACTTTGAAGTGCATATTTAATACAGAAACAATGGAAATTTGCTGTGAGAGCAGACAGTTGGTGTACAAAGACCCTTACAGAGATATTGGCATTGAAACAATTAGAGGAAAAAAAACAAACAAAACACCTCCCTCAAAAAAACAAACAAAAACAAAATCAAAAAAACAAAAAAAAACAACAACAGACAAAAGAAAAAATACATAAAAGCATCACAAAGGAAAAACAAAAACAAAAATACAAAAAAGAAACTCCCGCAAAAAACACAAAACATTCACGTAATAAAGACCCCTAGTCCCACTATCCACCCTCCAAAAAAAGTCTTTGCTAGAATCTTTTTGGGAGTATCACCCAGTCACTGTACATAACATTGCGCATTTTTGCACATGGGATCCTTCCACTGTTCAGCAAAGGATTGGTGTTTGAGAAAGTGTGTTTTAATAGTTTGATATCAGTCCGGTGAGCTTAACCGTGATTAACTTGGTTTCCAATGTGCAGTTTGAATGTAGGCAATATTGTGTCTTTGCCTTTTTTGAATACATGAAATACTAATGGTACCATATAATTGTTTAAATACTGCATACCCTGAGGATGTGATGGAAAACCTGTCTTCCTTATATGGTTTCGCCAATGATTCTGTTTGATACAAACTGTAATCGTTCGATCTTTTACAGGATAAATCCAATACCCCAATGTAATGTGGCGGTGATGTAAAACGTCACATTGATTATGCACTTCTTATGTGTTGTTTGAAATAGGCTTGACTTTGTTTTCATTGCTGTAAATCAATCCTCAAGGTTACAGTCTTTATTTTGCCACAACAGCCCTACTGAGAAGTAGGGCCGTTGTGGTATAACGGCCCACTCCTTCAACAAGTAGCTTGCAAACAGCAAGTCGAGGAAGTTTTTTTAGTAATGCGTCACATTGGTGCTTTCTTCATACACAGCAGAAAGGGAAAGAAATGGAAATATGATTAAGAATAAGTCTGATTGGATATACTGATTGTAAGACACATTGCTCAGATATCTAGCAGAAAAGAGGGGAAACATAAGGGAAATTCATCACATGTAGTTTTTTTCCTATTAGGTATCATACAAGACTCATGATACCTTTGTTTGATCATAATAAATTGATGGAAAATGTATAGTGTAATGACCAGGATGAAACTCTTACTAATACCCATTCATAGCTGATATTCTTTTCGTTGATGACACTACATCTACTGTGTGTGTCGAACGAATTGCCTGCCACAAGTGACATGCAGCCACGATTACATACATTCTGTGCACCGATAAGAGAAAAAAAAAAGTTATCTCTTTCCACCAGAACCCGCCAGTCATAGATCCTTTTGTATTCAATGACACATATCTGAAGTGATAAACGTACAAAATTACAGGTCCATATATATTCAATGATTTCATGACCTGGATAGTCAACATTGACTAGAACTACGGCAAAGCATCTATTTTGCTGTACTTTGCCAAGCATCTCTATCACACTGGGACTTGTGACCTTTTGTTGCCCATTAGTTGACCCCGAATGTAAAATACCACTGTGTGACACACATCTTTCACAATCAGAGATTCAAATGGACTAGAAACCATCCAGAAAGGAGCATTTAAAATTAGCTTCCCTAACATTCCATACCAAACAGCACGTGAAACCCTTGCCGATCCAAACTGTATAAATTCTTTTCGTAGTGTGACATTGCCCCTCATAGACTTCACAAATCCTCCCTATACCTTGCGATGTTAAGAATTCCCGTAACAGGCCACATCTACCCTTGCCGCAAGGGAGAACAAACCGTTTCGAGAATTCGCTGGTGAAACATGACCTTTTCGATTAACAGATAAGACTCTGCAGCAAAAACTCTACAAGGACTACAGTATTGTGCATATATCTTTTGTAGTCTCACCGGATTTGCATTAAAACTGGTCGTTTTTATATTCTGCTGTTTCATGTGATCCAATACAAGTTGCCGCTGTATAAAGCAATATCCTATCTATTTATAGAACCAAAAAGCAATATAAAACATATTGTAACCTGTCGATCAAGAAGGTAAAAAGTGTATGAAAAATCATCCTGTAAGCCGTAGCATTATAATTTCATTATGAGACAAGCTTATCATAGCAATTGGAATGTTGTAAATTTAACTTGTGTCAACAGCCTGAAGTAACTATGAGTTACGACACCTTCCTGGGACCACAAACACTTGTTAAATGACTTTAAGCTTGAGAGCATACAAATATTTCGTGCGAGATCTATTAAAATTGAAAATATCTAAATATATGAAAGAATTTTTAGCCATACCTTTTCTCAGAATTGGAGCTTGATATCTGTAGGTAATCCCGAATATGAAATACTTTCAGTTACATATTGAAACATCAATCTTCGACAGCCAAAAGGTCTCTTTCCGAAACGAATATCTAACTTCAAGTACTTGGTAAAGTTAAATTACCCCATGGTCAGTCTTAAATATATTTAGAGATCGTTCGAATGTACCGGAATTGCCGTTTATCTGCTCAATTCCAGCAATTAAATCTGTATGCCTGCAGTGGCAAAAGAATTAATGTCACCAATATTTTCGAAGGAGTTATGCTTGTCACGTTTTTATGAATTCATCCACGACAAAATATAAAGCAAGAAGGGACGAAATAACAGTTTCCTGTCCGAATCCGGGTCTGTCTGGCGTCATGCGTACTGTGAAAAACTATTGCTCAAATTACCATTACACTAGATTATACGCTGGTGCAGATTACCACTCTTTAAAATCGTATTTTTGAGTTTTTGTCAAAGCCAACGTTAACAATTCCACCGATGTAGACAGGAACACAAAGAGTCAATGTGATGAACGAGTGTTCTCAAATAACTGCATCTATCATCTGAAGGAACCATTCTCAGGTTGTTCACTACAAGCCAAAATCTTTCTTTCTCGGAGTTGCAGATAGTAAACACGACATGGAAGGGAGTGTGACAGCAACCCAAATAAAATATATATATATTTAAAATTTCAACTAAGTTAAGTGTTAAGAGCCGTAATTATATGAACACTTTAGCGGTTGCTGGATCACAATTTTTGTTTTACTAAAGATGTGTCCGTTCTACTGGCAAAAGGATTAAAAAATATCTGAATTCTGCCTTTATTTTACTGCAATATAGTTCCATCAACATCAGGGATTGATAGGTTTTTTGTGGAATTTTGTAACTTTGGTGTAAAGAAAATGAGAATAACGAGTCGCAAACGTGTCATTTTAAAGCCATGGACAGGGAACCGGCAAGTTTAACCCGTCCACTGTGGCCCCAATCTATTCCATTCATATGCTAAATGAGTATATTCAGCAATCTATGATTTGTCATCTTTCTTGGAAGTGATTGTGGCAAGGAAAGCTGTTAACTTGGCATTTTTATCATTCGTGAGGACTAAGTACCGTATCTTACATTTCATAAAGTGCAAAAAAGCATGAATACTGGAGATTTCATAAACTATGGGTTAATTGTTCTTACCAGTGGTTCCATCTTGAATAATTTCAAAGCGCCCATCTATGTACTTTTCCACAGTATCTCCTTGCAATGTGCTTTTGCATAGGTTTTCTTAGTATGTGTGAGCAAGTTTTTGATGTTCTATCTAATGATATGATTAAGGTAGTTACTACTAATGCCACTAATAAGTGAACTACAACCTGTAAATTTTCAATATTCAATAACTTCACTTGTACTAGTTTTGCTTGCCTTGGTCCAGTTTAACATAGGTTGCTGCTTGATACATCTATGATAATGAAACTGTTATCACAATTGCAGTTGGCCTAAAGAACAGTGTACAAACACGGTACCTTAACAGTGACAGTGATATGTGGTCTATCTGACTTTTAGTTGTCTTGTATATCATATATGTCACTACATAGTTTTATTACATGCCGTGCGAACGAAAATTTATCCGGTTAAAACTACATGGTATCACTGGGACCACGGAAACTTTTATTTTACTTCAAATTTATGCAATTAGATATGCAGCGCGCATGATGTTTACCGATCTGGTTATCAGTATAAGATGCTCATTTGTACATGCAGGGTCTGAATCTAAACTCAAATTTGGTACCGATTCATACTCCTTTCTGGTTGTATTGAGTTGTTTGAATTACCGCCAGTGTACTTTGTGTTGTTATGCACAGCATTTTCGTGTCCTTCCACTTTTTATGAGGGAAGTACTGGATAACAACTTATATGGAGATTTAACATAAAGAAAATGATTATCGTTCTGAATTATCATCGTTTTTTTATTTGAGAATTATAAGGACGGTTTCGGTATATTACATTTCTTACAGTTACTTGCAAAGGTGCTTGGCGCCATGAGGCGCTCCGACGAGCGCACTAACACATACTTGAACAAAGGATATATGTTAGCTGCAAGGTATGAGGAATTAGGACCCCCGAACTGATCTGACCTTTAGAAATGTGACCTGGGAACTTGATTCCACAAACTTTCAGTCAAATCCACCGTAATAGGTCTTCTCTGATTGTAATTAGCTTCTTTTGTGGTGGAAAGAATAAAAATGTACTCAATGCACAATGTCTTCAGTTTAATTTTACGTTGATACCTGTGACAAACACGCCAGTGATCCAACTGACGTGTGTGTGTGTGTGTGTGTGTGTGTGTGTGTGTACTTTTTCTGTCGGTGTTTTGCCATACATTCTGACCTGATTGGCTGCCTTTCATTATTGCCCGCATAATCTTCTCTGACGTCGGTGTTTTTGGGGCGGCATGTGTGTATTGCCGCCAGAATTTCACGCACTTGATCTACGCGCTTGGTGCAATTTTGCTGGTAAAAAATTCGATTGATTACCATGGTAGCATGTGCTAATTGGTAATCAATCGTCCTTGAGTTTTTGGTACAAGAGAGCAATATCTTTATGAATATTGATGGTCACTTGAATTCTGATTTGGTCCGGATCATAGTAGTAGCTGTACTTTCAGTTACAGTGTTTATAAAATTAAGGACTTTTATTCAAAGTTTGATATAGGGCTCAACCCTTTGCAGAATTATACCCAATACAACTAAACATCGTCTCTGTATTATGACGATAAAATGTTTTAACCAGAGTTCGAATTAATGAATAAATGTAATGACTGTCGTTTTATTTCGACAAAACAGCGATGCAATCCGTAATTCGTATTAGATAAAAAAAATAATTTCTTTTAAGATGCCAGCTTCTGACATTGTTTGAAGGTGTTTATATATTTTGCGTCAGAATTAAACATATACCAACCCTCATAACTAATCGGTATCTATTTGACATCCTACAAATATCCAAGGCGACTTATTTTTTCGAGTTTTGACGCTTACAAAATGTGGTTTAGATGGTGGTTGATATTAATAGAATTTATAAAATCACTTTTTTTTAA
Organism: Hermodice carunculata; assembly: GCA_964020975.1. NCBI lineage: Eukaryota > Metazoa > Annelida > Polychaeta > Eunicida > Amphinomidae > Hermodice > Hermodice carunculata. The sequence goes on from OZ026617.1 coordinate 75,336,145, forward strand.
TTATGCACAAGTTATGCGCGGTATTGGGGATATGTATTATACAGCCAATCTGCCTTACTGACTTTGAAAAGTAATAACAAATGGTTTCGTTCTTTATTGATTGTCTTTCTTTCGTTTTCTTTTTCTCAGTCTCTTTCTCTCTCTCTCTTTCTTTTGTTATTTGTTTTTCTTTCTTTCCCTCTCTTTGTTCTTTCTCTGTTTCGTTGGTACTTTCGTTTTTTGCTTCTCTCTCTGTCTGTCTCTGTCTGTCTGTCTGTCTGTCTGTCTCTCTCTCTCTCTCTCTCTCTCTCTCTGCTGAATGCTTTGGAATAAAACGACTTCACGTGTGTACATCCTACAAATATCCAAGGCGGCTTATTTTTCCGAGTTTTGACGCTTACAAAACGTGGTTTAGATGGCGGTTAATATTTCATACAATTTATAAAATCACTTTTTTCAAAATTATGCGCGGTATTGGGAATATGTATTATACAGCCACTCTGCCTTACTGACTTTTCTTTTTCTCTTTCTTTTTCTCTCTCTATCTTTCTTTCGTTAATTGTTTTTTCTTTCTTTCTTTCCCTCTCTTTGTTGTTTTTCTGTTTCGTTGGTCCTTTCTTTCTTCTCTCTCTCTCTCGCTCTCTTTTGCTGCATACTTTCGAATTGAACCACTTCACGTGTGTGCATTTTTCGCTGCAGGGCGCAATGCGTCGGGTGCACATAAACTGCTTTGCCTGTTTCTTCTTAGTATGTCTGGCCATACTGAAATGCAATATGCTCAGTATGAATAAAGGACAACTAGACGCCTTGTTTGTCCTAGATGGTAATTATATTATAATTGCTGGGCAGGAAAGCACATGGAAGACTAAACTTTCTCTCAAAATTGTTGATGAACGTACTAGTAGAAGCAAAAATGTTAGGATTGTTTGTTCAACAGGAAAAGCAACAACCTTATACCCAAGCTCCGTGGTAGTCACGGATTTGCAAAGGTGAGCAGGGATGTAGGCAGGAAAACATTCAAAAGACACAATGCTTCAGCTTCTTAAAGAGGACGAAGATTTTAAGGGAGCAATTGTCGACACTGACGCTTCGTTGATCGATGAAGTGTCTATGGTCAGCAAGATAATAATAGACTGTCTCAGTTTTTTTTATGTTAAGGCATTAGGAACAATTGAAAATCGTTTGGAGGGATACAAGTGGTCCTTGTGGTATATTTTTACCAATAAGGTCCAGTACCTAATACCATGTACTCGGACGATGGACCGTACTGTTTCTTGTCTTCATGTGTTCAAAACAGTCATCAGATAATCCTGAAGGAAGTGGTCAGGCAGAGTGACAAAAGTTTTATCACAGCAATACGTGAAGTTTCCACGGGTGCTGTTTCACACCGGACTAATCATTCAATGCGATCACTCTAGCCTCCTTTTCCCAAACCCAATTGTGACTCGACTTATGTATTCAACACTAATCTCGAAGTAAATATTCACAATGCTTCGGCCTTGCGAGAACGGGATGTACAACAACGTATCTATGAAGCCTTCGATTCTGGACGATATTCAAACCGGTATTCGAAACACATTAATGCTCCCAAAAACCTGGCATTGAGAAGGGATGTACAGTCATGCTCCTGAAAATATCTTCAAAAAACCACAGCGGTCACTTTAAAGCCGATAAACCTTTTTTATATGAGGGTTGCATTTCGTATCAAACTCAGGCTGAACAAAGTGGCAATGCAAGTGACCTGCAACCAACTGAACAGCAATCTCTACAAATGTGTGTCGTTGAAATCCCGTCATGCTTTTGTGGAGCGAAATTAGAAATTATTCACTACTTTTTCGTTGAATGTAATTTGGAAACATTGTTGTTTGGAATTGAAAAGAGTTGGATGTCAAAACGTAACGGTCATATAAAATACATAATAATTACATAGCCTACATATCCGATAAACAAACAAACACATAAACAAACAAACAAACAAATAAATAAATAAATGAATAAATAAATAAATGTAGGAGGTATTGAATCATTTCTGGAAAAGTTGTAAATATTTACTGTCCAGGCAAAATTGTTGCCTCTGGTAGATAAAAACTTTTGATGTACCTTTTGTACCTCTCTTAAAAACAGATTGTTGTTGGACTTTCTCTTATGTGTATATCCAGGGCATTCCATGGTTGTGTCTCTGTATCCAGGAAAGCCCTTTGAGCAGTTTTAAAACAGGGACAGTACACACCTGAGACAAGACCATGGTGTGCATTATACTTGTGTTTTGTCCCAGTTATAAATGTGGCCTTGAATTCTACAAAAGATAAATGCAAATATATTATCATTAATTCATCAACATATTTATCAATAATACCTTTGAGGTCGAGGCATGACCACCAGGTCTACTTCCGGGTCTGAATCTTATTTGATTATGGGAACACTATGATACTTTTCAATGATTGTGTTAATCGGTTTATTAGAAAAGTGTGCATAATAATTAATCGAGGTGATTAGAAACCACAGTTATTCTCTAACTGTCAAAACAGAAGTGAATGCTTTTCTTATGCACTAATGTTACAAAGTTATTTGTACTTGACTTTGGAAAGGTACCAGGTGTTAATATGTTATTAAATATGCAGGTAAGGACCAAAAATAGTGGTGCCTTACCAATCTCTATCATTTCGTCGTTATTCTATCTTCGCGTATCATTTTTCAGTTTTAAGAATGTCTCTTGATGTAATTTGAACATTCAGTCCATCAAAAAAAATCGATTTTAATTTTTCTTTAACAAAAGTTTCTAGATTCACATCTGTGAAACTACCAGGTTAGTTCACGAAATTGCAAAAGTGCTGTAGCCATTTCCCTGATAGGGTTGGCGTTTTTCTCACTCGCTAATTCAGTCAGTTTATTTTATACATACTCCAAAATAATTCAGTTACTTTGAATGGATCAATGGTCCATAAGAGTTGCTGGCAGACTCCTTTCTTTATGTTTAGTAGACTTTTGTTTTCTCTGTTTTTAGTTTGAGTTGTGCAAATGAAGAAGCAGTGCAGGGTCCAATTCTGAACATCAATCCTACTTTTTGGAGGTATATACCTACGTGAGCACAAATATAATAATACTATTTCTTTGTTCTTTTAGACTTCATGTTATGTCATTTGAAGAGATGGATTGTGAATCTTCAAATTTGCTATTTTACCACCAGTCAGAATATATTATTTAGTTTGGGCATTCTAATAAATTGACCAACGCTTGTGTAGTTATGTTGTTTTCAACTTCATGGATCTGATTCTGCACAGGACAGCTGAGTGATGTTTTACGAAATGAAGTTTCCCGCCCCTTTTCCAAAAGAATGTTGTACACTCTACTTTAGGCTCCTTAGTTTAGCACAAGGGATGCTGGTGGAAATTAAAAATGATTGACCTAGGGTTATGTATACTGTAATTTTAAAATTATCTTAAAAGTGACGGTTGGCTTGGCATGTAGTCCGACACACTCGGTGCCCCCGCGTGACTGCAGGAATTACGCTTACCTTTAGTCTTCTATGGACATCTACTGTTGAATGTTCTTACGTTGGAGGCTCTACACCAGACGTCCAAAAGCTTTTTCTCACGTTGATCCGCAGGTCTTTTGTACGTATATTATTCCTTTTTGAGTAATAATCAATTCTGCATCATTTGGGAAAAACATGTGATCTGTAGTCTTGTAAAGTAAAACCATGATTCTCCCAAGTTCTGGCATTGAAATCGTCGCAGACAAAACGTTGTTCAAGGGTAGGATATATAGTTCCATCATTATCTTGGATCTCAAATCTATGTTCCCGTTTGTTACTCTATGTTGCGTTGATTGAACTGATGTAAACAAATTCAATGTATATGTTAGATGATAAATGAAACATTGTTTATATACTTGGATCCATATAAATTCATAATTTTCTAAATGTTGTATTTTGACACCAGGGATTCTCAATGGTGACGACATTTCCCTCTGTGATTGTATAACTAATGGTTTCTTTCGGGAGACAGATTCAATCTGATAGTCATTAAGTTTTCATTTACATTCAGATGAGTGCCACGGATATCGGGATTAATACAGTGGAAGTCACTTTCGTTTACTTTGTAGCATCTTACCTGTAGACAACTGGCCTTTCGGTGGGTGGGGGGATTGCGTACGCAAGGTAAATGTGCATCTGTTGCAAAGTTTTCAAGTTGACTGTATAGCATATACGTAACAGTAAGGTAAATTTATCACACGGTTAATATGTATGCAAAAAATGTATCTTGCTTACAGCCATACACCCGAGACGGTAAGTCATAAGGCGTCCGAGAAGGGAGAGACTTGTAACCTACCGTAATATCAGATTACGTTTACAGCACCATATTGACACTTATTCACAGAAATTATGCCATACATGATACAATACATATTTACAATATTTAAATGTGCATCTGATGCATATGCATAACAATAAGTTAAATTTATTACATGGTTACTATGTGTGCAGAAAATGTATCTTGCTTATATCCATACACCCAACACAGTAAGTTACAATAATTTGCGTTTGCAGCCAAAGAGGCTTGAAGTGCAATATCTCGTGTGCCTCTTTCACGTTCATAATCCAGGTCGTGGAAATAAAAATATTAGACAAAACATAAAAAAGAGGACATATAAAATAAAACACGTGCGATCAAATATTTTGGCAATGAGTATCCACTGTTCTTTTGCTGTCCATTCAATGGGTGCAGAGAGCATCGGTGTTGCTGCTGTCTGATCATTTTCTCTGCTGGTAGAATCGTTTAATTCTAAGTCTTTGACTTTTTCCGGTTTTCGTCCCCACGAACACGCCATTGAGAAGGGCCATGCTTTCATAGTCTGAAAAAAAAATTGTGTGGATAAATCCGAGTCGGTTTTTTTTTGTGTTTCCTTGCAAAATAAAACGATCATGATACGCCATGGATGCATCTGATACATGTATAATAGTTATTAAAGTATTATGCTTGTACCTTGCACTAAAAGCTACAGATAAACGAAAGACAGGTACAATGTTATTGATTTCCATCAAATTTTGGTAGAAATGATGTTTGTTGTAATGGATATTATACCTCACAGAGACGGCCGATTGAACCACTACTGACTTTTATAGTTGACACCTGTCTATAATCGAGGTTGTATTAGATTCCTAATGAATAAAACGAATCTCGCCACCCTGATATTCGTACGGTATATATATATATATATTTGCAGTTTGTACTTGTAAAACGGTATCATTGTGCTGCGATTTATGAGCAAGGATTGGCTGATGCGATGCTTACCAAATACTTGTTTTCACGTGGTATTTTACCTAATAAAACATTCCTTGTTTTCACGTGGTATTTTACCTAATAAAACATTCCTGCAGCTTTAAATTGCACATGTGCTCCACTATATGACCCTCGTCCATGGAATACATCTGCTTTATTTTCTTCTCGCCCCAAGACTGGTCAGGCAGAAGGTTAAGTGTGCCTCATCAAGTAACATAATGCAGTGCGTAATGTAAAGTACCGTTTAATTGTTGTTGTGTTCTCTGCAACGACGGATAGGGGTAAATATTTTGTTAAGGTCTTTTCTATTGCTGCATAAGGAATACACAAGGCTAAATTCTGTTGCATATTTGATCAAATATGTTGAACTTTATATTGTACCAACCAACACAGAAACATTTTTCAGATCTACGTCATTTCAAGATAGCGTATATTTACACTTTTGGACTGACGATTTTCATTTTTTCTCAGTTGCATATTTATATCTTAATAGTGTCTGTATATTCGGCCATTATAATATCTAGCAAGTAGAAAATGAATGCAGATAATTTATATCCATTAAAAGAGTAGGTCATTCCTCCGTGATGACAAATGTGTTTGTTCTTCAAGGTCATTTTCACGTGCAAAATTACTCAGGTATCCATCCGCCAGAGTATATTTGATAAGCGTAGTCTTTAGTACATGATGCCACGAACTAAATTCGATTTTACTATGATTTGAACAACATGGATGTTGATAAAGTGATTGCATGCACTTGGGAATCTAAGCATATTGAAATGCACTGCAGTTGCTCCCGTGTCGTTTGTTTAATTCTATTGCATATGTGATATTAAAGTGATTAAAACCGTTCGTTTTTAGCGGAGTTTGGGCGATGAGTTATCATCCAACAGGGAAGATTGATCAGAAGTTAGTCTGAGACGCATGTTATATTATATGGACACATTGTGGAGGGTTGGGGTGGCGGTGGCAGTGGCGTGTGGGTTTCAAGTGTCCAACAGATCTAAAAGTACAAAATATAACCAGAGAAGAAAATGTGCTTCAAAACAAATATGTCTGTGTGTCTTCAAAACCTGATTTAAATTTAAATGCTACAAATCTGTTTGTCTTTATTGGATGCACCTGCCGCACAAATCTCCGTTTTAAATTTGGCACCTCTAAATTTTTTGGTTTCGATTATATTCAACATTCAAACTTTTCAAATACTCTTTATGAGCATGAATCAAAATTTTTGTTTGTGGATGCATCTAGAGCACAAACATATGAACTGAAAATGGAATAAAAATACGCCATATCTATCCAGTACGCATTTTGTGTCAAATGGTACGACTGATTATTATATATATATATATATATATATATATATATATATATGAAGTATGGCCATTCTCACTGCAGACTACTGCAGAGCCCGATTTCTGACAGCGGATCTATGGACGACAGGCGGATGCGTAATACAGAATAAAATTCAATTGAATCCATTGGGCTGGTACTGTTGTGCACTTAGAATCATGAATGAAATTGGTCCAGAGGGTCCCAATAACGGGACTTTAAATTCGAAAGATAGAGCGTATTATCTTTGAAAGGGTAATAGTGAAAATACGCAGGGAAAATAGTTGACACCAGAGTGCGGTGGATGAATATTGGAATTGTTGAGTCCTTACATGGTATTTTTAACGGAATACAGGAAGCATCTAGTATGTTCCCTTTTGAAGTTCATAATTTACTTTAAAAAGAAAATGCAATATTTCTGGCCGATTTTTCACAATGAAGGAAATATAACAAGTAAACTGCTTTTACGAAAAGCAGATTTGATAGGAATATAGAAATTTCTTTTGCGATTGATAGTTTATCCATTATGTACAGGTCAAAGTAAACGATTTCTGGAGAGATTTTAGACATGTTTTTATATGGTCAGTCGCACACCAGGCAAACACAGTGTCGAAACTAGAAAAAAAGATTTGCTTCAAAGCAAATATGTGTGCCTTCAAAAGTTGTAAATTTTAAATGCTACAACTTTTGTCCTTTGATACTTTATATTCCACTAAGCTTATGGCTAGATGAAAATTTTAAAGCCCTACATGACTGAAACTACATGAAAATTGACTAAGTTATGACTAGATGAGAATCCAAAGGCCAAAATGACCTTGACGTTTGATCTTTACATGTCACATGTAAATTTTAAAAAAAAATATACAGTGTTACAATATCTACAATCTAAGCCCAACATGCACCAGTTCAGATAAAAATTGACCGAACTATGACTAGAAGATATTTAAAATGGCAAAATGGTATTGACCTTCGACATTTAGAGGTTAAAAATTACAAAAATGTGCAGTGGAAGTTTAATACCTACAATTTGAATCCAACATGATTAACATTGGACGAAAATCCATCAAGTTATGGCTAGATGAAAATTTCAAAGGTCGAAATGACTTTGACTTTTTACCTTCAGGTTACATGCAAATAAGAAAAATGTGCAGTGCTTCAATATCTAGTGGGATGTTTACCGTGCACGGGGAAATTTTACGTAAGTTTCTTTTATTACAATTCAAAAACACAAAAACATCATGGTGTAGTTATTACTGAATACTCACTGGAAATAAAAAAAAACAATCATATTGTCAGAACACAGTTACCCCGTCCTCTTCATGGGTGAATGAGGTAACATGTGTTAGTATAATTAGCGCAAGATTTAGAAAAACAAGGGGGTTTTGTGAACAGCCTGCCCTGAGCTGCCCCTGACATTCAACCCATGATAAGTCCCACTCTAGTCTAGGAAATGAAGATTTGGGGGAAGAAAATAAAAAATATGAGATTCCAATCCAATTCTCATTGCATTTCATGAGAATCAAAAGACATACATACATGAGACTAAAGGTACCTAAATAAAAAAAAAAAATGTAAAAATCGTCAATTTACAAATCAGGGATCCAAAGTTACACCGCCTTATGAACAACTTTCTTTAACCTTCTCACAAGCTACACTTCCCCCACGGTTCAGAATAAATCTGAGTGACGTTTTTTTAGAAGTCGAAAATATCCTTACCAGACAAATAAGCATTGATTTAAAAAAATCACGGTGCCCCCTGTTGAACAAATTAAGGTCTGGGATCCCTAGAAATGTGACTATGTAATTTCAAAGCAATTGGCATAGCGTTTTTTTTTCGGGGGGGGGGGGTATTTTTAAACATTTTCCCAAAAGTGATGAACAAAAAGATTTCAACACAAATATAAAAATCACTGGAGTGTGACCTTTTGATCAAAATGAGTAGAATTCCACCCAATGTACACCCCAGAAACTTTGAAGTGAATCTCGTTCACGGTTTTGAAGAAGACATAGTCGAAAATGTGAATTTCCATTGCAATCCGCATTGACTTAGATGGTGATCAACAAGAATGCATGCATTAACTGACAGTTACCCAAATTGAGAAATATGTGAAAAATTGCAGGTAAAAAATTGCAGCGCCACCTGCTGAACAAATTCAGGTGTAGGAGTCTCCAGTCAGCTGAGGTAAAAGTAAGATTTTGGGAAGGAGGCAGCTGTCCGCTTCTCTCTTCTAGTACAGTAGACTATCTTGAAATTGAAGTCCAAGCATGCACTGATAAGGTTACTGGTTCCTGTTTTCGTATATTTTGTGCCTTGTCTCATAAGAAAACAAATATACGTGCATGCATATAGACAAACATGATACTTGAAAACAATTATATCCCCACATGTATGTATAGTGCAATCTCCCCATTAAGACCACCCGAGGGAACAAAATAATGTTGTCTTGATAGGGGAGTAGTCTAAATGGAGGATATAATTCAATTAAGGATACAAAAGAGGGTCTGTAAATTTAAGGATACAAAAGAGGGTCTGTAAATTGGTGGTATATATAGAAATGGTCTATTTATGGACGTAGTCTTAATGGAGATTCCACTGTATTTGCTGAAACTCACAACATAAAATGCGGGCTAAGAGCTTGGCTAACGGGTTTCTCATGTTAGTGATATGGAAGTCTTGCAGGGCATTTGCCTTTGTGAGATAAATATAGATTATAATTTGCGCGTGTCTGTGCATCATTATTTTACAAGTGGTTATTTGATATTTTCAATGAAAGGAGCACAGCGAAGCATAAACTTTTCATACAGAGTATTCAAATCTAATTGAGTCACATTACGGTACCTGAAGAGATATCACACAATTGAATTCAGAGTATATTTCGGTATCAGCAAATACAATCAGTTTGAGATTGTCACTTGAAAGCCTGATTAACTCTGTCTCGTGACCCCCAGACCAGGCATTGTGATTTCAATACCAATTGTGCACTCAGATATGAAACGCATATAAGTGAATGACGTCAGATCACCGCGAGTTGTTAATGCGATATTCTGGAGCAATTGTGTTATGATTTTGTCTACATACAGTCCAAAATATATTGACCATCGTTTTGAAAAGAAACATCTAAATTGTGTCCTCGGCATAGTCAAAGACAAACTATGGTCGGACACAGTCCAATAAAATGATCCTTCACGAATATTGATGGTTTCAGATGCATCGTAAGATTATGTTTATTGACGATTCCCAATACTGAGCTCGACCATGAACATGTTGTCTCGCTAAAGATATGTAACCAATAAAACAAGTCACTGACCTGTCCCTTGGGTATATCTGTTTTGAGCTATACCTGATCGAAATGAAATTTCATCTTCAATATTTCTGTCATCTACACTGGTGGCTATTCGTTGAAACACATTTTATCAAATAAAATAGATGGAAAATATGTGTCAGCAATCTGTAAACATGTTATTTTATTTGCATTATAAACAAAAACTACATCTAAGACATTATTTTTAATCTGACTTTATCAGGCTAGGAGTTGTCGTCTGCTTCTTTCAGGTACATCTCGTCTCTTTTACCTTGTTTTGCCCAGCTCTTTTCACGATATTGGTTGAAAACAAAGATCGAAATAAGTATATTTGACTTCAATATATATTATAAAGCCTTGGGACAAAATGAACATATTTGGGCACTGTATGTGTATGCAAGGTATCTTTATGCTTTTAATTACAAACATATTTCTTTTCTCTGGATTGCCTAATAGAACACAAAGACTAATCTGGAGGCTCTCCAGTACATAAAAGGACGCACAGGAATATATACAATACACACTGGACGGGAACAGAAGACTAAATCCACGGCTTGTACAATACATTTGATGGCAGATAATGGAGACTTATAAGTAGATCATATGATAAATTAGTAGATAAAACGTCTAGATTCTGATAAGAATGTCTGAACAGTCTCGAAGATGAATACATTATCAGTGTCTGGCAAGTCCTCACTGCCTTTCAAGAGAATATTTAGTAAAATGTCACTAGAGTTCTGAACTATTAAAGTCGGATTTACACCTGGAGAGAGTAAGTGACACACAGTGTTCAATAGACGGACCCTTTGCACAGTGAACTTGGGGCAGAACAAAAGGTAATGTTTTGTATCTTCAGTAGTATGACAGCATGCACACGCTGAGGCTGGAAGGATATTGACATGATGTAGATGGGCATTTAAAACAGAGACGTCAAGACGTAGCTGCATGTGGCATATGTTTAGGAAACGACTTCCATGTTTAAAGTATGTAGGCTTTTTGTCAACACTTAAGAGTAATAGATTTAATTTAGATTTAAACTGCGGCAGGGAATTGGTGAGACGAGCATCAACCGGCAGGTTATTCCATAATTTGATTGCAGACGGGAGAAATGAATCGCCGAAACGACTGGTGGTGAACCTAATTTGGCGTAACTCAGTACGATTTCTCAAAAGGTGCCCAGTAGTGAATGCAACGTCACGAGGAACGAGATCATGTAGGTATTGCGGAGTCAACCTATTGTACATTTTAAAGAAAAGAATAAGTTTAAAGTATTTCCTCCGATTTGCCAGAGTTTGCCATTCAAGCTCTTCGAGAAGCAAGACACGTGGAGTGTATCTGGTTGCGCCAAGGCAGATCCTGGCTGCCTCATACTGCACAGCTTCTGTAGATTGTGACAGGTTTTCAGTGCAATTGTCAAACAGGACACACCCATATTCGAGGATAGGACGAATCATTGTACTATACACCCGTATGAGTGTCTGGCGGGAGAGTTTATATTTGAGTCTGCGTAAAAGAGCAAGAAGTTGACTGGCTTTATTAACAATACGTGTTATATGCTGGTGCCATGACAAATTACTTGAGAGTGTAACTCCAAGGTGAGTATGTAGAGTGGCCTCAGGTATCGGTGTGTTTCCAAGAAGTAGGGGAGGATGATCTGGCTTATGTTGTTTAGCTGAGAAGGTCATTGAGATGGATTTTATGGCATTAAATGTCATCCGCCAGAGCTTGCCCCAACGATGAATTTGTGCAAGATTATGATTAAGGCTTTCAGCTGTGCACTGGTTCGTGGACAATTTCAAGAATACTGGTATCATCCGCGAATAA